>VXBT01011641.1:118723-289577 GCA_013400235.1 Oriolus oriolus
GCGGCGGCGGCGGCTTCTCGGAGCGGCCGCGAGCGCGTACGGCCCGGAGCTCCGGGAAAGGGCAGAAGGAGCCTTTCCCGGAGAGCGCGGAGCCGCTGCCGCCGCGCTGTTCGTACGGCTCGCTGGCAGCGTGGGGCCGCGAGCGCTGCGGGCATCCGCCGCAGAGCGGGGATTTCCCGAAACACAGCATAACTCCCTGCCGCGCAAGGTAGTTGGTGTATCAGCGCAAAGTACCTGCCGGCTCCCTCCCGCGCCAGCCGCCGCTGCGGCCGGGAGGCAGCGAGGGAAAGCAGCTCCGGCCGGGGTTTGCGGAAGGCGGGCTCGCGTCTGGCTGCGGCCGGTGCCCGAGGAGGAGCGCGGCTGAGCAGACGGACCGGGCCGGGACCAGAGCGCAGCTGTGAGCGCGCAGATGTGACACCGGCCCCCTCATCACGCACCACCTGGGCTTTAATTGAAACAGAAACACCTCCCCCTCCATTTACCACCGCAGGAGACAGTTTTTCTTCGTGTCTGTAGAGGCATGAATATAATACGCTCTGCTTAATTCAAAACACTCGGAAATCTGTGATCAAGTCCTCTGCTCATGAAGCCTTTGGAGTTGCAGCTTGATCTGACTGGATGCATCATAGCTGTCAGATAAAGCTATCAAATAGTAGATACAAAATACAGCATTCACATGACTCACCATTAATTTCTGAAATAGTGTAGACAGAGAAGGAAGAACTAGATGCCTACAAAATATGCAGATACCGATGTACTCATTCAAAATAGAAAAGCCTATTTTTGGCTGGTAATCAAACTGAAGTTAGTGCCTCTGTATTTAGTAAAAAAAACAGAGGTTTGTTGTTGTTTTGGTTTTTTTTATTTTTAATGACCCCCTTTTGGAACATGGAACTCTTTTTAAATATCTGTGGGAATGATATCTCCAACTTCATTCTTAACATCACTACACAAAGACCCTTCTGAGCTGGCTTAGAAAATACAGTGATATGTAGGAATTTATACAACACTTCTATTATGGTTTTCTTTTCACCTTGGACCTTTGCTAATAACAACTAATTTAACTCTCTCTCAGCCTATTACAAGATCCATTGCTGACACAGGCCAAGTCATCACAGCAGCTGCCCAGAAGCCACATTTTGCCAAAAATCAGATCAAGACATTGTTAATGACTATACAATACTTCCAGGGAAAATAATCCCATTCCACAATATGTTTTCGACACTGTTATGTAGAAGGCTGCAATAAAAATACATATTTCAGATGTATTATTCATAAGAAATTTAATAATATTCAAAAAGCTCACACAATTAGTGCTCATTTGCAACTTCCTAGAGAAACAAAGACTATACAGATTGAAATAGTAGAATTCTGTGAAACGGGGGACAATAACGGTCTGAGTAGCAGGTCCTGATGACAGCAGTCGTGGCTGGCAGTGGGGAAAAATCCCGAAAAAATTCCAAAGTAATATCACTAGTACTACATCTTGACCTGAAGCTCTTCAAGTCAGATATGCAACAGACTACGTGTGCTTTGACTTAGCACAAGGGAGAAACTTTAATATAGTCACCACTGACAAACTCTGCTCAGGTTTGGGAGCAGTTTGATAAAAAGAGGAAGGTTTTTGCAGTTCAGATTCTGGACAGACTCCTATCAGTGATAGCTACCAAGACCAGCCAAGAAAGAGCTGGGAGATGAAATAATGAACTAATACTGTCAGTTTAAGGAAGTAAATTTCTAGCAATTCCACAGCAAAATTCATATTCTCGGCATCTCTTCCACAATGCCTAGTTGCAATAAATGGGGTATTAGATCACAGAAATACGATTTTCCAAACTGCTTGAACGAAGTACCTATAGATAAGCACTTTCTGCCACTGAAAAATCTATTAAGTAATTAATTAATTCAGGAATATATCCTTACAGATCTTAGAAGGAGGAGGAAGGGGAACTGGATACTTGGAGTCAGCTCATGTAGAGCTTTAGAGCACATTTGAATTTCTGCCCTCAGATAACACCTGTAATTGCACCCTCTTTACAGAAGACTATGATGGACCTGTGAAGGAAGTGGGACATTGGGTCCTCCAAGAGCCAGATGCTATGGAAGGAAAGACATATTTAGATAATCCCTATTTTCAAAAGAAAACAATCCACACCTATATGTTCTGTACCATTTTTCTACAAATATGTATCACTGTACATTCAGTAAATGAAGACTGCACCCTATCAAAAAATAGGACCTGGATGTCACTGCAGTGCGTCCACTTCTCTCCATTTTCAGCCAGCTGAAATGGAATTTTCCTTTGCTATGATGCCCCCTGTGCTGAGATTCCACTGTCCCATTAATGCCAGCACAAATGATTTATGAAATCTATTAGGTGCAACACTAAAGACATCTCAAACATAAATGTTTGCTTAGGAAAATATTTCTGTGGAGTAGAAAAACGCGGGTTGAAGCAAACTCCAGCACAGATATCACACTTTATGCCAACATAGCTCATGGCTGAACAGTAGACAGAAAGATCAAACAAAACCTTGGGCGTAGGTGGAGGGGCTGGGGGGGAAGAATAACAAATGTGCTTCATTCATAGAAAAAGGGAGAAGTACTTTAAAAAAATTATTTGGTCAGAAGGATTATTGCAGTAAATTATGCAGAGCATTAACCATTGAATTTGAACCCATCTTTAGTCTTTCTTTATTAATAACTCATTATAGTCCTTTTTCTTAATGTGGAATAAATGAGAGCCATGTTAATCCATGCAGCTATCTGCAGGTACATTTATCACTACCGTAGCCACTTTTACTCTCCTTTCTGGAAGCTGCATTTCACGGGCAACAAACACTCATCCCCTGCTGAACACAAGTCATGGTGGCCTTTTCAGGTCACCGCCAGGGTCACCTAAAAACTTACCTTTTTTTAAAGAACTGAAAGGTACCACACAGCTGGCCTTGACATATGTGAAAGAATTTCTCTTTCACTCTCACACTCTCTCTGTCATATTGCCACAATTTAGATCAGTGAAAACAAGTGAGCTAGGGGCCTTGCTGGTATAAAAGGGTGAGGAACTGCCAACAGGATGTTGTTTGTGGGAACTCAAAGCTTTTGGAACTGATTCAAATTCCCTGATCCAGAAGAGCTCAAATTTTATGGCCTTCATAGCATGTCGCATAGTTCATATTTTTCCAGAGTGCATGAAAACAGGAGAATTGTGGATGTGGTTAGTTTCTGGAGGCAGGGCTGTGTTTCAGCTTTTAAACGGGCTGGTTTGCATTTGTCTGAGGAGGGAGGCCTGTTGCAGCTTAGTCACAATGACTAATTTTGATATTTGCATTTGAACTCCATCAGATATTCAGAATTTTAAAGGTAGTAACAAACATATTCACTCTCTGGTAAAGATAGGTATTATCACAGAGAACCGACACATTAATAATTCCATCACTCATAGCTGATGCCTGGGAAGGACTTAAGGGGTTCCACTGGAGGTGACCGGGCAGTCATTAGACCCGAGTGGCCCAGGTACAAGTAGCTGTGCTCCTTGCAGCCTGTAACACTTCAGTCCTTACTGTTACCTTCTCTGAGTGCCATCATGCCACAGCAGAAAGCTTTATTGTGCCTGTTTTTCACACAGCAAACGAAGGCACAAAGCTGACTTGTCAATACCACAAAAGTAGTATCACAGGAGAGGGAAAACATGACGTCTCAGATAGTCCTCTGGGGCCTACCCTAATCACTGAGCCTTTCTTCTCCTCATGAAAATAATCATTTCAGCTATTTATCAACATTCATGATGATCAGTGACTTTTATTAAAAGGGAACAAACACCTTTTTAGCCTAATACTCATTCACCTATTTGAATAGTAGTAGCCTAAGTGCCCTGTTAAGACGTCCTATCATAAATAGTTAATTAGTACAACCATTTCTACGGAGATGTTAGGTATACTTTAAAGAGATAGGGTTGTCTGCAGTACAAAGAAGTAAAAATGGAGTATCTGCCTAGAAGCCAAAGTTGCACAGCAATCAGTGTATCACTTTGGAAACCTGTTTTTCCTACAAAAAAATCAGGGTATTAAGTTAGGAAATTTAAACACTGCCTAAGAGAAAGATTTTTGTCAGATAAGGTATCATTTATAACAGCAACATATATTCTCATGTCTGTTTTACAAAACAGATTTGATCAAGCAAAATAGTTATAATACAGCTTTCTACTTCCTGCTGGAAATGTATTTTTTAAAAAAGGGCAAATTCGTGTCTAGAAATTAAAGTCTTAGGAATACTATCTGATATCAACAGGATTAGCAGTATAATGTGTTCCCATGAGAAAGCACATGTGCCCAAATGTATTTAATGGAGAACATCTTGTAGTTCTTAAGCATTTAAATAGTATGCTACATTGACTAGTTTTTTCTCACAAGTGAGGATTAAGATGAGCCATTTTTCATGCAGTAATGATGCTGATTTAAATGAGAACAGACAAAGACCATAATGAGCTCACAGATTCAGTGTTCAAATCTGAAAATAATAAACTTTTTTCTTTTTTATGTTTGAATCTGAAAACAATAAACTTTTTTTCCCTTTTCATTTACATAGATAAAGCGTAACTCTATTTTTTATAAACCCTTCCAAGACTGTATTAAGAATTTTGCAGTTTCAGATCAGTATTTCCCTAAAAATACAAGTGGAAATAGTAAGCAAGTAGATGTAACTGGGGTAGGGCAAGAGATGTAGCAAAAATATAGTCCTTTAAAAAAAAGGACTGAATTATGACACATTTCTTGAATGTAAGTAGGTAACGTGTGGGGTTTTTTTCCCTAAGAAGCAACCCAAAACTACCCAGGGTACATTTGTACTGTGATTTTTGTGTGCTGTAGATTCATATATTGAAGTAAATAATGTTCCTCTGTGCCTTGACAAACTTCCCAGCAAGCTCAATGCAGTGCAAGGCCAAGTAAAAGATGCAAAATATTTTTGTTTATCACTACCTAGATTTTTGCTCCCTAACAGTACAGTGCACTGATTAGAACCATCCTACTCTACACTAATTAGTCATATATAAAGGTATCGGAAAATACAAATTTACAGATGGAATATCTCAATCTCCAAAATCTGAAATATCAAAGACATAATAATTAGTCATGATGCTTTTCATAGTACTTACATAGTTCTTAGGTATGTTTTTACTGATATATTCCTATGTTCAAATACCTACAGTACCAGTCAGCCAGCAGAGAATAAGGGCACATATGCTTTAAATAATTAAGACAGTTCTTGGGAACACAAAGCATACATGCTTTCCTTATCTTATAGTACAGCTAAGTGAGGAGGAGGAGATAGACACTTTCATGAAAGTTCTGGGGGATTAGATGATGTATCAATGAGCCCTTTGAAAGAAATATCCCCCCCTCCAAAAAAGTAAAAAAGTTAATTCTATTTGTTTCAGAAGAACTGCTATATGAATAACAGTAACGAGATGAAGTGATAAAAAAATAACGCTGTAATATTTTCAGGTCATTTTACCTAATGCTTGAGGAAAAGGCAGTAGCAGTTTAGGAAAAAGTTTAAACCCTTCACTAAAGAAAGAAAAATCCAACTGTAATCTGAACCTTATATCTCTCTTTAAACTGAACTATGAATCTGAAACCTGTTTGTATTTGCGAGACTCACTTCAACACATCATCAGGACCCTGAAAGGAAAGAGCCTAAAGAGTTGCATCCCTTCCTCCCTCAATTTATCACACTGTTTTCCCATTTTTCTCAGTAACCTCTATCAGCAGCTGCTACTCCCTGCTCTCGTCTGTAAAAGAAGGCAGAGAAGCAGTTGCTTCCACAGCTAATGCTCTGAACTGGAGACTGAGTGTCTAATCTTCATAATAAGCAGCTTCCAACTGACTAAGTTTTGATTTACATTTAATACTTGGGTCCACAGCTCTAAATCCCTCTGGATTACTGGATTATTTTTTTAATTAAAACTTTACACTTTTTTCAGAAAGAAAAAGAGGAAGATATTTACTGCAAATGAAAATGACATAAAAATGTAACTGTAAGAAAAAAGAGGTCAATTTGGTATGTAAACTCATGAGATACAGGACATCTCATAACAAACAAGGTATGTATAGGCTGTTTGAAACAATCCATTTGAAGTAAAATAGTTTTGTATAGAGGTCTGTCAAAAAGAATTGGCTTTTGTGAACAAACTACCCTATTGTGAATCTCTTAGAATTGGTAAAGACCACCAGCAGGGCAATCCTATCAGTATAAGAGAATAAGTTTTAAGAAAAAACGCTCTATTCTTAAAGATAAATCTGGAGTTTCATACCTCTAGAAAATTTTAACTTATATTCTGACCATATGAAGAAAAAAAAGAAAAAGGAAAAAAATGGTTCAAGGTACTTCTCTGAAATGATATCTTTAAAAAGATATTTTAAAAACAGCAGCACACACACACACAAAATCAATATCCATGTGTATCTCAAAAAAATATTTCACATATTTTTGGAATAAGCATTATACTGATCATGACTCAAACTACGTGGCTGGGACTGTGGGTTCAGCTGCTGCCGTCCATCTTCTATTTTTTCTTTTTATTATGGGAAAGATGACTGAAAACTTGCTATGTCATTTAGCAATTTCTAAAATTATGTCATTTAGAAATTTCTTTTTTGCTCAGGAGAAAGTAACCATTTATTTTCTCCTAATTACAGTTTCTCCTCACTCCCTTTACATCATAACTCTTTGGGGAAAAAAACCCAACCACTAGAGCAAATATTCTTTGCATAGAGTTGCTGGTTTGGCAAGATCAGAAAAAAATGTCATCCTTTGGGTAAGTCTGTCAAACAGATTTCTTACATACAGTTCGAGAATGTTCATCTAAAAGTACTCTATCTGCACTTCTGTATGCTTATATGACATTTATTGCCTTGGAAAGGTGGCATAAAAATTATTTCACACTCCTCTGACACCTGGTGTGAGCCATATCCCTGCAAGTGGTCTATATACAAAATGGTTATAGAAATCATACATGTAAAATAAAATTAATACTTTCCAAAATATTATATTGGTTTTATGTATATATAAAAACCCTACTATGGGCTGGTGTTAAGTAGACACCTTATTACATTTCCTTTGAGGACAAAAAAGAGGTTTTCATAAGGCATAAGAATAGGGTTTATATACGCTTTGAGTCCACTCAGAATTGTGTACATAAACAAACCTTCCTGTGGGACACATTCAGGCAGAGGATGAATGCCTGGTGATAGGTGGGTTGTTAGGCACCAGACTAAGTGCTGCAGGGCATCTAGAATTGCGTTTATGGCACACCTTGAAGTGATTGTTGGATACTGATTGTCCTAGAGAGAAGGTGATCATTTTCTACATTCGACCCAACACATCTAATACTTGCCAACATGCCAAACTGCTAGTGAAATAACTTTACTCTATACCAGCAGGTATTGCATATTCAGAAAGAGGGTGTAGACACTTCCAAGAATTTAAAGTTATCATTTACTTAACAGGGAGGAAAGGAGAAGAAAATATTTTTTACTTTAGATTTTGCGCTGACACACAGAGCATGAGGCTGTACCACAGGTCTTACAAGCATCACTTGGGCTTGACTTTCTTCAAGCAAGGCTAACCATTGCACAAGTTTCCAGAACACAGCATATTACATAGAAATTATCACATGCAACAGTCCCAGAAGTCTTTCTTCCCACTTTCTTCCTCATACTTTTTTTATTTGCTTGGCATGCCTCTGCATAGACGTCAGACCGCCATGGATCCATGTGTGTTAAACAGCTCCAGAAATCATAGTTTGGCTCTGTCAGTCAGTTACTATTTCCACAGCAGCCAACTTTATCACTATCATTTCCTCATTCCATCATCTAAATGATTTCGCTAACTGCATTTCACTAAAGACCTTCCCACAAGCAGTGCCAGATTTGCAAGCTTTGGTGCAATTTGCCAAGAGAAGGAACTCAAAGTCCAGCTGAATTCTCTCATACAAGAGCCCTTAAAACACGACCAAGTGGTAGAATATTCGGCCTAAAAGGTATTTCTCAAAGCAAATCAAGAAACTAAATATAGTATGTATATACAGAGGGCATACAAAAGATAATGGCATGACACAGGTTTTCAGACTCCTGATGAATCAGTGCAAGTTACAGGAAAGACACCCCCTCCCCCTCCCTTCCCCACTTTTCCCATCCACCAGATGCTGACACTTAAGAGCAAAGCGTGCAAAGTGTAACCCTAAATGAAAAACTACATGTAAGACTGGAGCTGCATTTAGCATTGATAATGCCAATGTGACTGAATCAATTTTGAGGCCAAAAATCTGAGAAGGTCAGAGCCAAGCCTGCTGGAGAAAGATTCAAAGATAAGGGCAATATTCAGTAAAAAATGCAACTTTTATTGCAGAAGTCCTGAAGATAATTAAATTTATAAAACCTATCCTTAGTATTGGTAACCAGGCAGATATAGCATAGCCAGTGTCTCAGTGTTCATGTTTCTTTCTACAGCAGTGTTTCCTGAAGTATTTCCCCACATGCACTCAACTTGCCTTTGCTTCTCCCTGCTATCTATTATACTGCAGGAAGCATCATCAGCCCTTTCTCAAGAATCTGGATGTTCCTTTACTTTGGGGCTACTCTTCCCTCCTTCCAATTTGCTCTGGATGCTTGTGCTTCCTGAGAGTTCAAATACTGATCTCACTGCATTTACTTAGTATTTGGCTGGTGAGGTCAAAAGCATAGAAAAGTATGGAAAACAGCTTATTCTTAAAATTGGATGGAAAATCTAGCAAAAAAGGTTAATTTTATTACAAGAAAGACCTCTAGTCCACATTTAATGTCTCAATTCACTTTCTACAGATACGTTGTTCTCACATCTCTGTGCCCACCACCCCGAGACCCAAATACTTTTTTTCTGCAACAGGGGTGATATATATATACACAACTCGGTCATTTATCTAGGCAAAGACAGTGATTGTTGAAAAATTAACTTCAGGAACTGCTGCCATGAGTTCATGCCTCCCTTGAATTGCCCTTTCTCATCCTGTCCACCTACCTTGGCGATAACTTTGCAGGGGTGATACAGAAAGTCTCCAGTAGAGCTCTGTGCTGAAGAGCAGAGCACTGATACTGGAAGTCATTTAGAGACAGGCCCTCAAATGAGGTATGCCAGAATCCTGGTGTTGGAAATCCCTTTTTCTACTTATGTGGCCTCCCAGAAATTCTTCTGAAATTTCCCAGGAGCCAGTGCTTCCTGCAGCTGGACCACAGACACTGGAAAAAATACTCCAAGGGCTATGCAGAGGCACAGTGGCACTTGCTGTGATTGTAGGGGAAAAAGCACAGTGGACTTATTCCAGAAATAATCCAACTGGTTGTGGTTTTCAGTTCTCGGTATAAAGGAAAGGGATTTGTTGCTATTGACGTTGCACAGGACAGCTAGAGCATGTAACTACATGATTTCAATACCTCATCTAAAACTATTATACTCTAAAGCTTGGCACAAGAATTTATCAACTGAAGTCCATCAGTATTCTTTGCCTTTTTTTGCGAACACTCATACTAACATCCAGCACAAGGGTCACATTGCTGTTTAAAACCCTCCTGTACTAAAGTAAACACACCCGACACTGATAGATTTCCTGAACTACCCTGAGGCAGAAGCCGTTTCACAGATGGAAGAAAAAAAAAGATGGGCAAAGGAAAAACTGCCTGAGAGAGAGAATTTTGCTTCAGGTTTTCTAAATCCTATCATCTATATTTCATTCTGGAGAATCCTCCAATTAATAGAGATATTTTTACTATTGTAATAGCTTTTTTTTCCCTGAAGCATTTAGAAATTGATAAAGCTGGACCTTCTGCTTTGCTGCAAATTTTTGCATGCTGATTGAACAAGTTAAAAACATGTCCTGCTACAGAGGAAGATGGGGTAGTGGTAGCAATAAGAGTATTTTAAAAGTCAACAAAACCATCCAAGAGAAAATCTATTGTACGAAAAACAGTGTCTGAAAATCTGAAACACTTAGTGATGAATATGTAACTCCCCCTAATGGAGGCATATTTGAATTTATCTTAAAAGAAAATGTCAATAACTGTAAATCCTAATGCTAAAAATAATAATAACTACTGTCATATCACATTCACCTTTCTGGCTTTTTAAGGGACCTCTTACAGTATTCATCTGTGACTTACAATAAACATTAAACTACTATTAGCATAATTTTGTTTTCTTAGTGAGTTTTATTACATAAAGTCTTAAATATATGTGCCTTTCAGCATAGTTCTAAGGTACACACTCAGTAGCCATTAAAATTCCCTTAAATTATCTTCTGTCAGTCATTTCAACTTCTGTTTTAGCTAAATGTTTTCCTGTTTCTTAAAAAGTCAGCAAATTGCTATAAAAATGACAGTGACAGGCCACAGTGGTTTGGGTTCTGTGGTATAAAGAAACACTTCATGTATGCACAGCTGCTGGTAATGAATGCAGCATGTCTGAGGCCTAATCTTGGACAGTTTCCTACATTTCTGACTGCAGTTTCCTTGGCAAAATTTCTGAGACCATATTATCTATATATCCCAGTATTTCAGCCAAAATTTTTCAATACAAGACTTTGGCACTGTGCACTGGCTTTCAAAAGTCTGTCCTCTCAGAGTTACCAACTTTTTAGGAGTCTTTGCCCTAAGTCTCTTCTAACAACAATTTTAATTTTTCTTCTTTAGGAAGCATTGTGTTCTACACAACCGTAAGATACAGCAGACAGATTAAATTTCTATATAATGAAATTCCTGCTCGTGAAAGATGCCAGAGTGACAGCATCAGACACTAAAATTACATTTGTCCACAGCCCAGCTACCGTAACAGCAGCAGCGGCAGCAATGAGGTTGTTTTCAGAACTCTCAAATTTAAGCTACTGAAACATCAAGGGTAAGTGAATAGCTCTGGCCGTTGTTCTGCCAAGACTTGTGATAAGCCTGGATGTTGCTATAATTGGTCTGGTGATATTGTAACCAAGTGGTGTAAGTAGGGCTGAGATTAAAGGCTGGATTCTACACAGGTCAGACTCACTGACGGAGGCAGTAATCTGGCTCCTCATAGTGCTGAGAGACTCTACATCTTACTCCGCTACCAAAACTTGTCATAATCTAAACACAGGTTTCCTCCCAATACAGAGAAAATGCAAAGAAAAATGCAGCAGTCTGGAATGAAGATATGGGTGTAATCCCAAATTACTTTTCGTTGGGTTTTACTGTGCATTGGAAAGCAAGCTTAAGAAAGCTGGTGTTCTTTTCCAGTTTTTCGGTTTAAATGGAACTTTATATATTTTCTGTTTTTCTTTGCAGGAAGTAGTTCTTAGCAAAATATGCTCTTAAATGGGACTCACCCAGCTGTCAAATTCTATTCTGTAATGCCAGCAGAGTGAGATTCAAAACATGCATGAACATATTGTTAAAATAATTACATTTTAAGGCAAAGATAGAGATGTTCTTGTACAGCAGAAAGGACAAAAATAAGCTCATAGGCAAGAAGATAGGTAAAATGTCTACCTGCAGCATTGGTCATCATACAGAAATATTTCTAACATCACGTAAGAACACAGAAGTTAAAAATGAAGTACTCAGAAGCAAAGATCTGCATTACAAACCAAGAAATATGAAGAAGATATAGGGGAGAGATAGAACTATAACCGAAGTAGGATGTCCTACAAAGTGAAGCCTGGCACAATAACAAGAAAGAAATAAGAACAACGGTATTTTGCTGCCCAGGATTTCTGCTGATTTTATTTTTAAAAGGGAGCTAAAATGAAACTATTAATCTTACTCTGATTAATTAATTAATGTTTAATCTTACCCTGGATTATTTAATCGAATCTAAAAACATAACTATTATTAACCTTGTGACAGGGTAAATCCATCCTCCCTCAAAAAAAAAAAGCTGAAACTAACCCCACAAAAAACAGACTCTATGAGCTAATGCATTTAACCAAGAGTCAGTCTAACTATGGTTATGAGTGCTGAAACATGGGTTTTCACATCTGTCTCATCTGGACAGTCAAACTGCTAGGGCCAGCCATGACAGAGATTTCCTTTCTTCCCCTTACAGAAAATATTACTGAGATTTGTTTTATATGTTTGACAGAGAGTAAATTACATAGATATAGGAGACCCTCTGAAGATTTGTGATCCTTGTGAAAGAGGTTAATGTGAGTCAGAGAACATCAGAGTTTAGGATATATAAAAAATTACAAATGCCGTCAGTCATTGTCTTAAGACAACAGCACAATTTTTATAGTTGGATTTTCTTGAAAAACGTCTTTTCTATTCCTTCTAGGATTGCAGTTCAACTCCAGTAAACAACCCTACTGATGCTGTGTTTGTGCCTCAAAATACATTCAATTATGTGTTTATTATTTAAAGCTACCACTCACTGTTCAGCACTTCTTGGTACAATAGCAGTTTTGCATTATGGGAAACATAAAAGAGCAAATGAATATTTTTTCCCTTTGATTTTGTTTAAAAAAAAAAAAAAAAAAAGAGCATCTATGTCTTCCACTTGTCCAGACCCTAATATTCATACCATATAAAGTACAAAAGTATGGACATATATAACTGAAATGCTTTAATGCTACTAAACATTGGAACAAAACATAGATGTCTTTAGACAAATTAATACAATCTCTTACACAAGCTTACATAGAACACAAGTTTCAACCATGTATATGATAACACACAGAGTGCAGCACTAAAGTGACAGGCTTTCACAAATTCATATACATTGCTCTTTTCTAATATTTTCAAGGTCATGACTTTAGACAAATATCAACAATTTGGTCCCTCCAGTTCAAACCAGAGAAAATCTGGTGAAGAGTCACCAGGATGATTTAAATATTGGAGAACTTGCCACATGAAGAGAAGTTTGAAGAAGGGATTTGGGCAATATAAGGAAGAGAAGATGCAGAGGGATCTAATAATAGTCTCCCAGTACCTAAAAAGAGTTTAGAGGGAGGATGGAGGTACTCTCTTCATAAGGGTGCATGGTGAAAGAACAAGAGTAAGTGGGTCCAAGCTGCTTCTGTCTGGATGTTAAACAAAAAAAAAAACAAAAACAAACCAAAACCCCAAAAAGCTAAGAGGTGGGATCTCCCTTGATGGAAATTAATAATCTCTGCTTGAGACACAGCCCTGCATCCTGAATCATTGCTTCTCATCCTCAAATTACCGTTTCTTCTTTAAGTATCTTTCCAAACAAAATACCATACATGCAAAAGAAAGAAGAAGATAAAGAGTTCAGTCTTACCAATATCAATATTCTTTATTTGTTTACCTGCACTTTCTTTTACACATTCATGTGGTGCTCAAGTGATCTGAGAAACAAAAACTACTTTTGAAGAGTTTGGGTTTTTTAAAAAGATATGGTGCATTAACAAAGCTACTGCATTTGTGGCTGGAACTGCAAAATAAAGCAAAATAAATCCAGTTGTGAACCAGTAGCCTACATGCAGATAAACTTACAGGATGTCCTAGATCCATCTACACCTCTTTCCTTGTCTTGTGCTGAAATGCCAGTGAAAAGTTTAATTTTAATGGAGCATATGGACTGTAATAATGTGAATGCTCATTTAATTTCTCTCTGTAAAGGAGTAAAAGTACTCTTCTTTAATGGGTTAAATCTACATTTCCTGTGAATAATATGGGAAACGGGGGGAAAAAAACCGTATAGAATGACATATGTAGAGAACTAATGACAAAGCATGATTAACTGATAAAAACAGCTAAGTGACAGGCAGCATAAATTATCTCAGCTCTACTAGTTTACAAGCACATACAGGTGCACACCATTTGAGAAGAATTCTTACTTCATGGCACTGAGAAAGCTCATAGCCAAATGTGTATAGCTGCAAACACTACTGCTCTTTCTAAGTTTCATTTAGCTACAAATAGACACATAAATGTATATATATATACACAGAAAAAAATATATTTATTTCCAGAGCCCAGGAGTACCCTTACATAACCAAGTAAAAATGGAACTCTGCTTGCTTTCAGACTGTTGCAATTCCTCTCCTCAGTGAATTACATCATCCCTTTCTATCATGGGAAATCTCTTGATGCAATTCAGTACCAGCAGAAAAGTCCTTTCACACAAAAAAATGTGCATGATAGGGCCATATAAGCTCACAGCAAGGGCAGAGACACTTCTGTGGTATACTGGCTCAGGCCTCAGGCAGAGGCAGCTGAATGTGGGATCCAGAGAAAATAGCAAGATGATGCAGTTTTGTTGGATATGCCACAGGAGTTGAATCCTAACCCAGAGGATGGGCTCAGATTTCGCTACTCCTTCCTAAATGCTCTATGAGAAGGACAATCCAAGTTCACCCAAAGCCTTTGTAGGGTGCCTGAACCAACTGGCAGGGTCTTACCGGTGTGAAACCCTTACACCAGTGATATTAACAGTTGTATAAATAATGGCTATACATCACTTTAACACTTCCGCAGAAAATGAAATGTGTAAAGCAGTAACATTTAAGTTTGAAAACATAAGAGGAGAGGTTATATTCGCAGCAGTGTCTTTATTAATGAATTTGTTACTTTGTTATGGACTGGAGACAAAAATTCATCACTTGCCGAGTCATATTTTGTATTACTAATTTTGAAGTTACTGATTTTGTTTCTATTAATTTTGAATTTCCGACTTAAGATAAATGAAAACTTTTAATTCTCAAAACCAGAGCTAGAGCATTGAGTTTTCTCACCATAAAACCTGTCATGGTGTCAAAACTTAGGAAAAAGGCAAGAATGCTGTCAGGTGAAATATAGGTAATTATTGTAGCATGACAAAACTAGCAGAGAAGAAATAATTTTAACACTATTTCTTCAGCAGGACTTGAGAGGGTAAGTGGCTATTATCTTTTAAGTGCAGGACTCGGTGCACATCCCAGCAAGCTTCACAAAGCCACCAGTAAAATTGTTTGAACAGAGCTTACAGGAGAACAAGTTTATTTTTAATTTGATACACTATTTGCTCTCAGTTGTAAAGTAACCTTCTTATTTTAACATAATATTGACCATTAATTTCTAAACCTGAGGCTGAAAGTACAATTACCACCATGTGCTCCCTCCTTACTCAAACTTGTGATGAACAATGAAGGAAACAAAGCAACTTTTATTAGTCTCACAAATCCTATGGCTTCTTTTAGATGATGCAGCACTGACTCATAATTCATCACTGTATGTGGGATGACTAACATACAGCTATCTCACCTCTAAAATGGGTGTTCCAGTATCTGCCAGGACAGGGAAGAAATAATCTGGAAAGCTACAAATTTAAGTATTAAAAGCTAAGTATTAAAGGCTTGATAGGAAGTTAAAACCATCATTTCCAACGATTTTATTTTCTTCACCTCCCTAATAAAAGGCTCCTTTCTGCAAAACCTGGTCAAAAAGATACTTTGAACCAGACAAGGCTTGTGAGCTAGACTAGGCTGAAGTCAGTCACTCTTTCCATGGCTTGAAAACTATAACTGCATCCAGGTAACAGAATGAGCTGCTCTTCCTCAGATCTGTCCTGACACCATCAGATTTACCCAAAGCAGATCAACTCCTGCACATTTCAGTGAACAAAGCCTGTGAAGTCCCATGCATTGCTCACACATGTGGGAATATCTGGATTGTTTGACAGCAAGGCCACTCAGCTGGGAGCCTACCTGGACATCAGCAGTGCTAAAAAAGCTCGTGGGAAGAAAGGTGTCATCCTGAAATAGCTGAGCTATGGTTAAACAGACACAAAAGAGAATTAGTAAAGGAAAGAGGCAGTGACACTCTCAGGAGGAATAACTTGCATCAGACATAATAGCCCTGCTCCCTCCTGTTTAATGACCCTTTCCTGCTTGATCCAAGCACCAGACCAAAATGGTTCTCTCTTAACTTGAGACCCAGTTTCTGAAGCCTGGAAAAATAAAGGTGGAACAAATGAGTGAACAGAAAGTGAATTCCTGTTATGCCTTGTGCATTACACAAGGTCAAATAAGAAGGTACCAATGCACAATGAGCTTGATGTACTAGAAAATGGAGTACAGGGGTCTTGGGGACACTATCAGGATCCAAAATAAATTTACATTTATATTTATATTTTGACTGGTTAATTATTTATGGAAAGTCCTATTTGCACTTTTGAGTTTTGGTTTTGAATTAATTTCCTCCTTTCTCTGCTTCACAACTAATTTTGTCATGTAAATACAAAGTGCAATGAGAAAGTCCATGCAAGCATAAATTAGATTATGTGAAACTAAATCAGACACTTCCAAGTCTTCAGTAAACCTTAAGCATTTTTGTATTACAGTTATGCCAGTCC
Source organism: Oriolus oriolus (assembly GCA_013400235.1). Classification (NCBI taxonomy): domain Eukaryota; kingdom Metazoa; phylum Chordata; class Aves; order Passeriformes; family Corvidae; genus Oriolus; species Oriolus oriolus. The sequence continues at coordinate 135,074 of VXBT01011641.1, forward strand.
AAAGACGCCAAAAGGGGAGGTCCCAGGCCTGCCTGCCTCCCTCCCATCCCTTTTGTTAGATCAGCTTGTGCAGCTGCAGGATGAGTTGGTTCAGCTGGCTGGTGATGTAAAGTAATTTCTTTCAGGGTTAGGATACAGTTCCATTAAAGTTGACATTAAAATATTTAGTGCTGCTGCAGTTAATGTCCATCTCCAAAACCTGCCTCCTGTGTTTTGTCAACCGTGCTGTTTGTCTGACTCTGCAGGGAGCAAGTTCAAGCCACTAAATCTTTGGGAAACTATCCAAAGAATTTGGGGGTAGAGGGGGTGGGGAGAGGATCAGGGAATAATAATACTCTGCTGGCTCAACGGCCTTCAGCTACATCATTAAGAATTTGGATGAAAGCCTGTCCCAGTACAAAGAAGTAACAGCCACTGCATAGCAAGACTCAGGATCAAGGCAGCACCAGCACAGCCTCCCCTGCCATTGACCATCACTCCTGGAACATCCAGGGAACTGACAGCCTCTGTGTCTGTGCAATTAAGTGCTAAGCCTGCAAAAGAAATGGCCCCTGCCTTTGTCTGGAGTCAAGTGGGATGGGATCATCCCCTTTCAATGCATATGGATATTGGATTGGATATTGTGGAGGGAAAATTGTTACATCAATAGATCAAGAAAACATCAATATGGGATTCAGCTTTTTTTTTAATCTTTTGAATCAGAGATTTGGTATGTTTATAATTTACTGAGAGAAGGGGTATGGAAAAGTAACATCAAGCAGCTATTTGTTGGAAAAAAACAGTGTTAAAGAGTTTTTTCTAATGTGGTCTTATTCATTTATTCAACTGGAATAATTTGGTAATTATTCAAATTATGATTAATTAACCCTTGCCTGGCAAAGGAGTTAAATCCCATAAATAACTCCAAAAAACCAAAACCCAACAGTGAATCAAAAGATATATTAAACTGAACTAAAACAATCCTGAGACAGCTGTATCATGAAAAATTGTTCAACTCAGAGAACATTTAAAGGTTAGAGCTCTATTACAGGTTAAAGAAAGAAGATCATAGAGAGAGAGAAAAAGATTAATACAGTGAGTACCTAGTGCTTCTTTTATTCATTTCATTTTTCCTGTAAGGCCACCATTTTGCAGATGGTCTGAAGTATCACATTCCTTACCACCTCAAAAGGTTCTATATCAATTATTCTAACTGTGGCTGTAAAAGAACAGCCTACAGGCAGCTGCTGGAAATAAAATAGACATTATAGAAAAAGTTTCCTAGTATCTTTCTTCATGAAGATTTTAAAATAAAGAATTCAATTGTAACACGGCATAAACCTTGGCAGGTTCATGTTCTTGCATGCTACAAATGGAAGCCAGACTCAAAAGATCCCACTGCAAGCACGGAGAACATCGGCCACAGAGCTACCACTAGTTACACTTCTGGTTTAACTTCACTTTAGGAGAAAAGATAATGATTAAAATTTCTGGCAACCACAGGATGGTTTCAGTGCTTAATAGTCTTGATGCGAAAATGCCACTGAACGTAAAATGTTAACGTTAAAATTTACATGAATGATTTCTACATCCTTTAGTCTCTTACCTTGCCAGAAAGTCAGCCTTGTAAAACTACAAATAGTCAGTATTTATAAAGCATAGGGAACAGCACTGTCTTACTTTAATTTCTTTAAAGTTTGCCATTGTTAGACAACTGCAGAAGTCAACACTAACAACTGCAAGAGCCTTTGAGACAGCTCTTTTAACATTCTTAATGGAACTTTACTATAAATTGCCATCGATGTTTGCAGTCTTAACTCTTCTGCTTTACGTCTACCTATTGTTTCACTACATATTTTTGCACTCCTGAATTAAGTTATCTGTCTAGAGCACTTGAAAACATCCAGTACTAATAGCTGCAATTTAGTATTCCCATGGAAAAAGTAAATATTTTATCATATGAGCTAACATTTGCCACCTTTTCCTCCATCTAAATGCTGAATACCTCAGCATTTTCTGCCTTACTCCGGGGAATTCTTCTGGTTTTGTCTAGATTCGGTTAACATTGTTGGGATTCATTCAATTTCATTTTAGCAGCCACAACAAAAAGCCAAACATCTGCCCTATTAAAGGAAAGAAAAAAAAAAAAGAAAAAACCCACCAAACTTTGGTCATGGCTTTCTCCCTAATTTTTCCTTCTGCTTTTTCAGTGTTCTGAATTTCTTAGCTGATACATACTAATTATCATCGAATTATGCTTTCCTTCAGCTGTTTTTCAATACACATCCTCTCAAACTGATTTATTTAACAGGGCTTTTTTTTTTTCCTGTCTAAGGCAGTTTTCAACACAAACGTGAAAGAATCATTTCAGTTTTGGATTTGATATTATTTTGAGCTTGTAAAGTGCGTTTTTAATTTACCAAGAGAGATTTTACACTACAGTTTTTCACACAGAGAATATTTCCTGGTTTTCATTTTCCTCTATGTAAGAGTCATAAATTAATCTGTTCACTCATCTAAGCCAACACTAACTGTGATTTTTTTCTTCTTTTTTAGCCCTCAATATATGTTTAATAAAGAATTTACCGTATCAATATTTTAGATATCTATGGTTTTTTCTGAATGTCTGAGTCATTTTAGTACTGTCAGCATAAGCTATACAGAACATTTAGTCCCCATGATAATATATAATTTTTTCCTTCCTATTGGATATTATAGGTAGGTTCTTAGAGAGTCTTATTGTCGCCCGGTTTGATTTTATGTCATAGAGACTTGATCAAGTTAAACATTGACCATGATTTCAGAACCAACCCCAACTAATGCTAACATGTTCTATTAGGTAGTGACAAAAAGGTGGAAAAACCCAGCTCGGCCACACAACGCAGTCTTCAAATGGAAACACATCATTTGTTATTTAAATTGTGTAAACTGAAATAAAAATGACAAGAAAAAATGAAGTTTGTTCCGTGAAACAGTAATTTTAACCAATGTCATATATAAATTGTCATGCACCTTACTACAAATATTGGCACTCTGCGCTGTCTGCTACTTGACGTATTTTATAATCAGATTGTAGTTCTCTATAAGACACACACGAAATAGATATTGTTGTAATAATGTTGCTACTAAAATGCCATTTGTATTCTTAGCATATTCATTTTTCTTCTTAATGGTTTATTGGGTTTTTTTTCTTCTACCTTTATTTGATATTACTGAAGTGTTTTTATTTATAGACATTCCTATTTCCAATTTTGGAAATGTTTGTCATTTGTCTTTTATGTATAATGTAGGTGAATTATATTCGTGATTTCTGTTGTAAGTACATTAGCTTCTATACCCTATAGTCAAAAAATAATGTGCTTGAAATAAATTTTCCCTTCATCTTCAGACATACCTGAATATTATTAGGCCTATCAGCACATATGGGCTTATTTTTTGCTTCCTTAAACTGTTAACAGTCCATGTTCAAGTAAGGCTTTCTTATGTAGCCCTTCTACAACTATTGTGTGAAGACGTATTTATTTGTATTTACCTATTAGTGAAATAAAGAGAATTGTAACACAATAAATCAAATGTAGAATGCAAGATTGTATTGCATTTCAAAGAGTTGGCAAGTGAATGGAGAGATGAGCAATTCTCCCCACAAATTGTTAGGAATAGTCATTTGACATCAATGATTTACTACTATTGAGAAAAAAAAAGACATTTTCTCTTTCACCTCTCACTTCCTACTTTAAAAATATATAAAATGTACATGTTAACACATTTCAGACAGAGTCTTAGCATTCTTCACTGGCATCAAACAGATCTCTGCCAAAATGATGAGACAACCATGCAGTCAAATGTGCCATCAGGCTTGAAAATCTCTGTGGTCAGCAAACTTTGTTGTACAAAAAGGCTGACCTTTACTATCTTATTATATTTTATTTTTAAAGAAGGGTTAATTTGGAGATCTGTTAACTCACACAAAAATAGATTTAATGAGGGCTTTCATGCTTCTGGACGAGATGCTGATTTATGGGTTGCCACCAGCAGGTGCTGAACAGAAAAGAGTAACTTGTTAACTTGGACAATGTCAAACTGGTTTAAATTGAATGAAATGACATGAAAGAAATTAGTTGAAAGGCTCCAGATTGTTTTACAATGCTTTTTCACAATGCATTATTCACTAGTAATGATTTTAATGACTGAAAAAATATTATAGACACTAGTTACATGGGTGCTAATTTAATAATGTGAAATCACATGATAAAAAGGGTAAGGGTGCTTTTCATTCTATCTGAGTATTAATAGGCTGGGATTTATTAAATTCCTATATGGAAAACAAATCTCATTTCTCAGTAAAATCAGTGGGACGTTAACAATAATTACTATATAACCAATATGCAAGTAACTATGGTAATTAAAATATAATAAGAATCTGAAACTCACATCTTCAGTCTTGAATTTCTTGGTTACTCTTTGTTTTCAAAACCAGACCAAGTTTAACAACAAATGTGCTTAACAAAAAACTGAGTTACTTTCGAGAATGTGCTACTGTTCTGTAAAATGGGGACATGCCTTCCTTCCATTTATTGTATAAACATCTTTCAAACCATGCACACCTAAGGATGGATGTCTTCACACAGATGCTGAAATACCTGACCTGGCAAGTATGCAAGTACCTCTGAGCTGCAAAACATCAAAGCATGTTAGCACTGTGCCGTACCTCTTGACAAGGTCTATTAGTCTGGGTGAAGGTCCTGGCTAATGCAGGCAGACTTCTGCACCCAAAGTGGCACGACTGCAGTGTTACTGTGGAACACACAGATCCATCAGCCGGGCTCTGCACAAGCTGCCTGAGCCGTGTAAAACACGCTCTGTCTTTGCACAGGTTTCTCTGAAACACTGCTACCTTTACTTCATTTACTTTTACAAATAATATAGTGAAGAAGACACAAATCAGACTTAAGGAAATGTTTAATCTTAGATAGAAACCTAGCAAAATAACCCATGCTGGAATAGGTATGTTTCAGGCATGCTGAAATAGGGCAAATTGGACCAAAAAAGGTGGGGAACGTGCAGGCTTACCCACACCCGCACTTCACAGATCATAGAAAAAAGCTGTTACTGTTCTCTCTCCTTTGTCTCTTCCCTGCTTTTCTTTGTCTTTTTGCATTAAGTCTGGCTTATGTAGTTCCATTTCACCAAGTCACCTTTAACCTTCTGATTACTAACCCGCTTGCTCTGTCTATGACATATTAACAGAGCAAATCCATGGCCAAAGACAGATATAATGGGCTTATTGAGGAGGAAGTCACATAAATGCTTCTACATCAACTTGCTGCCTGAAAAATATGATGCTCTTGTAAAGAATAACAGTTTGCTAAGTTTAGGCCTGGAATTTGAGCCTTATAATTTGGAAAAGAATAATGGTACCAAGTTGTGAAAAAGCAATTCTTTTCAGTTTCAAAAGTAAGTCTGGCTAATTAAATCACTAAATTTGAAATCAAAACATTAAAACACATTTTTCCTGACTTCTTGTCTCATCCTTCAAAAACACAAAACAATCAAACAACTCACTAAAGATGTTTTTTTTCTGGGGTTCCTGGGGGTCAGAAAGTTGAATTAGAAATGGAGAAAGGAACACCATGTTAGCTCAAGTCTAACAACCTCATTTTTTAAAAGCACAAAGCATTTTAAAGGGGAGGAATACCCTACTTCTTTCATTCCACTGTACATATTGTTCTTACTTCACGTATGACCCTTGCTTCCTTCCCCCATGTCGCATTAGTCTGACCTCTTGCTTCCCAAGCCCACACCACTCCCGCAGCTTCCTCCAAGTCCCCACACCGGCATCCACCCACATCACGTCCCTTGTGTTGACACAACATGCCTTCATGCCCACAGCTTCCCTAGGAGCACCTTGGAAAACCAATCCACCCAAAATATAATTTCTTGGCCCAATCCCATCTGTATCTCCACTCTCTCTTTGAATCAGGATCTCTGTGCTGCCAACAGGAAGAAGCTTCTCTGAGCAAGGATCACCAGATACTGCAGTGCTTATATCCATCTAAAACAACCTTTGGTGTGCTGGTGCTGATGAGGGAATTACACTGCCTTAAATACTTGGTGATGTTCAGACTTATACCTGCCTTGGGTCCCTAACTTTTCTGGCAGGCTGGGTTCACCATAGAGTAGATGGTGGAGGGTTTCTAACACAGCAGTACAGCATCCAACTCTCCTGAGGTTCATTAATGGGTAACTTAGCAAATCATCAGCTATGTCACAGCTAACAAATATACAAAACATGGAGTTTGGAGACCATAATTTCTGGAAGAGCAACAAAAAATCTTCACCTTATGCCCTAGCTCATATATCTTCTGCCCTGACAGACTAGAGAACTACAGTACATGAAAATAAAATTGCCAGAATTATCAACCAGTGAAGAGATCTAACCAATACAGATCTTCACTGGAAATCTGTGCCTTTAATGAACTACAAGTACTTCAAATACAGACAATTTGATAGCACTCACAAGACAAAAAGATTAACTAGGTGCAGACAGGTCTATGAAATTAGATGATAAAAACCTGTAGCAGGTTTAGTCCTCTACTAATCGATTAGCATGTTAAACAGTTTAAATATTAAACTTCCAAGTACAGTAATATGAATGTACAAAAAGCTAATTAATTAGGACACTAACAGGAGGGGGAATAAAGATATTTTTTTATATGATACATAAGCATCTACTGTTCCTCATAGTTGAACACATGATTTAAAAGAAAGCCTATGGTTCTTTTATATCAAATCATATTTCACTTAACTTAATAAAGATTGTACTCACACAGCCTAGGAAAAACATTTTAAATGTAATTCTATACAACCTGATTTTATATTTACAACAACCTGTATTTAAACTGCTGTGAAGGTGTCTGCTATTTGGATCATGGTTCAGGACTTCAGAGAGGTCTCTCTTGGTACTTTATACAGTCTTGCAATCACAGCTTCAGATGTTTCACGAGTTACAGGCAGGTGTGTCTGAGGGTATCTTAAGTTCAATTTGTACTTCCCTCCGTTAAATTCAGCCATAAATATAAACAGTATAATCAGCAGTATGGTGGGCCAGAGCCTTTGGTGACTAATGCTGGTGGAACCAGTGAATAAGCAGGTACAAACACTGGGTGTTACCGAGTGAGGCTTTCCAAGCAAGGCAGGTCAGGCCCAAGGGACAAAGGAAGGGAAGAGAACATAATGATTCAGGCCTGCAGGCTGCCAGCTGTTGAGAAAACAACTGCAGAGCTTTCTATAGGTAGGCAAATTGCATTCTGACTACACTTGCTGATTTCTGGGAATGTAATTTTCTAGACTGTTAGGGCAAAATACTACAACTCTGCTATAAGCTGCAAGCTGCACTTCCTCCAGCCTTGCTGTCAAAATACATTCTTGTATTTTGTAATAATAGCTCAGAGACAAATTGTGGAAACAACTAATGGAAAAATGTAAAATCTGTCCATGTCACTGGTTTAGAAGCATCCAAAGGATACACTCCATAAACGTGATACCACATGCACAATAGCTATACAAATGTTTTGAGATAAAACAGCAGTTCTTATAATCATCATTTTAACAATGAGAAACCCGTAACTGGGAAAGAGCAAGGAAGATAAAGCTTGTTTCAGACATACAGTGTCTCACCTTAAGACATCAGATGCACCAACGTGCTACTCAATTTTAGAACAAGCTAACATCTAGTGAATATGAATGCAGCTGACATGAATTCGTATAGAATGAAGAAACCTATGAAATGTAACTCTAATAACATACTAAAGAATCTTTTCTTCCACTTTCCAAAGGTTGGTATATTCTGGTGGCTAGAGACCAGATGATATTTTTGAACTATCATGATATAAAAGTCACTTTTAGAGGAGGTATGTGTAGTTTTCAGCCTTTTTAATTTATTTTTTTTTTTCACAGAGCCTTTAAGAATTTTCCTGTGAAGATGAAGATTCCTATACAGCAAATTTAATCTCTCCAAGCTCAATTTTCTTGGTTAGCTTTGCCAGGTCTCTTAAAAGTCATCTGTGGCCAGTAATTGAAAACCGCAGACTGCCGAGTGGAATCAGCAGTCCTGAGGGGAGCGTTGTAGAAGCAGCTGAACTACGTGAGAAAGCCTTGGCTGGTTTTATTACAACTTGACTTTCAGAAAAGAAAATTGTAAAACCAGAGCTAAAACAGACCTTACCTAGTGTGAGGGAGTGTTAAGGAGGAACCCTGCCTAACACTGTCTTATTACAGCACACTGATGAACCCACAGAAGGCGGTGAACCAGCTTTGGACAGAGTTTACATGGTCACTACTTGCCTGAACTTTCATAAACATCCAGTTGCTCCATGGTAAACTTCACCTCCCCACCAAACTCCCCAGACAACAAAGGTAAATTTCAGTAGTATGCAGGAAGGGAAAGATAGAGTAAAAGAGGGGAAGAAATCTGACGGTAACTAATGTGCAAACTAAGCTGTGACACACAATGTCATTTCTCTTCTGCTCCCATATTCATGTCTGTGCAACAACATGAACAAATACTGGAGAGAACAAACTTGCACATTTGCAATATAATAACCCGCTGTATACCCGCCCATACTGGCAGTTGAGGGTTCTAACAAGACAGGAGACATGAACTGCAAACTAGAAGAATCATGGATTTCTTCAAACAGACATACAATACATGCATGTTTACATAAATTTTATTCTGCACCTTCTCATGAATGACAGCTGTCCTTACTCAGAAAGTGCACCATGTTATTTTCAGGGGAATATGGACAGTTATTCTCTGGACTCTGCAAAAAGGCTGTTACATATCCTGTCTACTCAAGACACTTACTAGGAAAAAACAGTACGGGCATGTGTCTGCGTGCAAGGTGGAGTTCAAGCCTTTGAAGGGAAACATAAATGCGTCTATTTCCAGATGACAACAAACTATGCAAAATGCATAGGAGGAAGGAAAACAGTTCATTTTGTCCCTATCAAATATTGTAACTTGTGACAGTTTCTTGAATAACACGATTTTCTTTGCCAACTGACATTTGTGCCTTGATCTCATTGTACTCTCATTGCCAATACCACCCAAAAGCTATGCCTCAAAATCATTTAGCTTCAGAATGTCTTATCAAAATAACCTTTTGTGAGTAATTACAAGAACCTCATCTACCCCCAGTATTTACAAAACTTTGACACAAAAATTGGAGACACCTCTCAGAGAAAAGAGCTACTAGATTTTGTGCATGATAAGGTGATGTTTCTGAATCTATTAAATATACTAGAGGCTCATAATGCTCTCCCTTCAGGGTAATAAATAAACTTGTCTTAGAACACTAACAAATGAACAAGGAACCACTGCACTACCTTGTGAAGTAACAGACCTCACTGTGAAAACAGCAGACGGACTTCTCTTTGGCCAATAGACTGTGTTAAACAGTTTCCAAAAATACGGTCTTGTGCAGGCTGAATGCACTAGTATGCTGCAATTTATAAATAGTCAAAACACCAATTCGATGCTTCTGGTAAAGCATATTACTAGGCCTGCCTATGCACCACTCAAATACCAATATGATAGAGTTATCCAACATCTGTGTCCAACACTACACAATGAGCCAAATCTACAAATCTAAAGCTTCATGGGTCCCTGAACGCTTTACAGAGAAGTTGGTACTTCACACAGCCGTACACTACTGACAAAAACATTTATTAGTTTAAGAGAAACTATCTTTCCTAAGCCTTTTAAGAGGAAATATCATGAATTTGAACTGCACATTATACCCACATTGACATGTGTGAAGTGACACGCTTCATATTCTCCTTCCTACTCTGAGTTTAATATTCCCTTGAGGAAGGAATACAGGCCTGCATCTTGGACTTTGAAAGTATTCTAGGCATACTCTTTTATGCAGAAAACGCAAAACACGGAACTTGACATTGATACATCTGCACGCTGGAGAACATGTTCCACACAAACCTTTTAGAACTTTTCTCAGGTATAGTTGGGGTTCTCATCACTTGTCTGGTTTGGAATATGGAAAAATTTCTTCCCCTCCCATATGCAAAATACTCCACGATGAGGAGCTCATGCTACTCCCATGCTTTTCCCAAGATTTCGGGAAACTGCTTCTAAATTTTAATGATGCTCCTTTAAATGCTGACCAAGAGCTTTGCAGTTGGAAATGGTGTCTCTTCTGGTGAGAGACAGAGAGAAGGGGCTCTGGAAACAGTGATGACGCAAATACAGGGATAGAGTTTGCTATCAAGCCTTACTAAAAAAAAAAATCCAAGTTGCCTTGAAAGCTTTAAACCAGCGAAAAAATGCTTGCCGGATTTCAGTCCCTGATGCTGAATCTCCCTATCAGATCACAGAGCTGTTTTTATGGCTTTAACTCTCAAATTTACTAATTGACATTTTATGTTGCAATAATGAATTCAGCTTGTGGTCACACATGTTCAAGTCCTGGACTTTCCCTGGGTAAATATTTTTCTACTTAATAGTAATGTTTTCAGCATAGATGGTAACAAACTAGACATTATAGTGACTCAAAGATGTGTTATGCCCAAAGGAGTAAAATTCAGCCAATACAAATATGAAGTATAATTAAGTGACCAAAGCAAGCACCAGTATGACCACCCCACGGTTCAAATAGAGATCTACCAATAGTGGACCTCAAGGCCACTGTGACAAAGAAATATCAGATGTTTCAGAGAAAACTGTACAGAAGCTTTTAGCATTACAGAAAACCACAGTCTAGGCAAAGATGGACCCTGCATCAATAACTTAGAATTGAAGGCTCCTGGCCTTGTTAAAGTCTGTGTTCTGGTTTGAAGATTGTAACGTATGAATAAAAGAGACCTCCATGGGCTGAAATCAAAAGTATTTTTCATTACAGAGTCTTCAGTTACTGAATACAAGTAATATGTACAACATTAAATCTGTGTGGTTGTAAAATCTGATTGCAGTCTCTTACAGAAAACACACTGATCTTGTCCTATGGGAAAAATAATAAAATAAAATGAAGTTGAACATTTATAAATGACCTTTCCATTCATAAAAAGCTAGGGGTCTCAAAGGAATCTTGTAATAAACTTGCATATGAGTTTATCTATTATCCATCATGGGGAAAAAAATCCCAAAGTAAAGCCCCTCAAGCTGGGAGAATATTTTACTAATCTATTCCAAGTCCAGTGGAGCAGAAGCCTGCATGCTCCAGCTGTAATATTTTGCTCCACCTAAACAGCAACCTGCCCGTCAGGGGTCACATATATTGCTTATCGACAGAGGAATGTTGGTTCACATATTCACATATATCAGAAGTCAAAATCTCCAAGCCAGTGATGCTTTTCACCTCCAAAACTGCACCTTGAATTTTATGCCAATCTAACAGGCAAAAATGAAACAACAAAATATAAGGCAAGTGAGTATGTGATAATGAAGTTATTAATTTTACAGTGCAAAAAAAAATCTAGAAAAAGGAAATGAGCATATTAAATCTCTTTATAAACAGAAAAATCAACTTTTTTTTAAAAAAAAATAAGGAAAACCATTCCAGCCAACTTTTCAAGTAATTGGTGATTTTATCATCCTGTAGATTTAAGAATGTAACATGCTGTTTTTCTCATCTTTGCTGTTTCATCTTCAAGCCCAGGAGAAACATTTACACCAATTAAAAAAAAAGAGAATTTCATTAAAATTTGTGGTGTCTACACCGTAACACCTATGCAGCAATTTATCTGCAATATGTGTTAGAGGTAAGCAGGCACTTAGGGACCACATGTAGCTATCTAAGAATGTCCTCATATGGAATGTAATTGTAACAGAAGATATTCCAAAAAAAGTCTTTCAAACACCAAAGAGAAATTTTGCTTTAGAATCTGAATTACCACATTACTACATTACTGGAGGTAATTCTTATGTCTAATTCTCTGTGAGATCAAAAAGAATCTTGCATGATGATAGGTGGATAGTATGAAAAATGAATCTACAGCACAAATACTGGAACAGACTCTTGATGCACAAAAAGGACCTTTTGGTCATATTTCATTTTGACTTTGATGGTATTATGATGTGAACAGCAGCCAAATTAATTAAAATATCCCTTCAGTACAAGCAAAGATTTTGGCTAAAGAAAAAACCATCCAAATAATATATGTATCTTTTTAATTCTATGGTCAATACCATTTGTGATTCTTGTAACACATCTTTGAATATAATCACTTACTTGTCACCAAATTCAGAGGAATCAGGATGCCAGTTTTTTGCAACTAAGACCACTATTCACACAGAGGTTACATTTTCAAACATACATATGGCCAGCTGTAGAGCATTTCATACACACTATTTTCCAGTAAAAACCATGGCTAAGTAGATTTTTATTATGCTGGCACTAGGAATAAACAAATTACCAGATTAAAACATACTGTAAAAAGTGCTGCATACAACAGAAACATTTTACTGGCATTAAGAAAAAAATGTTGAATATCGAAAAGCTTCAACTCTTGATTCAAGTAATTCATTTCAACAGATATTTCAAATCCAAATGTAACAAGATGGTCAGTTTAAAGAATCACTTACGTGAAGAAACTGCAAAGAAAGCAATAGTCTTGTTAGCTAGCCTGAGTATTTGCAGACATTAGCACATGAACAGTGGCTATAGATTCTATTAACCATATCCAGATGAAGTTTTGGCAGACAGACAAGCAGAATTCATGCATCTTAATATTTATATAAATTCAACATGGTAAAAACCACTCATCTTAGAACCCAAACTGGCCTAGTGGATGTTTTTCATACTTAAGACCACAACCCACACTGATGGTTGAATAAACCTCAGAAACAGTTTTGTTCTAACATCCCTAGTCAGCTAGTATCACTAAGCTCATCCACTTAACAAGGCAAACGTATGTTTTCAGAAGTGCACCAGGGGTGTGCTTCACTTTTGGACAAACACAGACTGAATCATAAACAAGGGAATGACAGGATCCTTCTTATACCACTTACATGGCACTAAAATGGTTCTTCATGAGGATTTGATTATGAAAGTGTTTAAAAAATATATCTCTGACTTCCAAGAAATGTGCTCTGGCTGACTGGACATCTTTGGGAAGGTCTCTGTCAGCCTTCTTTATTAAAACCATTCTTTCCTGCCTAAAAAACTTTTAGTCACATGTGGCACTTGTAGCAGACTCCTCCATATCCATATCAGACCTGAATGACTGCCAGAAGTACTGACACTCCAGGAGTCTCAAAAGTTCCTTGTGAAATGAGATACCTGGGTTCAAATAATTTTAGAAAGAGAGGGGTTTAATACATACATGTATTAGATACATGTATCTATGTGTCAATAACCTGTGGGTATTTTTGAGGGAAGATAAAAGACAAAATCAGAGAGGGCACTTCTTTCTAATTTTGCAAAGGGTAGATATGCTTGGAGCACTCAGATCCAAAGGAAAAAGTCCTTTATTATAAATGTAAATGTTCAGGTGTCACCTTACAGCCCTGGGCACAAGCTCCTTCCTGGATATTACTTCTGCAGCACCTTCTTGGCTACATGAGTGATGCTGATGGCTCAGCCTTTTGCGAATATCAGTGTGAGACATCTGTACAGGCAGTATATTGATACACTGTTAGGAAGTGCAGGCACCTACCTGAGGCTTTTGATTCCACCCAGTGACGGAGTGGAAGTCAGATGCAGGACTGAAACTGGATCTCATTTTTGTCCAACTCATATGTAACATATTTAATTATTAGATATAATTTGAAAAAGCAAAACTACATTTTCACCTCTGAAGATACTTCTCTATCTCTGAAGATAACTTCACCTGCTGAAGTTATCATGTGCTTTTGAAATCCAGGGGCTCTCTCAACTTGCAGACAGATTTTACAAAAAAACCACGTAACATGCAAAATACAATGCCAATTTTGAAACTTTATAGAAAGGAGCTTTAAAGCTAGAATCAATAGAACTGCCTTTAGCTGGTTTGTACTGCAATCATAATGCTAGCTGGAAAACCTGCAAATGCACCTACCTTCAACAGCTGTGCTGCTTTCCACATTCCATATGTAATATTCTCTGAAAGCACACAAGGTGTTTATGGAGTTTGTACAGGCGACAATCATTGGAGGCAAAATTCTCTTGCTCCTTTCACAGCGCAGAAAACTAAAGAAAAGCCTTGCAAAGCCTGCCCTTGCTCACCAACTGTAAGAGGAGAGCTATGTGGCAAAGGTCTGCAAGGGATCTTGCACCTTCCTGGGGGATTCGGAGCAGAGCCCTTCAAGGGGGCAGAGAGGAGCCTTTCTGAGGGAAGTCAGAGGCACTAAAACTCGAAACATGAAGCATTTCTCTACTTGAAAAGTATAATGGCACAAATATTACTGTACACAAGGGGTGTGGCAAATCTGCAGACTATGATCTGGTCTCTGGGGAAGAATCCTCTCTCTCACCCTGTTCTTGTTTCTTACAGACCAGCTTTGCATGAGTGGCCATGAATTTCAGTCTAAAAATTTTCCTGACCAAGCTTTTAAGGGGTTAATTTTAAATATAGATCTTTTCTGTAGAGGGGCCAATTCCACATTCTCCCTCCTAGGATGCTGAGTATATGCCAAGCATTTATCCATTTGTTTCAGAAGTGTCATATCAGGAATAAATCGATGTGTTAAGAATTGCCTGATAATGTTGTTGTGGGATTAATCTTACAGAATAGATCATCGTCACGACTACCTTTGGCATTCCGTGTGCACAATGTTCCATTTTAAGCATGAAAAGCCTTCTAATGCCAAAGCAGAAGAGCCACATATTGAATGATCTGCCACCATTCAATATTTAATCCTGCAATTGAAGCCACTAAAGGGATACAGAAAAGTAACAAGATGAATGAATTGTGACCTTAAACTTGCAAAAAGACAACCCAAACAATTTATCTTTCTGGCTCGTAGTGTATCCTGTGGCCAATACTCCTATCACTTCTCCACAGTTTGGGATCTGTAGATTGATCAATGCCACATTAGCAAAGTACCTGAGAAGACAGCTTAGCAATTCAGACAATCCGCCGCATATGCTTTAAGAATATTCTGTGTCAATTTGGCTTATCTGCAGCTGAAAGTAAAGGCTTCTTAATAAAAAATCAATTCCATTTTCAAAAACACATTTCTAAACAACAGTGGCAAGGTGACTAGAAATAAAGCTTTTGCTAATCAACAAAACACAAATAAAATACTCTGAAAATCTGGTCAGCCCAAAAAACTCAGACTGATGCACTTTTAAGACTTGCTAAGAGATTGTTTTACAATTTATTGTAAATAAATGTAAATGTATTTTTTCCTTGCAAAAGAAAAAAACCTCAATATAATAAGCACATAGGGATACCAAGACTGATGGAGCTGAGGGCCATTAAGACCTCAGAGACCACCCAAATCCTTTGCTCATGCCCTCTGTCATAACCAAAGAATATTTTGAAGGTTTGTGCTAAGGCTGATGTGTTAGTGCTAGCTAAACTCATAAACTAGCAAATAGCACCCGGCAGCATGGTGGGAGACACCCAGAAAACAGTTAACAATGAATATCACCGACTTACCTGCTAAGAGTAAATCTCCCAAATCACAAGAGAAAACACAGCCATGCTTGACTCCAAGGACAATTTTCTGTCCATTTATTAAATGGTGTCTAATTGGACTTTGTAAATTAGCATCCCTACTCAATGGTTTTATTGACTGAGACTATTGCTCTTTATTTATAAGGTGTCAGTAGCATTTATCAGCACGTGTAAGACACAAATTCCAACCAGTCTCATCAAGGAAATATTCTAAGATCTCTTAACATTAAACTAGTCATAAAAAGTCTGGTGGTTGGACTTTACTGCAGGTATTCCATCCTCTCTGTCTTTGTAGATTAACTGATATAATTTCTAGAAATCCACAAAAAATATATCTAAATCAGTGCTTCTAAATTTGTGATCTTACAATTCTATTTTTTCTCTCATAGTAATTCCTGTGCATTGAACTAATTAAAGTTTTTATCTGACTAAAACTGATGTGGCAGTAGAATAGGTAAGCCGAGTGGTCCAGAGGTGGCTGCACTCGACTGATTAAGATGAAAACTTTATTTCTTTTTCATGAGTGTATTTCATTTCTGCCCAGTTACAGATCAATGGATCAGAAATGAACAGAATTAAGCATGCCTAAATCAAAACAGAATGTTATTAAAAATGACGAAACAACTTCTTTGCTTTACAGTATTGTGTTACTGCAACATAAATAAGAAGGGACCAAATTATGTTATTCAGTGTATATTCATCACTCCCACAAGAGACAATGAGAGTGGTATATGTACACATATCCAGGCATAACACACTAGCTAGTCAAAGCTAATTTTTAATGAGTGCACAAGTGCTTTGTTATTCATACTAATAATCTGTAGGTGATACAACAAACTGGAGAAAAAATTAGTTTCCTAAAGAAATGTATATCCTATTTCTATAAAATTTTTTCCATAATATCAGTTCTCTAAGGGGCTCAGTTAAGCAACATCAAGATAGGAACACGATCTAAAGTCAGCTAAATTAATGAAAGTCTTCTACTTACAAAATACACATCATATATACTTTCTGTTTATTGAGACAGTACTTTTAAAGTAGCAAAGCTACTGAAGCGAAGAGTAACTTCAGTCAAAGTAAAGTACTGTCCTTTTCTATGTTTTTCCTCCACTGGAATGTATCTACATTCGGGAGCAGTCATTCACTATTTCCATCCTTTTTTTTGTCTGTCCAAGAATTACCTGGGCAAGCTAATCTGTGATCAGCCAGCAGTTTCTCTCATAGGTCAGTCTCTACTGTACATGCACAGTTTTCCATTTCAATATGTATTTAAATTATTTATTTAATTCAAATACGAAAAAATTAGTAACTGTTGCTTTCTTTACGAGGCTCAAACCAAAAATTTGCCTCAAGTTAAAAATTACTTCAAGTTCATAAAGGATTGAGTTCTTTAACTGTGTTATCAAATTTCTATTTGGCTTTGGGGATAGGTAGTATGAGACCCACGCTTGTAGGAGGAATCTCCTCTGAAGTGATGTTTGTTCTAACATGTGTTAAAAATCTGTTTTAAAAATTCTGGTTTGTAAATTTCATTCACAAAGAAAAAAAGGCTGTTAAGTTTTGAACACAAAGAACAAATACATTTATGAGTAATAATCTCTTTTACAGTTTTGTATTTTTGTTTGGGTGTTTGTAAAGCCAATTATAATTTTGGAAACTGTGGAAATACAGAGATATAATGTGAGTTAAAAAAAAGAGATTAAATTATTTTGTTTTGAAGACGCATATTTAAACTCTTTATTAATTGTTCTTCATTAATTTCAATGCTGGATTTGTTGCCTTTACAAAGAATAAAATCTCTTATAGCTGCCAATTCTATAAATTCCTCCTGGATCTAACTCAGATCTGTTCTTTCTGGAGAATTCTGTCTCAGCTGCATCAGTGAAACATCAGTGAGAACACTTTTGGGAAAGCAACGAAGAGAGGAGTTTAAATATTTACTTTAAGATACCTAATTTTGTTAATTTATAAGCAAGACCAGAACAGACCAATACACAATTCAGTGAACCAAAGCTATGTTAACTTTGCAAGACCAAAGGATTTATAAATCAGCACTTCCATTACTAATCTGAACTGTAAGCACACCTAAAGCTCCCAGCAGTTGAGTCAGAAAGAGTCACTTCCACAGAGCCCCTTTTCACATTGGAGCTACACATCAAACCTCCACCAGAAAGCCTAAGCCTGTTCAGGGGAGTCTTCAATGCATCTCTCCGGCAGGACTTGTTTGCTTGCTTTATCTACAGAAAAGGATGTATCATTCTTTACATGGGGAACCAGTTCTGTTCAGTGTTGATACTTATCAGGTTTGGTCTACTATTTTTCAGATATGAAAAGCTTTCACAGTGCTCTCAGCCTCCATGGAGCCTGAATGCTGCTGAACAGATGAAAAATAATTCACGGTATCATATCCTGATTCTCAAACCAGCATAAAGTCTGCAAGTGCCCCATAATCATTATCTCAGCATTTTTTAATAATGAAGCATTGGTGATTTCACAGAAATAAAAGCAGTATCATAGCATGTGAAAATCTGCACAGCATTGTCCCCAAACTTAAGGACACAGAGCAAGAGAGTGCACCAGCTGGAGTTGGAAAATTCAGCCATATCAGGATTAACTTCTAACATTTTATTCTACCACACTATTTACCACATATTTTCAGCTATACAGATATTCTTCTACTGATTTTCACAAACCAAAAAAGCCTATTTATTTCACTGCTTCTGTAGAAGAATTGTCACCTTGCTTCCCAATGCCAACTGGTGCCTCCAGGAAGTTTAAGTGGAGTCCTGATAGAAGAGAGGATGCACTGAACATTACAAAACTTTCTAGCTGCTAGTTCTTTTTTTTAAACATATGAATGAAGAATGAAATGAAACTCCATTTAAAGGCAGGCTCTAATGTCCCTAGTTTTGGGGGGTCTATGTTACATATCTAAACAAAAATATTAGATTTTTTTTTTAAATACAGCACTATACTGGTTTTGTATCTGACCAATAAATATTGCAAAGATCCAAATTCACTACTGAACTACTCCAGTTTATGAGAGTTGTACTATTGAAAATAGTAATATCAAATATCCTGTAATTCTGTGTCATAACTCTTAAATACAGAATAGAAGATACGGAGTGATATTTAAATGGATATAAATCTGTATACATGTATAAGACTGCATTAAGCTTTGATTTTCCAGAAGTGGTTAGGAGGCATTAAAGAAGAAAGTATCAAAATGCAACATTCCTAGGCATTTTTTACTGTGTTTATTCAGGGAACCAGAAGACAGAGTTTTATTTCTCTTAGCCAAGAAATGCTGAAGTACTACAGTTTCTTCATCATCTTCTTGTAGACTTGTGGAGCAGTTGGCCTTTGGGAGATTTAAAAACTTAGCAAAAACTTGTACTAACATATTACAAAGACACAGGTAATGGACAAGAATATGTTTCATGAATTTGAAGGGACAGAACTGATAAATGTACATACTACAAGCTAAGATAGACATTAAAAAAGACTGATACTGGTAGTAAGTTGAAAAAATATCACTAGCTTAAAATATGTATAAACAGGAAAATATCATGTCATTATACTATTAATTATCATTATTTTGAGGAGGGCATTATGTTAATAAGCTCAAAACATGTTTCAGCCCAGATCTAAAATGCAGAACTTTTTACCTGGTTCCAAAAGAAAAACCAGCAATAAATTCTCAGAGGATTCCTTGGAGAAAAAATAGGAAAACAAAAACAAAAAACACAAAAAAAACAAACAAAAAAAACCAAAAACAAAAACAAAAAAAAAAAAAGAAAAAAAGAAAAAAAAAAAGTTTAAAAGCTTTGGCTTTCTTAGAAAATGTGTTTCTGTTAACTTCTATTATTTACACATCTCAGTGACTCAACAGCATCACACAGATAAAGCCCGAAGGAAATGTAGCAGTTAATAAATTATTAAGCCAGTCTCCTTTAAAACATCAGCACTGGGCAGCACACAGGCCTGGCATGCCATGTCAGATGCAAAAGGATCTGCAAATCTGAAAGAGTTATCGGAGCCGGGGAACAGCTGCCTCTGCAGATCCCATGGCCCACCTGGGATCCACTTACTACAGCCTGTCATTCTCACCGAGTTTAATGCTTATACAGTCAATGAAACATTAGATGAAGCTAAAGGATACATCCCCAAAGAATCTGACTTATGCTTTGGGAAATGACCTTTAAACAGTCACCTTCGGATGGAAAATTAACTACAGCTCCCTGCATCTGCAGAAATACCTTGATGTTTGTGATTTGTTCCTAATGACACACATGCACTACGTTGGTACTCTTTCTGCTGAACTAACATATGCATATATGTATTTGTTTCTTCTTTGCATTTCCTATTTTCACACTTCAGCACATCAGGTATTAGTCGCTAAAGTGACTAATTTAAAATTATAGCAGTCAGTGATTTTTCAGTGACAAGTGAAAACCTAGAAACTTACTTGGGTTGTTGGCTTGTTTTAAAAATCAAACTTGCATTGCCTGTGGAAGCATTTTCTTAACACTTTTATTAGAAGAACAACCAAACCTATTCTCCTATGAAAAAAATACTACCAGTACACTAAATATTATAGCAAAGTCACATAAATATGTTTTAGCCCTACATCCCTGAATGCCAAAGAAATCACCAAACTAATTTTAATATTTAAAATGGCACACAATACCATAATCTAGACTATTCCTGGAGGGCTGAAAACACACACACATTTGCCTACAGCACACTGTCTCTGTTATTACCATGTTCTGTGCCATGCACAGCATCTGTAGCCCCTATAATATGTACTGTGAACTAGGACAAAAAGGCAAACACATACACTACTTCTCCATTGTTTAGGAAATAAGCAATTTTAAGAAGAGTTTTATTGGACACTATGGTTTTTTGTTCATTTTTTGCTATTTTCAGTCTTTGGAACAATGACACCTCAATAATACTTTTGCTGCAAAATATACACGTTCCCTTCAGTATCAGTACTACCTTTAGCCCTTTCTTTGCTCCACAGCTTTCTCAGTTTTGTTGTCAGTGGTGGTTGCTGTGAGGGAGAAGGGTTGTGGTCGGTTACTTTGGTTTTGCTGCACTATGTTAACAACAGATTTATTCAACTCCTCTAGTGTAATTTCTGAACATCACATTTCCCAAGCAAACTGTGGAGGAACATTCTGTCCATATATGAAAAAGAGGACATTTTACACTAGCAAAATAAAACAAACAACAAAAAAGCGTATTTCTTCTAAACTGACTTAAGATCCTGGTAGTCCAGACAAACAACTAAACTCAGGTATAATGCTTTTTAATGCTTCCTCTACAGTAACAACACACATACCATTACAAACACTTCACCTAAAATCAACCTTGGCATCTACATCTGCCCCAAAGTCCTTGATCCACATTCTAGAGTTCCTCTCCATTGATCATGAATGGACTCCATTCAGACAAATCGTTCCTGAGCTAATTTGCCAGTTAAGATTGACATTAACACATGGAGAACTTACGCTTGTGAAATACTTCTGGATGTGAAATCAAAGAAAACACTGATTTTCTTTTCTGAAATAGCACAAAACAATACAGCAATAGCTATAAGGAAAAAACCTCCAAACCAGCTGACATACACTAATGATTTTTTGGTCATTAGATTTATCTTCTGTGGTAGGGATGGAACATATAAAGACTCCAGTTCATTGAATATTCACAGAAAAGACAGAAATGAATTTAGAAGAAAATAAAAGCGGGGTGGATCTTCTAACAACATCTGCTGAAGAACAGAGAACTGAGAGATCAGCAGGGACATGACTCCCACCTATCCTGATCCTTTAAGTCAAACAGAATACATCCATCTGCTTCAATACATTTGGAAAGCATTAGTTAAGCATATTAAACAAAAAACACCTATCAGAGGTACTGTGCTACAAGATCTCAGGGACCTAGAAAAGCAGTACAACTCAGGGATGCTGTGAGAGAATGAGATGGTATTTAAAAAGAGTGGGGAAAAGCAATGCAAAAAACTGCAAGTGGTATCAAACACACATCATCTTTACTGACAACATCTTAAACCTTAAAACCAAAGAAAACACGGACTACACTTACACTAACATATTCCTCAAGAGAAAGAATAAAGGAGATGGAGGAAACAGTGCTGCTTTTATTTTCAAGGTAGTTTCATTACTGCTTTAAGAACACTATTTCTTAAGGCAATCAAGAAATGCACAAGATCTATTTGTATATTTATTTATAACAATATATGGAAACAGATAAATGTAATTTCTCAATATACTGTATTTTCTCAATATACCTTTTCCAGCCTCAAAATGACAAGTAAAGAGCAGTTTATCCTTTCAATAGGCAAGATTATTTGTTAGAGAATTGTTTTTTACACATTTTACTGACAATTTTTGAGATATACTTTCTGTTTCAGAAGCTGAATACCAAGTCCACATTGTGTGCTAAATTTGTAGCAGCTTTAAGTGACATTGGAAAAAAAAAATGTATTCACTTAACTGCCAGACTTTACATTTTGAGTTCTTAACTGGGGTTTTGTCATGTCCCTTATGCACGCTAGACCTAAATTATAAAGCATTGGCCCTGAGGAGCTCAGCTATCCCCCCTACCTGTACCTCCTAGTTTGATCTTGTCTGCTCCATGTTATATATCATGGTATTCTCACCCTATGGGCCAAAAGAGACTCATTATCCACCTAAAAAGCAAAAAACACAGCACACATCTAAATCTCAAACTGATATTTGCATGTCCTTGTTATTTCAACAGGAGCTATGCAAATTCGTTTCAAGGATATAATTATAGTTCGAGAATTTCCACAAACTCCCAGCAGATTTGACATTACATTTCCTCCATTCAGGGAACTGAACCAGGCTGGCAAAACAAGAGCCACTTTAAGCCTCTGACCACTTGCAAATTTTTCTTCCAATTTACATCTGCCTCAAAAACTGTACTGCACACTTACAACCAAAGCAGTAATTCTCACTCTATGTGTTGTCATCATAAATGACCTCACTGTCCAATTTTCAGTCCAATTATTGTCTACCTACCAGCTACCGAAACCATCCTGCTGCTGAGGAGCTGCAGCAATGTACCTCAAAACATTGAAGTGATTTTTACTGATTTTTTTTTTTTGGTGTTAAGTGGATAGATCTCAACCGAAATAGATCACTCCCCATTCTTCCTACAGCCAGCACATTTCATCTAGGAACCAGATACTAAAATCTTCACATTTATCTTCATGTGTGCCTTCCACCTGTCTGTGTACTACTTGACAAGAAATTCTTACCTCCTTAGCTGAAAAATACAACACTTTTAACTTCGTATGTACCTGCTTTCCCTATGACAAATACCCAGCCCAATTAGTAAACCAGAATTTACATTTCTGCTGTGCATCTGAAGAAGGGCCATACCATCACCTGCTTTGTAGAAATGCTGATGAACTGTGACACATTTAAAAAAAAAGTTTAGAAACACTTCAGAACTCACAGATAAAAGGTATGAAACAGAAAAGCTATGTTTGTTAATACGGAAATTTGGGAAGAGGATTTATAAAGTTAAGGCAATCTAAAAGATGAAACTCATGAAAAATGCCAGCCCTTACACAAGGTGGATTACAGTAACATTACAAGGGGAGAGGAATGGCAATGCAAGGCCACAGTAGAGGATCACACCATTTCAAGGGCTTTTCACTTGCTATAAGACTGTTATAGGATCCTATCCATCAAAGGTAGGCATCAGCTAAGGCATTACAGTGCCATAAGATGTTCCAGCACTATTTTCCTGTACAGGAATATAGTACAGGGGATACAAGAGCAATGGCAGAGAAACCTTTTTGAGGGAGCAGTCTCCCACTGAAATCATGAGACCTGACAGGTCTGATAAAAGCAGAGTCCTAGTGTTCATGCCAAAAGAGACCAGGGGGAAATGAAGGAATTTCCTCACTTTGAACTTTTTGTAAGCTTTCCAGGAGGCATGTGAGTGCTATAGAGTTATTATAATGTCTTTTTGGGGCAAATATTCTTTGCATAATAACATGAAAGAATCAAAAGCATGCAGATTCTTTATGCTGGAAGAAGACGTCAGGTACAATTTCAATATGGTACACAGAATTTCAGGTGCATGTTTTACAATTATATTGATTATACTGAATAACAAAGTGCAATTAATTCTTAACAGATGACAAGGAGATAGATTGTGCCCTCTGTACCTTAATTCTGACCTTCAAAACTACCTTGGACAAATTTTTAAGGATATTACAGCTATGATCCAGGTACTGAGTCTATGTCTTATGTAAGTTAACTTTTTATACATGACCAACAACTATAGTATCATACAATATTGTCACCTGCACGCAAAATTAGTATTCCAAATATTCATTAGAAAGAGAATTTTCAGCTTTCTCATCTTACAAACATGCCTGAGTTTCTTCCTTTCCTCAAGGACTGCGCATACTTAAAACTTTTCCTGCCTCATTTTTGCATCCATTCACATCTTCAAGCACAAGCATCAGCCGCCATTTTGCCAACGGTCCAAACCCCCCAGTAGCATTTCCAATTAATTCTCTCTCTTCCTTTGTTTATGCCCTGTTTTCTCAGCAGTCATCTGACTGCTCCTGCCCCAGTATAGTATTTCTGAATGGTGGCTGGCTTGAAAAAGCACTGGAAAGAGATTGTATTGGGGTGGAGAGAGCATGATCATAGTATAAGTAGCAATTCCTGCTCTAGCACATTCTCTGCCTTCACTTTTCTTTGTGTTTCCACCTACAAGGAAGGAAGTGGGAGGAAAGTTACTGATTTTACCTAACTGTACACTGATGCTCATTTGCTAGGCTGCAAATAACTTAGCAGCATTTGCATGTTTGCCAGAAGAACCCTGTAAAAAAACCAAGATTTGATGGTCTGGGATTATTTTTTTCTCATGTTAATATAGAAGTTTGGGCTGGAATCTGAAATACAGCACTTGGATGCCAAGCAACCTGGCAAATTCTCAAACCAGCAGGTGTTTGAGAAAATAAATAAATTATCAAAACAATTCTCAACAGTCCAGCTTGAAAAAGCGTTAAAAATAACAGGTATGCATTGTTATTAAACACTATTTTAAGAGCAGCTAACCAAGAGAGGTGAAAGATGCTAGACATTTTACTTTTGTCAGCTTTCAAAACGGGACTTTTTTTTTTACACATTGTTTATAGAAATCTGTAGGGATAAGATTCACAGGAATGAACAAGACAGTGAGAAGGATTATCCCATTTTTAATAAAACACTAACCTGGTCTGAAAACCTCTGGGAGACAGATTTCACAGTCTTCCCAAGACATCTTGAACAGTGTTTAGCTACCCTAATGCCCAAGCAACATCTCTCTTGCAACAATGAGCACATTATTTCTTGACCTGCTGACAGAATGACCCAAAATGTTGTTCCCTGCCCCTTGCCATTAGCCTCGTAGGTTCCAGGAAAAGCACAAGATCTTTCCACCAATTTCCTTTCTTTAGAAAATGTCCAGCAGTTAGGCCCTTGTTTCTTCAGAGGAAATACCCTGCACTTTTGATTCAAGCTTATTCTATTTCTTTTCCAATGTCTTGGGTCCAAAACTTTATTGGTTTGTGAATCCCAGTGGCACTATAGGTGAGGCCTTACAAGTGTTGAGAGATGCAGAGGGAATTGCTTTATGATTATTTCATATGACACTCAGCCTTGCATCCCAACAGATTTTATTTTTTCTTTCCCTTCACAAAATGATTGCTGTGTGGATTCACAGTCTATGAAATCCCTTGCAGTACTTGGTTTCTTTCCTAAAGAACATTTGCCAGTCAAGTGCTTCTCCTATCCTGAAGGTATGAATTAATTATTGCTATTTTAAAACTGCACCTGTACTTTCTCTTCTTGAACTGCAGTTTATTAACTACAGTTTTATGTTCACAAGCCCAGTATATGAAGACTGTAATGCTAATCCCTTCCAGCCAAGTGTTTGTGGCTCCTCCAACCCTGGCACTGCTAGAAAAAGTTAATAAAAACTACTCCAAACATCCAAAGACCTTCATGAAAATATTGACCAGGAGTGGAACCCACTTCTCCACAAAACCTCAGCCCTTGGTTGTTTAGCTGGTACACTGATCACCCTTTCTCTGCATATACAGCAGTCTGTAATTTTTTTGTTCCTATATTTGCAGTGTAACACAACGTGTGATGGAAGTGAAAGGCAATGTATATTCTAAAATTCCCAAATTTATCACTCCATTTGCTAAGACACAAAACAAAACAAAACACTCACTCATGTGTTACATAAAAGGCTGTTCTCACCAGAGTGTCTGAAAATCCTCATCACTGAATCATTTAGGTTGGAAAGGACCTTAAAGATCGTAAGAGTCCAATCGCAATGCTGTGGCTGCTGCTGCTTTTACTATGTGGAATACTTAAATCGACTGAAACGTTATATGAAGACAAATTTATGAGAAATTTGGTTTGCCTCCAAGGCTGTAATTTCAAAGAAGTTCATGATGTTAATAACAAGTGATAATGGAACACTAATCAAAATCAGTAAATAGGCAAGGGTTGGAATCACACATCCTTATACCCTATGGAAGCAGGTAACTCCTGTTTTCACTGTTTGGTGACATTAATGCAGTAATACTGAGTAACTGCTGACAATTAGCCAGAAGATGGAGCAGAGGTCTTGTAAGAAAATCACTCCCTGGTGGCAAAATATTGAAAATTCAATTACACTCTGTTTATTACAGGCCTACATTAGGAACTGCATTCATAATAAAGACCTTGATAATATACAAATTAATCACAGCACAGGGGAGTGCTTTGCTAACTTTTTTACTCCTAGATGCATTCTTCAATATTGAGTTTTTAATATATCCAGACATATCAAAATGCTTTCTATAAAGCTTTTCAACTAAAATTCCTTAAATACAGTAGTATGATATGTGAATAATGTTCTAAAAGACCAGATAAATCTATTACAGGTCTTTGAATAAAACAAGGTGTAGATACTAAATACCCTTCAGGAATTCTCCAGATTTTAGAATTCGTATTTGTGTTTCTATGAAGTATGCTATCATGCAAACAACATGAAAGTCACATAGGCTACAGAACTGAATAGTTTTCTGCATATATTCACACTTACACATGAGAATTCTTTCCACCTGAGAAAAGCCAGGAACTTGAAGGCATGCATATCCAATTTCTGCAGATACTGCAGATCAGTTTGAAGTGATTGAATAATCTAGCTCCTACTATTCAAGTTATAGCAATTACACAAAATGTTCCCAAGAAGAGTAGGTAGTTATAAATTCATGCTATGACAATGTGCATAGGATACTGTTGAATAATTTAGTTTCTGAATGAATTTAGTCAGCAGTTTGTTTAGACTTTTAATAGTCTATTGCCTACTTTAAAGACTTCTAGCTGCAAGTTCTTCAGCACACAGGCTTTAAACTGATGTATTTCAAATCTATCTATATGCTTACTGATTTTAATTGCATTTTGCCAGGGAAAGCAGTAAGACCTGAAGTGGAATAAAAAAGTCCATTGTCTTCACATTTAATTTAGTCGTATATGTTACTTAGAAAATGCAAACTCTAGGAAAAAAGTACTAAGCACATGTACAGTATTCCACAGGTTAGCTGACTCCAATTTTGTTCAAGAGAGATTCCTAAGGAACCCTGGTGTCAGAGTTTCATTATCAGATACTGAAGATGTGAAACTAGCTCCTGCCTGGCTTGGTTCTGTTACAGAAACTCTATTTGGATCCAAACATTTCAAATCTCACTCGTAAAATCCATCCACTTTAGGGAACAAGTCTCATGATTTCTGAAAAGGGATTCCCTGAATCCGCAAGGCACAGTAACTCACGGTGGTGCTCAAGCCACTGACATTCAAGGTAAGCCCAAGTAACTGGATCAGACAGAACCTTGGTTCTGAAGAACATGCCCCAAATACAACACAAAACTGCACACAAGGTAACTGATGATATCTCTGGTATTTGAAATTTTCTGGAACAAGAACCCTGCAGAGCCTTTTCCAGCTAAGCTTGGACACTCCTATAACAATTAGGAAATAACACAGAAAGAAGAAATGATGAATTTGGTGTTCTCTTCTGTGGCAAATGAATCCTTCACACTGCCCACACAAATCCCTTCAGCAGCCACACCTAAGCCATCATTTAACTAGTGTGAAAATGCAGAATCCATGGAATTAGAGTATATATGATAAGATCTCCTTTGAGGCAGACTTCTTCCTAGCAAAGATGAGATCAATCAATGTCACATCCTTTTACCTTGAAAGTGTGTTGTTTTTTGGGACTTGTTCTCTGAAGTAAGGCATAAAAATTAGATGCAGGACACTTCGTGGGACAGTCTGACAAAGTTCAAAACCTAGAAGAAAGACTAATTTGTTTTCATCCCAATATCACTCCCTTTGTATCTGTAAGTTAGTCAGCCTGCCTAGTGCATTTGATGTCAATAGTCACAACCAGGAAAAAACCCAAAATCTCCACATGTTCATGGCATCAAGCCACCAAGCTGCATCTTGCTCCATTAAATCAGTCTGATCCGTAATATCAGTCTGTTCAAGTGTACCTGGAAGGGCAGTACACTAACTCCAGCCAAACCTGTAGATGTTAGGAGTGAAGTCTTGAAAGCTGCAATACGTATGCATGCATGATTTCACATGTTCAGCTATCCATATTCACAGGACTGCACTTCTTTCTCCCCTCCCAGTCTCAACTGGTGATGGTTCCAGCCAAGTTGATAATCTAGAACAGTATGAGCTGTTACAGTTCTTGTAAGATCCTAGTTGATGCTGCATGCTTTACATGAATTCTGGCAATGACAATCCGCATCAGGATTTGGTCCCTCCTCGAGCGCACTTCCACAACTGATATTTCGTAATACTTGGCTGTCTGGAAAATCCTTTTATTCCTGTGTTACAGGCCATGCAGTGAAATTGCAAATGGAATACTTCTTGCAGAAGTGACCCTTGCAAGTTAAAAAGCTGTGCGCCAGAGGAGTTTGAAGAATGGAAGCACCACAATTAGAAGGGTTAATAAGAAACGTATAGATTTATTGACTCTCTTCAAATGTGGACACCTGACAGGCTAAAGTCATCCTACATTTCAGAACGAGGAAATACTGTGAACACAAGCATTTTCTCTTTAATTCTGCTGTGTCATCATCTACAGCTGCAAAACAAACGAGGCCACTTCTGGTTGCAGCCGACTCTGAGGAGGTCCTCGAAAGGTACTGCAGAGAAAATACAGCATGGCAGACACGTTTAGTGTGGTGTCAGAGCAGAGAGCAGAGCAGACAAAGGCAGTGCTCTGACCAGACAGGGCTGCTACGTGCACTGTTAACCCTGACTTTGCCCTCCGCAGTTTCAACTACCAAATTTCGGGCAGATACTTCCTTACTCTACAACAGACCAACTCATCTGGGAGAGAGAGCAAACATGAATGAGCTGCAGTGATACCCACCTGACCAGCACACGCAATGGCAGGTGTTCCAGTGCCAGCAGCTGCTTCAGCTGTCCCAGTACTACATGGTTGGTAGGGTGCAAGCCATGTTAGACCTTCTGTCACCAGTGGAATGTGGAGGCTTTTCCTCTTCCTTAATCCACTGCAGCAAAGGAGTAAATCTCCATCCAGTTTTCCTGCAAGGCTGAGTGTGCTCCTTCCTGATACCCAACTATGATTCCAAAAGTGCAAGCATCTGCCTCCATTTCCAAGAATCAGTGGTTGACTATAATGTGGCACGTTCATTTTGGGCAAGAATGGAATCTGGCTTGTCTACCCGGTGACAAACTGTTCCCATGCTTTTGGTGGAATGGGAGAAGAGTGGAGGAAAGGCCATTGCTTCACTTAGATGTGATAAGACCAGTTCAGATAATTCCAGAAAGCTGATTTCGCCTCCTCTCCCTCATGCTTTGCACATCCTATAGGAACACATCAAGCACACTGAGCATGGGAGTATGTGCAGCTCTCCAAAACAGGAGATGGAGACACTTGCACCCATTTTACAAAAAAAGAAAATTATTCTGTTACTGAATCGATAAAACTTGAAGCCTTAGGTTGAAGAGCCCTGAACAAGAGATAAGAGAAAATATAAAAATGGTACTGTAGGGGAGCGTGAAAAATGCCAGTACTTGATCTAAGAGTACTGATATAATCAAAAATCAAAAGAATCAATTCAGGAAGTTCGTAGCAATTTAGCCAAAGCCTGTACAAGAATACCAGCTCAGTTGTACTCTGCTGTAATGGGAGGTGGCATGTAATCGGAGAAAGGGCAGTAACACAATCTCTGCTTTTTTTACTCCAGTACAAGCAGATAAAGAACACATTTCCTGTAATAGCAATCAGCAGTAGCAATAGACATACACTTTAGGAACACGTGAAAATATTTGCATTTATTCAGAATGTGCACACACAAGCATCTTAAAATGCTTATAATTTGTGCATCTCATCTGAAATTACCAGAAATTGTCTAGGTTCTTGCACCCACCATGGTATTTTTAATCATATAAAATTTAGAGAGATTATCTCTGCAGAATTCAGAAGCACTTCTAAATTTATACAAGTTAGGCCCTTTGTAAAGTTACTGGAAAATGTATTTTGATTTTATATATACTTATTTATGCACACACACATATATATATACACAAAATACATTCCCAACTGTTTCAACTTATTAAGTTCAAGAAGTTAAAAAAGGCAGAGTTAGTAAATTTGACAGAAAATAAGCAGTATGTTGCTCATTTATAAATAGGAAAACAAAACCAGAAAAATTAAGCAGAGTGCAAATGCAGATACAGCAAATTAGTGACCAAATCAAGATTTCATTGAAGTATCTCTTACTTCAAAGCAAATCTCTTACTTCAAATGCTTTGGGGTTCGTAATTATGTAAAGTTCAGAAGAAATTGATAAGCAGAATGGAAGACACTAGAACTGGAGTTTAGCTGAGCTAACAGTTGTGCTTTAGTAATTACAAGTGATCAGCTCACAGAGTCTAATGGGTCTAACTTGAACTCACAGCAGAATACTCAGCACCGATTCAGGACTAAATTTAATGGACATAATGAGCCATTATCATCACATCCAGGAGTATGGTACATTTTCTTTGATTATTTCCACAGACTATCTGAAACTCAAGTCCACTTAGCTTGTGAAGTCTGATGAGAGCGTAGCCTGAGGTAATACAGACACAAAAACAACTCATAAAATATTAGGTCAGCTTGATTTAACAAGAAAAAATAAAGTGGAACCACACTGGAAAAAAAGGTTGTGGGTTTTTGGGAGGGGAGGGATTGGGCTTTTTTTGTTGTTTTGGGTTTTTTTCATTTTTTGTTTGTTTCTTAAGGCCAAACAGCATAATCACACATTTTGCATAAAAACATGTTACACTGTCTGGCTTTTTTACAGGTTCTGGAAAGAACCACCATTGCTCCATAAAAGCAGAATCAGACAGCATGATAAAAAACATTCTGAAAGCCTTTTTGTTGTTTGTTTATATGACTAGGAAATATTTCTTCCCATACCTTGTAGTGTACTTTAAAATCACAAAGAAAACTGGATCTTCAAATAATCAAAACTACCACATCACCTAAATGGTTACTTCAAATTCGTATTATAAATTCTGGGGTAACCAGAATCAGTAGGGAACCAGTTGCCCATGAAACATTGTCTCTTGTATTTACCAAGCATAGATACCTTTATCATTGAAAACAAAAGAGAAATCTCTCAGTTCAATTAACTCTCCAGCTTCAACAAAAGTACACTGCAGTAGAACCTTTTTTAAAGGAATAATTTATCAGAATTCTCTTTAATGCTTTTTTCATAACATTGAAATACCTCAGAAAAGAGGATGAAAAATTCAATTGTGTAGAGCTGATCAGAGGAACAAAAACCCATTCTGAATGAAGGTAAGCTGATTAACTTTTTTATAAAAATCAATGCATTTGATACTGCAAAGAAGAAAGAATTTGTAAGAAAAGAAGAAATTAACTTTTTTTTTAAAGCAAATTGCTAACTAAAAGTACACAGACTCTGTTACCATATTTTCAATATTGTTATAGTAGTTTAAATGTGCTCCCTAAATCCCAGAAGTGCAAAGATGACTCTCTGGATAAGGAGAACGTTATTAATGTTTGCAAAGTGGACACCA
Organism: Oriolus oriolus; assembly: GCA_013400235.1. Taxonomy (NCBI): domain Eukaryota; kingdom Metazoa; phylum Chordata; class Aves; order Passeriformes; family Corvidae; genus Oriolus; species Oriolus oriolus. The sequence continues at coordinate 166,846 of VXBT01011641.1, forward strand.
GTATTTTCTGGGTAAGTTCCATTAATAGTTTTGTATGATATGTTACATTTGGGAAAAAGGTAAGAACTTTAACTTATATTTTCAAAAATGGATCTGGGCATTTGTAACAACTGAAAATGAATTTTGGAATCTATATACATGTCGCAGAGCCATCTAAGACACACTTGACAAATAATGTGTTGTATCATGGGGACTCCAACTTTATTCCAGTTTAAGTAATGTTGAAAAATAGCTAACTTCCAAGTTAGTAATCTTTATGAACTCCTAATTGCAGACAGCAAACAAAAGAATTACTTTTGCCTAGCTGTTTATGAACCCAGTTAAAAAGCTGTTACATGGCTACACCTAGATTGTGGTAAAACCCACCTTTTAAAGGCAACAGGTTCTTGCCTGCTTGAGTTATGGCCTTGCTGGAAATAAGCATTGCAACTGCTAAAATAGTAAGAAGAGTGGTTTCATGGACATGAAAAAGTATTTCAGTATTGTTCAGCCAGCAGTTACAGGGCTCAGCAACCCATCTTCTGGCAGCCTAAAAAACAACAGAGGCATGACACAAGTACATAAAACTGCCTTGGCAGCATGAAGATGGCACAAGGAAATGGCACTGCAGTCAGCCTTGAAGGTATAAACTTCTGCAGCACCAGGAGTATCCTCACCGACCAGTGAAGAAGAAATTTATGGACAAAGAGTTAGGTGAACTTAAGGAAAATACTGAGAAGGAATAAAAAACCTGAATTCCTGAGTTTAACCTCTGGCTGACAGGTCGCCAGCAAGCAACACTTAGGTGGATTAGCCACAAGTCATTCCTTTCCCACTGAGAAGGCAGTCACTTTGACTTTGTTTGCTCCCTGTATGAAGTCAAACACTGCTGCATTTTTTATGTCATGGGGGTTGTTGCATAGGAATAGAAACAGGCATATGAACTCTCTCTGTTGATTTCTACTCATAGCCTACTGGCCAGCAGATCCCAAAACATTCTAATAACTTGCATTTTGAGGTAAGACAGAAATACTCACAGGACACTGAAGAGCCTTCAGTCTCAAAAACTCTGACAAACTGTATTCCACAGGATTACTAGCACTGTATAAATAAAACCAAAGTCTGTTGAGGAACTACCAGATCCTGAAACATTTAAAATAGATTTTCATATGTATAGGAACAGCCAGTAAATTTAAACAACCAGCATAGCTCCAACATAGCTCCAACCTTGGAGCTTTTCCTTTGAAACTAAAAATCACATGGCTACAGGTTCTTTCCACTCCACAGTATTCTCCTGCTGTATTTTGACAGAGAATACCTCAATTTTCACTAAAATATAGAAAGCAAGTGAGAAAGAAGGGAGAGTTAGAGCCACAAAAATGTGAACCCATTTGTCCATCCATTCATTTCTTCTCTGTAACTTCTATACACCACAGGACAGATACAAATTCAGCAAATGCACTGGCTGAATAATTCTAGGGCAGGGACTTCTGGTAAGATCCCCTATCCTTTTGCAGCTGCATAAGGAATCAATGAAAGACAGCTGAAGCACAACACAGCCAATCTAATGAGCAAATGTAACCCTGGAACAATGGACTTCTACACTCGGCCCACTTCTACATCAAGCCTTCCTGTGAATTTAGTCAACATTATCTATATTAATTTGATTTTTCTGGGAAAGATTTTCAATAGCACTTCTGTGATTTAGAAGCACAAGTCCTATTACAACTCACGAGGATGTGAGCTCTAAATCTCCAGGGTGTTTTTAGAAAAATCTCACTCTACCTGTAAAATGGAAAAACAATCATTGCTTTCCGTCCTCTAACTACACTGATACAAGGACTAAAAGGAATATTCAGCACTGCCCCTGCGTGAACTCCTCACTTTTCCAAGACTCGAGAGGCTAATATAACCTTATCATGACTTCAGGTCAAAAGATTGAGTCTAATGGACCAATGGAAGGAATTAATTTCAGAGCTCAGGACCTTTAATTGAGAACAGATGGTGCCTAGTCCCTATAAATTTAAAGTCTGGGGCCTGTTAACAAAAGCATCTAATCTCATCTCAATTGCCATAAGCAGCCAGGATCCAGCAATATTGAGTTTACAAAACAATGTAACAATCTCCTAGAACTCTACTGAAAGCAAACAAGCAGCAGAGACAGTTAATGAAAAAGACGTCATATGTTCTCTGCAGCTAAAGTAGTTAAGGGAACAAGCAGCAGAATTCCCCACTGAGTACAGCTTTTAAGCAATTTTAAATAAATCGCCTTATAGAGCATACAGCAATCATGCAATGAAGAACTTAGCAGCTTGAACAATTCTAGTTAAATCTACATGGAAGGAGACTGGATACTATCTATTTAACCAAGGCCATTTTCTTTCAAAGTCATTTTGACCCAGTTATCTGGTAAAGTTTGAATATTTAAAAGAACTTCAAAGATTATAAACTACCTTGATAAATTCAATATTCATCTTCAACAGCAGGAAGAAAAGACAATTCTGAAACCTTCTCAAAGAACTAAATTTTCCCTCAAAGAATCTTAGACTTCTTACTTTTGCTATTTTGCTTCAAACTGCACAGGTGACCAATACAGTTCAGTGAAACTCACTGTGAAAAGAAAGTCAAGTTCTGCAGACAAACAAAACAACCCAAATTCTTTAGACTGTCTGCCACAGGTGCAGACTGAGACTCCATAGCATTAGTCATCAGCGCTTATCCAAAGCAATTTATTTGTAACTTTAAAGTAGTTTATAGAAATATTACATTAATAAAACCCCAGTGACTAGGGGGAGGGAGGAAAATCAATCTCTCCAGCATGCAGTAATTCAGTGGCAGATGTGCAACACCAGAATAACTTTCCCTTGCCCATGCTCATGACTGCACAGGTATTCGCTGTGAAAATGCTTCAAAACTTCTAGGTCATTTGAAGAAGAAACAACTGGTCCTCAGTCCTCTATGTTTACTCTGTAAGAAGACTACGTGTATGACAAAAACCTGATATGGAAAGGTGTTGTAAGGATGACTATGTATGCATACATGTGGCTATATACACACAGTTATGAATCTATTTCACCAGGAGGACAAAAGGCAACCATTAGTCAGCTAGAAAAATAGCCTGTGGCCGGTCTCTACTCTGTTGTGGCCTGACAATCCAGAACCAGAGCTTCCCAGGTCAGCAGCTTCTTTTTTCTATTGTGAATAGAAATACTTGCTGCACGAGAGATGGAATTGCTCACATTTTGTCTCAGATGTATCTAGCCAGCAGCCACAGTACCCCAGGGAGGGATTGGCCAGCAGCAGCATGGATCTGGCATAGCAGCTGCACAGAATCTTCAAACTCTGAGAAAACTGTTATCTATTATGGATGTTATTACAGCAGATACGAGAAATGCACACCTACTAAACATTTGCATATTCGTAATTTAATCCATAATTAATTTACATTGTTTGCCTTTCCTAACTTGATGCTGCGGGTTCGTAATTGTAAAATAAAAAAAAAAGAAAAAAGAAACAAAAACCAAAGTAAGATGTTGAGAAGAATTTTGAAAATTTCCATGTACTATACAGAAATCTGGACTAAACTATGATGGTCACAGCAGATATCAAAGGCCTTTCCACTGAAAGGTTTCTAAAGTGGAATGAAAAAAAACCCCAACAATTATTATTGTTGGTTTCAGTGAGCTAAAACCACATTTCTTCTTCTCTACAACATACAGATGAAACCAATAGATAGCTGAACACAAACCTGATATAAATTTAGGAAGAAAACGGTATACTGAATGAGGGGAAGAGTGTGGAATAAAAATGAAACCCACAGTTTCTAAACAAGCATTTCTTTTCCTGAGATTTGAGACTTCATACTCTTCTTACCTTATATCAAGAAAAAACCCCTTAAATTTTACCAACATATCAGGCAGTATATTATAGAGACCCAAAAAAGTTCTGATCAGTTCAATCCACGTATTAATAATTGTAAAAGGAATTAATTTTCAAATCTGGCTTGAAAATTTAATTTTATACTGAATTCTCATCTCAATCAGAGAAAAAACCCTTTATCCAAAAAACATCAAAGTTTCACATGGCTTTAGTAAGAATTAAAGAACTGTCTATTCCAAAAGCCTTTGGAGCGTTTGTAAAAAAGGAAAATCATCTTGACAAATTTTCTACAGCTGTTATTTGACCAGCATACAAAGGCTGTTACCTATGATTGTTATTGATACTCTTACAATTGCACAGCTTATAGTTACTTTAAAGCTGAAATAATTATTAGATTGTTTCTCAATATCACATAATAAGACAAGGAAATGCAATTAAAATCTTATTTCAAATCAAAATTAGATTAAGCTTAAAAAACACCTTTAAAACAACTGAATACGACTAATCCTACTTTTTATATCACCACTATTTAGACTATTATCTCTGCCATTCCTTTTGGTTTTAGCTGATGAATATATAAATATATGCGTGTCTATACACCCCCCACCCCAGTATCAACATACCTATACAGGACCTTAGGAAAGCAGTAGCCGAGAAACTTGTTTTCTAATGATAACCAAAGAATCTCACAGCTTTGACAGATTTCTTTTTCCTCCGTTTTATTCCAGTAATAATTACGTCGATAAGCCTGATTCAGCAAATTTGTTGCTCTCTAATTCATTAATTAAAACAATTTACTGCTACCACTGTGATTTTTCAAGGACGTCAAAACCACATTCCAAAATCAAAACAGCAATGATCATCGGTTTACAGATGTGCAAAGCATACTTTACTCTTACGGCAACCTCCCATTTAAATCCTTGCACAAGTACATCCAGAAGAACACCTATTGTTTAGGGGAACTGAAGAGCAGTATTTTTATACTAATATAACCTAAGATAAGGAGAAAAAAAACTCTATGAAAAGTTAACCATTTCCAATCAGAAGAGAAAACTAATATATAAATATTAATATATTAAATTGCAGAGTAACATTTTTATAGCCTTAATTTTCTCAACATGCTTCCTGCTGACTAATTTTTGGGTTGAATAAGACAGCTGACTCACAAAAAACGAAACCAGAAATGAAGTGAAGAATTTCTATTGTGCACCCTGTTCCTCAAGGACCGACAGCAATTACCCCAGCATTTAAAACTTGTCTTGGAAAAAAAATGAGATGATTAAATATCCGCATGGTCCCCAGGAATCTCTTTCACTGAGTTACTCTTGGAATGCCATTGTCTGAGCTAACTTCTACTTCTTGCTATTCGCACTGCTTGCCTCTGGCCCTACCTGCCATTTCTAGCCTTTAAAACAGCAGCAGTATCTAGAGAGAACACACTAGGTGCAGCAGGCTGAGCTCTCCCAGTCTCTTCTAGTGTCATGTATTTCAAACTTCTGATCACGCTTGTTAGCCTTTCTCTAGGCCTCCAACTGGCTAGCATTTGCCTCAGAATGTAGTCCCAAAGCAGTCATGGAGACACACACTCCTGCCTTAGCACCGCACTGAATGCAGCAGCAGGATTATTTCAGTAGCAGTGTACGTGTATACAAAGACACATTTTAAATTTGCAGAAGAAACCCTCACATCCCACAGCAAACACCACTGCCCGGTAACCAGTGTGACCTTGAGGAGATGTCTACCCAGAAGGAAACAGAAATGTTTCCTGGACATGCAGGATGGGGGATGGGGAAGCCAAAGCTCAACGCTGGTTGAGAAGCCTTCGCACTGCAGAGGAAGCGTGGGCTGCTAAGCACCATTTTGCAAGCTGGATGTACACAAGTTCAGGGGCCCAGATGCAGCATCCACTGGCGCTGGCAGAGCTGACCAATGTCTTCAGAAGGCCACTGTCTGATTCCTTGGAACGTAATGGCAATGGGGGGAAGCTCCTGATGACTAGAATCATCTTCAAGATGGGCAAGGAATATATGAGGAAGCAGAGGCACTCAGCCTCACCCTAGGGTCCAGGGAAGACAATGGAACAAATATTGCTGGAGGTATCCCTCATGTGCTGCGATAGGCCTCTAGGAAAAGAAAGTGGCACCATTCATATGCTGGGGTAGGCATCCAGGAAAAGAAAGTGAATGAGAACAGCTAACATGTATTTACCAAAGGCAAATTATACCCAAACAGCCTGACTGCTTTCTAGGTACAGCTAACTGTCTCAGCAGGCAAAGGGAAAGCAGCAGATACTGTTTTCCTTGACTTTATCAAGGTTTTCAGCATGGTCTCCCATAGTATCCTGGTAGCCAAGCTGGAGAGAGATGGACTGAATGGGTGAGCTGCAAAGAATATTTTGTGGAAAACCGGTTGTATGAAGGGGCTGTAAGATTAGCGTTTTGTAGTGCAAAGAGCAACTGTTGGTCAACATTAATGGCATTCATCAGGAGCTAATACTGGGATGATGTTGTTTTGTGTCTGGACTACGTTTAACATCTTGAGAATGAATAAGATTGAATGTGCCCTTAGCAAGTTTGTGGATGACACCAAGCTGGAAAGATTGATCGGCACACTGCAGGGCAGGACTGCCTTTTGAAGCAATTTCAACAGGCTGTAAGAATTGGCCAAAAAAACCTCATGAATTCCAAAGGCACAGTAACCACATCTAACAGTACTAGCTGGGAGCCCACTGGAAAGGAGCTTTGTAGTAAAGGACGTGGGGAGCCAATGTGGACAAGTTCAGCGGTGTGCCCTTTCAACAATAAGCCTAACCACATACTGGGCTGCATTCAGAAGAATGGAGCCAGCATACCCTGGGAAGTGATTAGCCCCTTTTATTCAGCACTTGAAGGCCACATCTAGACGACAATATTCTGTTTGGGGCCTGCCAGTACAACACTGACAAATTGGAATGAATTCAGTGAAGACTGCCTATGATGATTGGAGTGCTGAAGCATACAAATTGAGGAGAAGCTCAGTGAGCCTGAAAAGCAAAAGGTGGAAATCTAACTTTGGTCTTCCACTACCCAGTGCAATGGTCCCAACTGCAGCAAGGGAAAATCCGATGAGCTATAAAGGGGAAAAAATTCACAATGAAGTTGGTTAAGCACTAGAACAGTTGCCCCAAGATGATGTAGAATGTCTCTTCTGCTTGTTGTAAAGCATAAACTTTTAACAGTTTTTTTCCTAGGGTGTTTCCTGCCGAACTGATTAGAAAGGTTCCTCCTCCTTTCTCTTAGTCCATTCTGAAGTTGTCCTGTTTGTTTTTACCTTCCAGAACCACATCCATCATCAATGATTTCTCATTCATGAATCATAAAAAGCCCAGGGGCTGTAGACACTCTATACATGCAGGACAAAATTTATTTATATAAGCAACCGCTAATCCTTTGTTTAAGAGTATAAATATTAGCTCTGTGATCAGTTACTCAGGTAGCAAATGCTGAAAACCAACCAGAAGAAAACAAATCAGCAATATAGTCTTCTTTCACTGCTAAGTAATAAATCAACTCCCTCTTTTCCTTTTTCTTAGTATTCATGTTTTTGTACAACTCTACTTTTTTACTGATTGTGTCTCAATTTTATTTGTATGCCTGGACCTCCCCAGGGTCCTCCTGAAGCATCTTTGTAAGCTCCTCCTCAGAAATTTGACCTTCCTTACTTTTTCTGCACATTTTTTTTCCCTTAAAATTCAGATATTTGGAGAAATCCTGAGATATGACAGCTGGTCTTTAAACACCTCTTTCACCATTCCTTAACATTAGAAAGATCTATAAGCATACGAGCCAAGAGTGAATTCTCTGAAATTTTCTGCTTTGATTTGTTTTTCCTTGCAGATCCCAATTCTAATTTTATTGCTGTCAGCTGTTGCTAAACCTACAGTTCCTGCACATCAGAAAATGTGTCCAAGTGTTGCCAAAGAGCCTCATCCTCTAGCCTGATGGTCTACACCAGACTCCCATCATGAAAGCATAATTAAGATGGTCCTTTGGAATCTCATGCCCTTCCTCAACAGCAAATTCAGTGACACACAAATCTATGAAACCCAGGAGATCCCACAAAGATACTGCAAAAAGATCAGCCCAGCTGTTGCCTCTTTGGCTACCTCTAGCCAAAGGAATTATGAATGTGATTTTCAGTTGCATTGACAATTAGATTATTAATTGAAATATATCCACCTTATAGGACTACTATCATAATAGAATCCAAAAAATGGCATAACTATAGAAAACTTATAATATTTCAGAAAACCAAATAATAACTTTGGTTTATGGATTTCTGTTCCATGTCTCCATAACCAAAGAAAAATCTGTATGCCTGTTAAATATTAAAAACTATTTCAGAGCTGACTTCTGTCAAAAATAAAACAGATTGATTTCCTGGTCATGAAATTTTTTGGCAGCAAAGCAGGATTTAAGACATATTGGCATGCTTAATGAGGAGTAGACAATTGCTAGATGGAAATCTGTGGGAAAGAGTGAAGAAACTGCAGTTGGTGGTATAGCAGTAAGATGAGGATTAATTCACCAGTTATGTGGCTGGTTTTGATCAGTAGGCTCAGCATTTGGCTACCAGGTGCAGCTACTATTCAACAGGGTTCATTTAAATCAAGCTTTGTGCCTTAGCGTAAAGAAAGATGTTAAATGGGTGACAACGTGTAACACTACTTCCTGAATTGAGTGCATTATTTAATAATGCAGAGTTCAATCATATGTTATAGATGAACTGGGTTAGAGACAACAGATTAAAATGTCTTGACAAGTATCTTACCAACGCATTTCTTGGGTTTCAGAGATCTGAATGCCAGTAAATTCATCATTCTGGAAGGACAAGAGAGTATTAGGTTCACAAGAATGCTATCTTCAGAAACTGTCTGAGGTTGGAGAGGAAGCAAGTAGGTGCCCACGCAGTTGATAAAGCGATATTTTCTCCTTACAGAAACCCTCAGCAATAAACACTACCAGCAATATCTACTTTTCTGTATCCATGAAAAATTGGTCCAAGTTTCAAACTGTTTATCTAACCAATTCAGAATGACTGCCTGAGGCCATGAACTTGACTACCGCTTCTCCCTTTATTCTTTTTGTTTTGCTACATCCTGATCTCCTCCGGTTTTCTAAAAATCACCCATCAGTGCAAAACTTTCACTAAACAACAAAATAAATCCCCACATTCTAGTGCCATCAGAACTACTTTCTGTGCGCCCAGGTAGTTTTTGTGGCAGTCAGCTACGTGGCACGCATGTATCTGGAGTGCCCCACCCTTTTTAAGAAGCACCATCACCACTGCTTCCAAAGGAGTAGAAGATGACATGGACAACCAAAGCCTTAAGTCTTACATGAGTGGCTTTCCAGTCAGAATCATTGCCACAGCCTGACTTTCAGGCCAGCACACAAAAAGTGCATACAAAACCAGTTATATAATTTTGCAGGGACAAATAAATAAATAATAAGGTGCTGCACTTCTGGAATAACTTGCTCAATTAACTTTCATGTTTTTCTTATTAACCTTTTGATGTCTCATTAAGTCAGGGATTGCAGTTTAATGGGTTTAAAAAATAATTTAAATATATAAGTGGATTCTAAGATACCTTAAAAATATATTGACCCTTTAAGCAAATTGGCCATTTGAAGTCTAACTCTAACTTCTAGCTCATACTCTGCTGGAATATTTATCCAGTTTAAAAGACAAGCTTTAGTAATCTTAGAACAGCTTAACAACATAAAGTTACTGGCAAGCGTGTAAGGACAGGCTGCTTGTATTTCAAAGCAACAGCTCCTAGAACAATTACCAACATAAATTTCCCGATGCAGCATTTATGAAATAACTTGCAATGAGAATGGAGAAGAAAGCCTGAAAAAGCATGTGCATGCTCAGTGTGCTCCAACTGATACATCATAGCGTACGTGACACTGGTTGGTTGCCCAGATTAACAGATGCAGGTCCTCCTTCAGGGAGGCTGACATGACAAATCTCTCAGAATATGATGCCAAGAGTCATACATGGAACTTGAATGAAGTCAAAGAAAATAATTTCTCTTCAGAATTATTTACTGAGCAATATCCTAAAATAACCTTTGATGTGAGAATACATCTATTAACCCCATGTTTGATATATGTTCTGTTGCTTTAAAAAAAAATTATCTGCTGGCAATCACAGTACGTTCTTAGCATTTTCAAAATTTTGCAACTTTGTCACATGCATTGTTATTTGTTTAAAGAACCTTCTGAACCATCCAAGCTTATTTAAAAATTTAAGTCACTTTTTTAGGATCTTAGAAACATACTATTAAGACCTTGACAAATAAAAGGTTAGTATTTTTAACAAATTATTTCTTCTTGCTTATTGCAATTATGCAGCAGAATTGCAAGTTTTTCCTTCCTGAGGGATATGCAATCCACAACTATTTGAGAAGAGCAAATACATAATGATTACAAGGAAGGAAAGGAAATGCTATTTTGATGGTGAGCTTCTCCTCCTGTCTAATTGGCAAGAAAGAAAACCACAAGTACATCCAGCAAACTGTTAATCCTGAGATCATAAACCTGTAGGATAAGTCAAAGTTCTCACCATCTTGACAAGTCCAAGGTCTGATTATGGCAATGGACCATTTGAACAGTGAGTAGTTTTACTGGGTGAACACTGGGATCATTGAAACACTGAGGCCTTTAGGTGAGGGAAGTATGATCTGGTGGTGTTGCGTTTTGTTCATCATAACCAGTTGCTCCTTTTTTACCTTAAAGGTAACCACAGGGCATTGAAATGCATTTACCTGTAAAACAATTCCATCAGAATTCAGACAGGAATCTTTCACACACAGCAGAGGGGGATGCAGTACAGAGGACTTGCTGTAACTCTCACTTTGGTTTCAAAGCCTTATCAGATTTGTCAGATTTTAACAGTATACTGGCACAGCTGTTAACTTGAGGCCATAAATTAACAAAACTTGCACCTGCAGTTTAGTTCTTTCATTACAGCACCTGCGCCTGCCAAGGCAATACGGTTTCCCTGGATTTAAATTTTATTTTCTATTTTACTGCGAGCATTAAATGCACTGAGTTCCAATGACGTGTATAAAGTAATTTCTCAGCCAAGTCTTCCATGTTCAGTGGAAACAAAAATTCAGAGAAAAAATACCGAAGAAGATTAAGCTTTTCACCATTTTAACATCTCCACTGAAACGGCGACCCATGACACGGTCCAAGTTATAGATGTTTCATAACCCTAGGGAACTCTCAAGCCATCAAAATTTCATTAGCTTCACAGCAGTCCAAGTACATTCTTAAGCTGGACTGCTGGCCTCCCCATTAATAAATAAATCAACTGTAATCCTTTTTAGTGGCTAAATGCTTCATTGAAGTTGTATCAAACACCAGATATTCCTTGCATAATTTTAACCACTGCAGAATAATGCATTTTTTAACATATTCACAGTCTTCTCACACATGTAAAAACAAAACACTCTTTCAGCTGATGGAGGATGTTTTGGCATGTTGCAATCAGAAAATTTCCTTTTTAGAAAATTGAAAGTACAAAATTTACTCAAAAGTATATCAAACCTATAGTACCTCTGCAGCAGTCACCTGTTCGGTAACGTGAAAATATGACTTTCCATGGAAACTCTGTATGTTTGTCTGTGTGTGTGTGTGCGTGCATATATAAATATGTCTTTTCAAGATCAATAACCAAGGGATTTTCAAAAGGGTCAAAAGAATTAATTTCACCACAGACCTTTCAAAATCACAGGACTGCTCAACAACTTATTCTAGATTGCTCTGCAGCTGAAATATCAAGCATTATCTCACAGAAACTCCACTGCCAAAAGGTGGTAGGCAAGTACTTCTGTCTTCTTCTTTCACAACTTGCCTCTGACTCAAAACAAATTTTCCAAGCACGACACGAGACACCTGTGAACACTGAGAGCTGTCTGCTCAGGTACCATGTAGCATTAAGTATAACACGAAAGGACCGGTCACATTTGAGACAGTGGTTTTGCCCAGGTGTCTTCTGGTAGAAACAGCCACCAGAGGAAAAACAAGTACAAATAACAACAAATTATAGCTTTGGGCTTGTTTTCTCAAACTGATGTTAAAATAATAAATAGGAAGGGCTAAACTTTATTGCCTGTAGTTTAAAATAAAAGTGCATTAACTTTTTAAGGATTACCATACATACATACCTACTTAGCTGTTTCCCACCATGTGTTACAGTCACTGCTGGAGGACAGCAATAAAATTGCTCTAATTTTTGTACAGCCGAGCAGACAGGTTTAATAAATTAATAAAATGACATGTAGACATGCAGGCAATAGCCATCACTATATTTCATTGTTACTCATTTTCCTTTATTCCTCTTTTGAATTTTTCACACAGGGAGTCATGAAGTTAATAGAACAATTGTTTTAATTCTAGCAAAGCTGAAAAATCTTCTGCAAATAAAAAGTTAAGACTGGTACAGTTAGCATTTAACACCACATTAGATTCTATTCATAACATCAAGAGGAGGTAAAAAACTTTGAAAAGCTTTAAAAATTAATCAGTCAATTGTATTAACCTATTTTAATTTAAACTCTAAGACTTCATATACAATGGTCCTACCTCATATCCTACAAAGCTGCTGTTAAGATTTTTGTTGCAGATTTTAATTGCACAGTAATCCAGTCCCCCAGGCACATCAAAGGCCACATGTCCCTCTTCACCACGATTCCAATTGCTCTCATCAGCTAAGAAGTTTAAAGCACAATCAAATTTCTTTTTCAATCACATGAGCCGTCTTAATAAGCTATTCTTTGAGTTCATTCATCCATTCTAAGATTCTGCAACTTCTCCAAGATGTGTTGAAGAACAGTTTACAATGAAACTTTCGAATGCAAGCTAGCCTGGGGAACAACTTTATCACCACTTAGTTGTTCCCCAGAGGGTAACAGGTGACATGGCCTGAGATAATGCAGAACTAATCTTTTTTTGTGATTAAACTCTTTCAAAATTACAGCTAAAGCATCACACCCAAAGGTTGCATTCTTTAGGACTGATACTGAATATTGACTTTTCTGGGGAGAGGTAAAAAAAAGAAAGAAGGTAAATAGTTCAAGGGCATTCCTTTAATGATTTAAAATCACTGAGTGTCAGCCAAAACAGCAAATAAACATTAATTTATATATGGGCATATGCATAACTTACCATTTTCACTGTCGGACTTGTTTTCATGTTCGGTATCAGTCAGAGTGAGGGCTGAGTTGGAACGGCTCGACAGACAGGAACTGCGCCCTGATTTGACCCCCCTGCCCCAAAGTCTCATGGCATGCTCTGGAGACATCACTCCTTCATTTTCAGTATCAGCATCTGACCCTGCACTGATAGAGTAACCTCTGTGGGGGAGCCCCATTTCCGCACAAAATGCCAGTCCTCGACGAGCTGCTGGTTCACAAACTCCTAACTGCCTTAGGGTAAAATTCTGTCCTGATTAGGGGAAAAAAAGATAACAAGAGGTGAGAAATTTTTAATTATTTTACCTTAAAGAATTTAAAAGTAAAAACTCTTCATGTGTATAATTGTCTCAGATATCACATAAGGTGTTTTGTCAAAACTCTACCTGTATTACAATCAAGTGGATTCTTCTGTCTCCAGCTCTCCTCAGCACTATTTTGTCAACTGCTTAAACACACTAAAAGTGATTCTGGGTAGCAAATAAACAAAGCAGAACCTGCTAACTAAGAAAAGCCAATTCAGTACGTGAAAGCATTAAAAAAAAATTTTAAACTTTTCATTTTTTTTAAAAAAAAATATTTTTCAAAACACAAAAGCACTTGACAAGGTATTTGTCAGGATTTTTAGTTGGTTGGTTGGTTTTGGGGAAGGTTTTTTGTTTGTCCTCATTAGAGGCCAAAGCAAGAGGCTATTTTCCCCATACAAATATCACCTAATGTGGCAATGAAAAAGCTAGATAGAAACAAAATTCACCTGGCTTTTATTTGATTTCTCTGCCCTACTTTAATACACAAATACAAATAAACAGAAATGTGGCAACCTGTTACCTGCAAGTACTACAGTAAAATTGTTATTTTTCATGTCACTGCATTTTGAGAAGCATTTTACACTTTTGCTGCTGAAGCAGAGTCTGTGCATTTTAACAGACTTCTAGCCTGTTTTGGGGCAGAGCAAGAGACATAAGTGAATCCCAAATGATTGTATTAATAAATTAGGTGCAATAAACTTGTGACACTTCAATAACTTAGAGTGTCTAAATTATGTGACACTCAAAAATGACTGCCTTTTTAATGGCTGTGTCTTCATCCTACTTTTATGTCTGTAGATTTAAGACATTTTATGATATATAGACCCTTGGCAAGCTCCTTTGCATACCTATATCCATAGTACTTTTCCACCCTAGCCCACAATTATTTCATAGCTCTGAGAACAAATTAGGACACACATTCAATTTTTGAATCTGACAGGCATCCTAATTTCTCCATAATTAGTCATTTAACATAAAAACACACTAGCAAGATAATTAAAGCTCATAATACATCAAGAACAGAATTCTATCAATGAGAAAGTAATAGAATTGCAGAAGTATGAATACAGAAGTGCAAATAATTCCTGAAATATTAAGACTGGTCATTGACTTTTTTAAAGTAATCTGGTTAATTATTTTATTGCTGCAGTCACCTGAAGCTGTTGCTGCAAGTTTCTTTGCAGTCAGAACCATAAATGAATTCTGACAACTACTTTCATAAATAATGAAAATCAGTTACTACAATTAGGTACAAATCAAACCACTTATTATGCAGCTGCGAATAGACATTTGAATGAAAATATAGCTGGGGAGGTAAATAAAAAGGAGTAAGCATATCCATGTTTATATCTGAACAGTGTCAAGGGTATAAGAAAGGGGATTACCATGCACACTGATAGTATCTTGTCATTTTTTAAAGCTGTCATGCCACGTGAATTTCCGGGTTTTATGAGAGCTGAAACTAATCAGCGAAGGAAACAGGCCAAACAAACCGCCCAGTGGTAATAGGGTCAGAGCTGAAAGTAGTAAAGTGCCTAAAATGTTTATCATTTTGCATTTTTGTAGATATATACTAAGAGTGACAGTTTAGAACACTGGTTTATGCCTTTGGTACATTAGCATGTGAATCTACATTTTCAAAGAGTTGCCTAAGTCAGATACAAACACAGAAGAAGCCTCTGTGCACTTGTGTGTGTGTACAGGTGTCTCTACACACATATGGAGTAGCTAAGGGGTACACACAGTTGCACATGCAGCATCTCATTTATTCTAAAAAGAGGGGCTTGAGAAGCAAAATGGAAAGAGGTATTTTGACCAAAGCCAACGTTACTTGAGTCAGTAACAAACCCGCTGTTGACTTCAATGCTACACAGGTTATGCCTATGGTCCCCACAACCTCATGGCGCTGAGATGCGAAGGCAAGGAAGGATGCAGACAGACACAGCCGCTGCCTCCTGAGCCACAATCACACCAGCTCAGCAGCAGGACAGCATCACACCCTGCAGCTCCTCCAGCAGCCCTGCTCCACACAGCCCCCTGCTCCCCCCACTGCAAAAACGCCCCTTGCACTCAGACCCATCTGTGCGGGCACAGCCACTTGAAAAGAGTGTTACACACACGCTTCTTTCTTTGTCATAAGCACTTAAGAGAAACTACCTGAGCCATTCCAGACCATCTTCCATGAGCTTCCTAGGAGACTTGGTCTCAGGCACAACATAGCACCTACCATCTAGTACTGGATTTTTTCACTTGAAGTTTACAACAGCCTACCTCAATGTAAAGTATCTTCTTTCCCCCCCCTCTTGTGAATGGTAAAAAACCCCACAAAATGGCATTGCACAACCAAAACAGGAAAGCGGGGCAGGTTTGAATATTGTTCTCTTATCCCATTCAATATATTAGAGCTTTTCAGTACACTGAGAAGTTTTACAACATAGCCCAGAAATGTTGTAACAGCTTTAGAATCATCAGGCTACATAATCTTCTGACCTAAAGCCTTCCTAGGAGCTTGACTAAGAGGATTGTAGTCCATGTAAGTTGCCTACACAAATGAAAAAACAAACCAAACCAAACCCCAAACAACCCACAAAACCCAAACTGAAAAGCTGACATGGAAAAATAAAATGTTTATTCGTGTAGATATTCAAAAATTCAAATCCCAAAGGAAATCATTCATATGTGATAGAAAAATGTTACATCATCTTAAGGTTTCTGAACAACGAAAACAGGAAATCTTCCAGGATCCAGGGGAAGCTGAATACAGCTGGAATGCAGACCTAGTGGGTAGCAGACTAGTTGGGAGCTTTTACCTGATAATGAACAACACTATAAAATCAAATTAAAAGCTGAAAAGGAGGTTTTAGGAGATCAGTGAGAAAAAAGAGCACAAAGTGAGGATGTTCTTCTTGTGTTCATAGAGGTCCCAATTAATCCTTCCAGAATGATTTCCATGTGAAGGATTTACTCACCAGTTTCTTACACTTCACCCATTTGGAATTTCTCCCACTGACAGTTAGTGCCTCAAGAGTTTGTAAAGACTTAAAAACAGCTTGGCCATTGTAATGAACCAATTCCTGAGAAGAAATTGGAGGTACAGAATAAACAGGCAGCATAATGCTTTGTAGGTTTTTTTCCTTTCCTTTAAAAAATGTATGAAGTGAAAAGTAGAAACAATATTAGACCCAAAGTTTCAAGGAGACTTGTTCTGGAGACACCTTTGGGGGTTGGTTTTGGACTATTTGGGATGATACGTCGTGAAGTTAAGTTATAAAAACTGACAATAATGCCGTGTACTACCTCTCAACTATTAGATACTGCATTTCACTTGGGTAAGAATATCAATTTACAGGTATTGTAAGGACTGCTGACACCCTCCCTTTGTGCAGACAAGAGTGAAACTATTAATAACTCTAAAAAAAGTTCCAGATTGTGCAGCAATCACTGTTAAAAACACAGCATTTGCCAGCAGTGACCATACATGCCTACCTGTTATGTAGGAACTTTCTATGCAAGCAACAATCCACGCAGGATTGGTGCACCTCTTTAACTACATCAGTTATACAAAAAAGGACACCAACATACTTTTGATACATACACGTCTATATCAAAATTATTATTCTTAAAGGTAATAGATAGTTATATATATTATGTATATAGTTCTCTGCCAGAATCACACAGGTTACATTGTCTAGATACGTGCTTTTTTTTTTCCCCCCCCCAGTTTAATCAAATACTGCTATAAGAAAGTTTGATGTATGCAGAAATTGGTGTAGTTCTTTATGAAGCCGTAAGTTAAAAGCTGGAGTTAAATGGAAACCTGCTGCACTTGTGCTACATTTGCTTCCCTGGCCTAATTTGGGGAAGTCCTTCAATGACCCCCATAAAAAGTTAAGCTTCAAGTTGGAAATGTTATCTGTGGAAATGGGTTTTTGAAGAGGACTACTAAACAATAGAAAAGGTCCCATGGTTCTTCAGTTGTCAATGTCTGCTTTAAGCTGGATCTATACTAAATATAAACACAAAGATATTATCTTTAAAACCATGAAAAGGTTAAAGAATCAAACAGAAGGAATGAACAAAAGTTTCCAAAAAGAAAATTTGTCAGCGTCCCCAGCCATCAGCACTGTCCTTACTAATTCATTAACCACTGATAAATTGACAAGTCAGGTTTTAGCAACAATAGACTATAGAAAAAAAAAATCTGAAAAGCCTCCAAAGCACCTGCCTAGTTAGCATAAAAATACACCCAACTCCCCTAGCTTTTAAACCAGAGGAGTTATAGTGTGAGTGCCTTTGCTGACTTTGGTTTTGTCCTGATAGGACGGACACAGTACCAAAAAGGCAGAGGTCCTAAACACATCCAAGTTCATATCCAAAGTTCTGTTCAGTCTGGCTCTTGATAATGTTTCATGTCATATCTGCTGTCTCTGCATCATTCATTACTTGTCAGTCCCCTTTCTAATCTATTCTTTCTTTGTATTTTACCTTCTTCTACCTGCGTAGAACACATTTATGGCATTCAAAAACCAAGCACATTTTCCCTATAATCACTATGTGACAATGCATGACAAAAATACTTATACCAAACTTAGAAAAACTGTGAAACAACTGAAGCTGTACAGATACAAAACAATGATCATGGTCCTTAGGAGAACCAATCCTCTCCCTTACATTTCCTTGACTTGCTACTTAATCCTAATTTTTTTTTTAATTAGAAGTAGTGTCATTTATTTAGAAAGCAAATGAGGAAAAAGATCTTACTCTCTTTTTTATTTTCTGTCTGCAGATCACTGCGTACAAATACGTCCTCAATAATAGAACATTTATTATATAAGCTTATTGTAAAAGCAGCACTGGTATTAAAAGTGTTCCTGCAAGGACCATACTGTTTTCTGCTTCTCTGATAGCAAGTACTTACTTCCTTTTTATTTCATATTTAGACACTATATAGGGGATACATTTTTCCTATTCAAGCTTTTTATGTGGAGCTCACACTTACAATCAGGTCCTTTGTAAAGAAAGGTCTTGAGAGGAAGAACATGGAAATAAATGTACAACAAATCTGCTGAAAATTAAAGGGTAAAGTTTTTTTAAAAATAGCAAAACAGATAGCTTGGATGCTCTAGAAAACTCTGACAAGAAGTGTACAAACACTGTCTCCGGAAGTCAGAATGTTAGGTGGGTAGAATGCAATTACACAAAAGAGAGAATGACTAATAGATGTGATACATCCATTCTGTCACACAAACTTCACAATACATTTAGTAAAAGGGAGTTTTCAAAGCTGTACGCTCAGAATTCTGTTCGCTAGGATGCAAGAAATTGCAGTGAAGACTGACAAGTAATGAGCTTTGCCTATGTTAACATTTTCTTTCTGATTTGGTGTAGTGTTTTGTTGTTATTACTTCAGCCTGATTTTCTCTTTTGCTTTTGTGAAAATTATCTGTGAAATTTAAACCATCCTAATCCACTGTATCACATTTTCCTCCTGTTCTTAATTCCTGTGTTTTTCTTTTCACTCATCACAACCATCTTCCTTGTCACCTTTTAATCTCTTTTTCTTGACCTTTCTGCTCTATTCACTTTTCCATCTTAACCTCCTTTTCTTGTCATTATCTGATTTAGAGAGGAGCTGTAAGATTCATATGAAAGACAGTTGCTTCTCTAATGCATCCAGTAAACTACATAATGACAAAGCATTTAAATATATTAAATCTCATCAAGTGTGCATATAATTTTCAAATGCTCGTTATTCTCAGCAAACACTAATCACACAGTTCTCACATTCCTTATGGACTTTTAAAAGCATGTGTGGACATAAGTCACGGTCTTGGTGACTTCTGAAAAGGTTAGTGCCAGACACTGTGAGTTCTCTGGGCTTTACTTATTGTGCTGCTCTTGACAGAAGAGCTTTATGCAAGACTCAAAACCCAAGTCAATTCTCTGGAAAAAAAAGTAAAAAAAAATCACACATTTATATTTGCATACTTGTGAGAAAAAAATATTTCAAACTTGATACGTATTTTTATTACAACAGAATCACAAGGAGACATTGACTGAAAAGATAGCCTGGGAAAGTTTCTATTTTCAGATATAGGGAAGAATTTATGTGAGTGAAACAAAGTCATCTTCTTGTCACTGGTCTTCCAAATTATGTTTCAAACATACAGACTCTCCTGTGCAGTATGGGAAACCCATAGTTGTATTCCCTGTTAGGCTTGAGGTGGCAGGGGATCTACAGTCCTAATCCTCAGACAAGAATATAAGAAGCACTGCTTAAACCAGTGTAAGGATAAAGGGCTGTTCATCAAGCCATTCTGAAGTTACCACAGAGTAAGATTAAAGCCAGCTGAAGATAATTTCACAATTGCACAATTCACAGCTGTGAAGCAAACATGTTCCAGTAAATGAATTAATAATTTAAACATTATGGTTCCAAATTTGAGGATTTCATATTAAAATCTCATTTTATGACTATGATTATATAATATACAAACTAAATTAAGAGAAACCAGCACAGCTGTCCCAATCATGGGCTGCAAGAGGGAAAAAAAAAAAAGGATTTGTGGATTTAGAAAAGAAATACAACTCCGTGAGTAGCAAAGAACACAATGTCTTGATCATGAGCAGAATGGCAGTGTAGACATTTCAGTCCTCTATCTTAATCTTTGGATCCTGGGACCAAAACATCAACATCCGAGAACCCATTTATTACAAAATAAGAATTACAAAAAGCCTAAATTTGATAGATGCGAAGAAAATATGACCCAAGGGTAAGCAGTGTAGAGATGATGGATATCCAGTCTGCAAAGAGCCTACAAAGACAGATCTGACAGCTATGAACTGCCACATTAAAGTCAGTACAGTGCTAATGACATGACATACAGCTTGAAATGGGGAAGGAAGGTGAGGAGGAAGGAGGCAGCATGAAGACATGCATGCAAACTGGAGCTCAGGTTTACTGCTATTCCTCCATACAGGAAGGTAAGAAAACTCTACTATTATTTTTGCCTTTCCATGAGGGAAAGTGAGCAGATGGACCCTGAGGGGTATGTCTCTCAGCATAAGAGAAAATTTGATCAGTTCTACTGGTACAAAATAAAAACCCAGCGTGCCTATCCGAAGCTGTGTATACATTTCAGTGTGTGGAATTTCATACAGAAGTATTCCACATGTATGGGAATTGACTCTTCAGTGCATGGACAGAATGAAGTGCTCAGACCATCACTGTAGCTAAATGCAAGCAAAAACACAGAATATGGACCCAAAAAATTCCGCAGAAATGAAAGCCTCTTATTCCCTCTATCACTCACACTTCCCATCACAATCCCCCAAAAGGCTTTTCACTCTGTAAACTCCCACAGTAAATGTAGTGTAGCAATGCTTTAATTTAGATGTTCTAGCAAAACGTCCATTATGCTGAAGACGTGTAAAGATTTACCACTCAGAAGTATTTATGGCACTACGCAAAAAAAACAAACAAAAAAAAAAAAGCAGAAAAACAAAGCTTGAAGCAAATGTGTTCCCTTGGCTCTGCCATTTCCTCTTTTGGCTTTAATAAGCTCAGTAACACCAAGTACTGGCTCTCAAGCCCGTAAGTTGACGCTTTACAAACTAATTTCAGAAAGCATCAAGGAACTTTCTGAGAAATTACTCCCATTTTACATCTCTGCTTCACTTTATGCATTTATTTGCCAGTGATGGAATAAGCAATCACTCACAGCTTGGCCTCCAGCCCTGACTCTCAGCCCTAAGCACTAAATCAACAGACAGGAGAGACAGGACTCTTCAGCCTCTTTCATTCCTCCTCTCATCCCATCTCTGACTGCACACTTTTCTAGCTTTATCCTCTCCGTAGATGTTAACATACTGAAGTCATCTTTCATAGCCATCCATGGGATTCATTCATCTCCCCAGTCCACCGTTTAGTTTTTATTATGAACCGAAGCAGCACATACATCTCAGTATATGAGCTATGGAAAGATATAAGAGCAGTTACAGACCCTCTACTGTATCTTCCTTTCCATGAGAGGTTGAAAATCCTTGTGAAGGCCTCTCGCTCACTTTGTAAATCCTTGATCATTATGATCAAGAACTTAACTGTCCTATTTTGCAACTGGACTTGTTGAAGACAAGGTTTCTACTCTATGGACTTGTAGTGGCTGTGTAGAACTGCCTGAACAAGCAGTCTACTGCCAATAACCAAGGCTGATTTCTCCCTGGAGAATCACAATTACCCTTTGTCTCTAGATCTGTAGCTCATCTACAGGCCATGACCCACAAGGGGCCAATTTCACCTAGATGAATACCTTAGAGCATGCGTGCATATCACTGAGTGTGAGCTAAATATACTCCTAATCAAATAAAAGTGAAATGTTTTTCTTCGTACCACTTTGCAGGTAATAGAATAACTTTAAAAGTCAACAGATCCTTATCACCTGGAACCTGAAAACCAATTAACTTCTTATTGTTGCTTTAAGAAGTTACTAGTATAGCAATGAGAGATTATAATACTACTTAGCACTTACAGTGCTTTTCATCTTCAAAGCACTTTGCAAACATAAACTAATTAATCTTCCCAAAATGCCTCTGAGGTAGGTAGGTGTTATTATTCCCGTATTACACAAGGTAAAAAAGAAAAAAACACCTCTGGCAGAAGGTTATGTGCATAGCTCAAGGCCACAAAATTATCCAGAACATACTGGCACCGTATGCTGCTTACAGAAGTTACCCACTGAAATCAGGCGGACACTGCAGGTGGCCGTGTTTTAGCATAACAAAAAAGGATCTGTCGTGATGACAATCAGGACACATCTTTCACTGCAGCCAGGAAACATGAAACACTAATTCTAATATCTGCCTTAGATTTTGAGAGACGGCGCTTGCCATGCCACTGAACGGTAATTAATTTGTGCACTGGGAGATCACAAAGTCGCTAATATATTATTTCATACCCTCATATAAATACCCTGCAAAGCAAGCTGATTCAGGTCTATTGAGAAGCACTTGCCTACTCAATAGGCAAAATCAGCTCAACAATAAAGCCCAGACAGAGGAAAGTCACAAATGTTCTTAGGTATCTATCCTTCCACTGCTTCGTTCAGGTAAAAGTACTCAAGCTTTAGGTTTAAAAACACGACCATTTAAATCCTTTCACCCAACAGTTGACATTTACAGTGACTAAAAAGATTAAACATTTTGCTATCCAAATAATTCATTTTGGGCAGGCAGTATTTAAAGCAATAGACTTTGGAGTCATATTACATTAGGATAGTAGATGCAATTAAGGTACTGGTTTCTAAGGTCTTAAAAATGTATCCTTGACAGTGTTTAATATCTTATATAATAAAATAAAATTGTCAAAGCATATATATCACTGTTTCAGGTCCCTCTTTTGCTGAATGGCGATATTTTTCTAGCACCTAAATCTAATTTTCATGGGAATAGCAGTTGAACAATAGCTGCGATATATCCACACAGTAACATACTGCACATGGCCTTACTTTTTAGCACCCTGGTATGAGTTGTCCAGCATACTGTGAAGGAAAGGAATTATTTTTCTTTACTTATTTGGTACATTCAGCCTCTCTTCTAGCAGCTTCAAGGAGTTATTAGGGCATTTAATCTAATTTAGGCACTTAAGTATTCCAGAAGAGTAAAGGTACAAAGCTGGGCATAGGAATAGTTTCTCCCTCAAAACTGAAAGGAATAGAATGAAAATAAATTGATCTTGAGGCTTGGCTGACAGTGAAATGTTCTGATTCATAAACACAGTGAAGTCGTTCTCACTGCCATCTAAAAAGACCAAATAACCTGACCTGCAGTCTAAATCATATTTGACTACAACTTCCAAAAAGTAAAAATTTAACAAAACCTGCACTACCTCCTTGGGTCTTCTAATAGATAAAGGTGTCCCACAACTCAGTTCTTAGTTTACACAGTTTGCAAACAATGCTGTGACTATTTTGTAAAAAAGATGAACACGCATGAACCTGCACTGCATTCTGCCACCTGTGCTTGTGGGTCAGCCTCTGTTCCTGTGCAAAAGCTCACTGACATGATACATGGATCTCTCTGTAGGAGCACTACACTGTTCTGCAATTACAAAATTCTTTGAAATGGAACAATGACTACTTGAGAGGTATTTATTATTCCTCTCTTCTCTTTAACATGTATCCGATGGTAAATAAAACACAGTTTTTGCATGCCTGCATTTTTCTTACTAAATTAATACAAAGTTTTTCAGTTCTTGTGAGTCCAGGTTTGATTCATGATCTCTTTTAAATGAAATTTATATTGTTAAAATATTACTTCATTTTTTTTTCCAAATGCAATTTTAAAAATATTGCTTACTTTCTGTACTTCTACCATCATTCTCATCCACACCGTAGTCATGCCACACTTTCAGATATTTTTGCATAGCAAAATTAATATCAGTTCACACAGGAAGTGATATCAATTTTCTAAACACAGGAACTTTTCTTTGTACAACAGAGAAATTCAACTTCATACTGGCAGCTTTAATCCTGAATTGAGCAAGAGACTTGGGCATAATGCAATATACAATCATAGAATCAGTCACAGAATGGTTTGGGTTGGAAGAGACCTTAAAAATCATCTAGTTTCAACACCTAACCAATGGCCCCTGTCTAACTACAAGCATTTAGGTTGCTGAATTCAATAGGAGAAGTACATTTAAATCAAGTAGAGAAGCACATTTAAATCAGGCTGCTCTATATAGTTGGATACTTCAAAGTATTAGAAAATGGGTGTCATCTTCTTCCATAACACATAAACAAATGACTATCATATCATCACACCTTTGAAGTAAATAGTCTTTCATGGAGCTTCAGCCATTGTCCAGCATGAGATTAGGTATCTTCTCAAAGATGTAATACAAAATTGAGTATCTTTCTTAAAACTGCTTTTAAGACAACAAAGCTCATGGCCTTCACTTACATGGCTGTCCTGTGAGGTTTATAAACAAAGAAAATAAATAACTAATTTAAAAGGTCTCAAAATAGACAATAGATAATCCTCATCTAAAATTTTTAAAACAAAACCAGTTTTGCAACAGGTGAAGGGGCTTGAGAAAAAGAGGAGACTGCACTAGGACTTATCTCTCATGGATGTAAATTGAAAGCATGTTGCCTAGATGCAGTTCTGATTTCCTAAAAGGCTTACTTGCTCTTCAAGTCTTGTCAGTTGGGTTTCAAAAGTAACAAGATAGTCCCCAGCTATATAATAATTTGATGTTCAAATACTTTACAATATGTTTTAAATGCTGTTTTGAGAATTATAATGACAAACATGTATTTTTGGGCTCTTATTTCTGTTTATGCAATTAATCAAAAGCAACAGAAATTCAACTCATGAGGAAAAATATCATGTGACTGGAACAGAAAATTGGAGAATCTCCTCTCCACAAGAAAAGATCGCATGGAATAAAGTTACCTCTAAATAAAGCACAATTATCTCCAACAGCAGTATTCGTTTCTGAATTCCTACCACCGGATTTTGGGAAAGAGGAAGCACAAAAATGTGTACTGAAACAACTCAGGAAGACAAGATGGGAAAGTTCTGATTCACTAGCAGAAAGCTTTCCAGGGATTTACCCTAAAATATCAGGCGTAAAAAATACACTGACATTTTAAACATGAGTCAGCAGTGCCCTGGCAGCCAGGAGGGCCAACTGTGTCCTGCATCAGGCACAGGCAAGGGAGGGGATTGTCCCGCTCTGCTCTGCACTGGGGCGGCCTCACCTCCAGTGCTGGGGGCAGTTTTGGGCGCCACAGTGTAAGGAAGATATTAAACTGCTGGAGACCGTCCAGAGGAGGGCTGTGAGGATGGGGAAGGGCCTTGAGGGGAAGCTGTATGAGGAGCGGCTGAGGTCACTTGGTCTGCTCAGCCTGGAGAAGAGGAGACACAGAAGACCTCATTGCAGTTACAACATCCTCACAAGGCAAAGAGGAGGGGCAGGCACGGATCCCTTCTCTGTGGTGACCAGTGACAGGACCCAAGGGAATGGCCTGAAGCTGCATCAGGGCAGACTGAGGTTGGATATTAGGAAAACATTCTTCACCCAGAGGGTGGTTGGGCACTGGAACAGGCTCCCCAGGGGAGTGGTCACAGCACCAAGCCTGACGGAGCTCAAGAAGCATTTGGACAATGCTCTCAGGCACACAGTGTGACTCTTGGGGTATCCTCCACAGGGCCAGGAGTTAAACTCAGTGATCCTGATGGGTCTCTTCCAACTCATAAGAGTCTATGATTTTATGATTTTAATTCCTCCACATTTGAGAGACATGAGAATCTTGCATAACTCCTCCAGTAACTTTCCAGCTGACACTGGAAATTTCATACTGTTATGCTACAGTCAGGGCAGAAACTGAAACACTGGTCATGAATAATTTTTGAAATTCATTCCCAATTAAAGGTATTTGTTAAAGGTTGCCTTCTTTATTTACAGTTTATTTCCTGTGGAATTAGGAGGCTGTCAATTATACTGTCAACAAAGCCACATATCTCACACTGCTTCTAGGCAGAGGGGAAAAAAATAACCCACAGGGAAGCATCTTTTATATATTATTTAAAAACCTTTGAAATGACCTTGAGGACCTTTTCCACAAAATATCTCCAATGCCAGAAGCTGTAAATTCTCAGTCAAAGATGAATCAAAGGAATACACTACCTAAACCAAGCCCTTTATTACCTGATCTTGTCAAACCTGCAGGTAGTCCCCAAAGGGGCCAAACCAGCATGCAGTACAGGAAGGCAATAAGCCACACAAAAAGAACTGAAAGCACAATAAGAGAAATTAAATGGGCACAGAAGACAGTGCTGAGACCACTGAAAGGTGAAGAGGGCGTTATCCATCCTAGACTGCCATTTTAGGCCTGAAGACACGCAATTTATTGCATATTGGGCAATATGTATTAGCTAAATACTGTGTGCTTTTCTGAAGAAAGTAAAAAGGAATAAAAATGAAGCCCCAGTGCACCATCATATGTGACATGCCAGACCACATAACTTCTTCCAGTTTGTTACTGCTATTTAAAAAAGAATAATGTTCTAGCCAGGCAACAGTTTATGAATTCATTAAAAAATTGGTGCCTGTTCTGACATAATTTCATCACTAGCACTAAGAAAGTGCCTACGGTATAGGTCTTAGAAAACTTCCTCTTGATTTTACTTCATTAGAGTAATGATGTCAAGGTGACTAATGACTTAAAAACTAGAAAATAGTGATAACCTGAAGTTTCAACACATCACAGAAACCAAAAATAAACAGCAGAAAGTAGAGTAGAGTAGTGGCAAGCCTCAGCTACATAAGCATAAGAGAAATATTTTTATTTCCCTTGCAAACATTAGTAGGCAAAGAAGTCAACACCATCTGCCCAGCTCTAATTTTAATGTAAAGTTATTCTAAATGGAACGGAGCAAAAACATCAATAAAAAAAATAATTTAGATATTCTAAAATTAAAACTAAGGACTTTCTCACCAGGAGGAAGATTTCTAAATCTACTTTTGATTCTGCATAAAAGAGGAGACAGCTTTAAACAGAAGACTGAGTCATAGGTTCACACAGCTCTTGGCCTAGCTTTATCCTTTTAGATAGCTGGGCTGCAGTACTCTATATATTTCATAACATTTTTTTTCCTCCTTACTTTAAGTAGCTTAGTTGTGGAAATATAGAAGTATCAATTCCAGACACTACAGTTTTGAATCCAAAAGTGGTGCATAAGTGCTGAACCTTAATTACAGCTGAGTCCAATCACTCAGAATCTTTGAGATCCAAAGGGATCTCTTGAGATCATCTACTCCAAGCCCTCTGCTCAAGCAGTCAGCTACATCAAGGTGCAAGAGGACCATATTCAGTCAAGTTCTGAGCATCTTGACGGATATTTAGACTTCTCATGTCCCTCCAGTCCTGAACTCAAAAATTCAACAGTGAGCTTTAGCAACCTGTCACCATCTGGTTATATATCAGGGATAACCACTAAAAAAAATGATCCAACACACCCAAATGCACAAATTGTGAACCTCACTCACTCCATAGTGCTCTGTTACTGCCTTTGTAAGCTAACATATAAAAGCACTGAGCTAATGCATTATTTGTATGCTCTTCCATACATACTATGTTTCCACAAACCTATTCGTAGGGCTTGGCCTTCTTGGAACACCTGTATTTGTTTGTTTTTAGTTTTTAAACTATTTACATTTTAGATATACTGGAATGGCAAACTGGAATTGGCCAACTTATTAATGAGCTGAATAACTGGGGGTCTAGTTTTTAAACTGTAAGGCCTGAATGCTTCACACTTGACTCTGCAATATTGTCACTGACCCATTGCCCAACACAGGCCATTTACTCCCTGTGCATCATATATTATTTATTCCAAAGATGGTACACAATGCTTCCCCATCTTTGTAAAACATTTAGGGAGATACAAGGCAAGCATACTATGTGTGTAGAGTATTACCAAAACTGATGAAACTGGTACAATAACATATTCTTCCTGCAGCAAGAATGCCTTGGAACTAATGAATTATACACTCTGAATTCAAACATCTTGCCTACCTTGTCTGGTATACTCATCTGCTTCTCTGTGGACCAAATCTTTTACCCGGTTTCCATACAGCAACCTAGAGGAATCATGATCAAAAGCTTTCAAGGTTTCACTGGAGCTGTAAGACTTCTGAGTAGGCACTCTGCACTCCTCATTTTCTGCAGAAGAATTTGTATAGCGACGTTCCTTGTCCCGTCTGCTCTTTGTCAGGGAGCAGTAAGGCCTACGTTCCTTCACATCCATACTTCATTCCTTCTCTGCGCACATCAGTCCAGCTTATTTGGAAGTCTTCTCTACATTCAGCTTACATTCACCTATAACAAAATTAGAAAGACAACCACTGATGTGTTACAATGATCTCTAATTGCTGTAATTGCTCCCTAGCTGTCTGGAACAGAAAGAAAGAAAGAAAGATCTGCTCAGCAATGGGTGAGCAGCACTTCTGTGCACATCTGCAAGACTTCTCAGAGTTCCGTGCACAAGCCACCCTGATCTAAAACACCAGCAAAAAAAATTCTCGTGAGAAACATCAACACAATACTACTCATTTTTATACAACAGATTAGAAGATCAAAAGCAGAGAGTGATTGGAGCAGAGAACAGATTGGAAAAACAGTAGGTTTTCAGCTTTTGGAATATGTTTGTTGTCTAAGGTCTATCTGTAGGTAAGCTGCTTTTTTCTTTTTCTGAGAAGCCTACATGCTTTAATGGCAAATCTGGCTTTCTTCTGCTTGTTGGAAACTTCTGATTTTAAGGTCTAGGGTTTTATACTTTTTTTTATAGCTTTAGACTTCTATAAATTTTTATTGTAATTTCTATGCTAAGAAAATTATTCTCATCAGAGAACATGTACACATGATTTCACAGCAAGCTACAAAAACAACACAGGTGATGTGCAGGAAGGTTTATCCAAGCCAGTACATTCTATGTAAGCTGTGCTAGAAGGCAAGACAATATTTGATTTGTAAATGACAGACAGAAATAGCTTCTTCCCCCCTCAAGTTTTTAAGGAATATTACAGTAAGAATGGAATTTCTATTACTCTTTATTTTACTTTAATATTTCATTCCAATTCCAAAACAAGACTTCTCAGTTTTCAAAACAAGACATCTCAGTTTCATTTCTTGGGTCCTGCACCCTTAGCCAAAATATCTATATTTCTGATAGAAAGAAAGTCTGCATATTTTACTTTTGTTTTTTAAAGAGAGGAGCTAAAATAAAATAAAGAATATAATTTGTATCTTTAAACAGCTAACAAAGCATCTAAATAAAGAACAGTTCAGATGGTTTTAATGTTTTGCAACTGCACCTGTTAACTGAGGCTTTTATGTTTCCTGTTTAATACCATATATACTTGGGTTCCCTCCCTTCTCCTCAGTGCTCCCCTCAATTTGGAGCACTTAACTGTAAAAAAAACAAAACTAAGAAAAACTAAACACCAGATCATTTTGCCACTATCAGTCAAGTCCTTTGTGATGTAAAATGACAGTTTACAACACGTATCACAAAGCAACAGAAAACTCCATTTGCACTCTTTTCAGCAACAAGGCTGGTTTGTAACTCTTCATTTATTTAAACATTTAGTATCAAACTAATTAGTTGTCACTCCTTAAAAGATTTTTAGAGAGTATTTAATTTACTACAGAGCCATAATTCAAGTTTTTGAATGAGAGTCAGTCCTTTATCATTTTGTTTTTGAATTTTCCAGAAAGTTTTTTGAATTTCTCAGCCTATGTGAAGCTCAGTTTAAACTCAAAGATAAAGCTCCAAAGTCTTCCACTTAAGCAAACACTCTTCTAACCTTATATTTTCAAATTTTAAGTGGATAACTGAAATTTTTACATGATCTAAAAAAAAAAAAAAGAGGTTTTATAACAGAACAGTTTATTACATTTATGACTGTTTAGATGTTTGCATGCCCAGGCAGCACATCTTTCTAACTTATATGAAACATTCAAATTTTAAAACATTTGATTGACTAATGAATGCAAGTACTTTCCAGGCAAAATCAGTTTTCTAGACATGTTATAAACTCTGTGTTTTATTAACACTAAACTGAATGGTGATTTTAAAAATAATTCTTTACAAATGCACACGGGAATTGTTTTGCAGTGTAAAGCCTATCTCCCCTTTCATCTAAGCACATCAAGACTTGAAAGGGCCACTAATTCCTAGCGTCTCTAAATTGCACCATGGGAAAACCGACATACACTGCTCACCATCAAAGAAGAAATAGTTTTTACTCTTACCCAAGTTTCCAAAATCCTTTATAATGTTAAAAAAATCCAAACGAACAAACAAAAAAAAGCATAACAAAAGCCAAATCAACAAACCCAACTCTTATTTGCACAATACTTTGTTACTATACCAAGCTAAAATCCTCCAAGATTTAATCTATGCTGTAGCATGAAGAAGTACTGATCTGCTTCCCAGGGAAGTCAGTGAATTCAATAAAACTTCAAAAAGCAATTCTCTGGGTTATCTATTGCCTCTCCAGGCACAGAAAGAAAAGGTTAAAAAAATACAAGCTGTTTAACAGCACTGCATTATGGAGATACTCCAGCAGTGATTACCCTCCAGAACAGTGAGGACTACCGGATTATTTGTGGGCATTTTTGAAAAAAAAAAAAACAAACAACCAAACAAACCTTTTAGGTTTGAAGAATGTGATCTTTTTGAATCTGGCATCATACAAAACACCTGTTTGCTTGCAGTAGCCTTTAACTTTAAAAATTAATAGTATCTCTCAAAAAGTCTTAGGAAAATCCTCAGGCTTGTGTCTTTGAAATTATTTCATCAGTGAATTAATACACATATCTAAAAGAAGGCAGAAAAAAAGCTATCTTAAATAACTGTCTACAGATAAATTCTCTTTACTACGATCAGGCAATAAGCAGAAAGGGAGAACACAAACATATCTGCAGAACACACCAACAAATATCAGTATTAATGTTTCAGTAGAGTAAGTCAGCAGTGACAAGTCAAACAAAAGAAGACTTGCTGATGGCTTTACTAGATCTTAACTTGTCCCATTATGAATCACCCCTTCTTTTTCCCTAGAAAACACCCCTCACCCTCTAACTGAAATATTTTCAATTATTGACAAAATTATTTTAATAAAAAATCCAAACTGTCATTTACTGCATCTGCTCATCCTCTTTATTTTAATAAAAAATCCAAACTGTCATTTACTGCATCTGCTCATCCCCTTTCTTTTAAAGATCCCTGTAGCCAAAATATTAACAAGATTTCCCACTCAAATCTTCACAGATTTAAATGAACCACTGCTGCACAAATTTGAACATATTTCCTTTTTTTCGTCTCTTCTGCTTCCTATAACATTAAAGCTGCATCTCAGGGTTTTGGTGGGGATAGCCGAATGCACAGCAACTAATTTACAAAATCGGATTAAAATCTTAAACCAAAGAAAATTAAATTTATTTTTTGATGTATTATAAAAACACTTGCCTTCATCTGCAAGGAATTTTTGCCCATATGTCAATATTTATGGTCTATCAGGTTGCTTCACTTCAGCTAAATGAAGTAATTTTCATAGAGCAATATTTACAAAGCTATTGAACTACTAACACACTCACAAAAGGATGTCAGCTCAGCCGTGCTGTGTAGTGCTACATGTTGTACTGCAATGCTAACGTCAAATGGCCTGCACAGACTGCAGAACATAAAAAAAAGATTTCACTGGTGCATGCCACTACTTCAAGTTTCTGTCTAATACCTTTGAAAGTATAAAAACTGAGGATGCTTATCTGTGTCACTGAGCATTGGGATCTCCCATGACCTTTTCAGTGATCTCTCCAATGTTAGGGGCTCCTGGCTGAACTACGCAGGAGGGTGTTCACTAATCACCGGGCTGACATGTCAGCTCTTATACAGTCATGCTCAGCCACTTCTGTGCATGGCTTAGCTGACTGCAGACTCAGACCCTACTTCCCCAGTGTCGCTCCAAAGTTTAAACAGCTTGAAACCATAAAGAGAAGATGCCCATTTAAAAATTAATACTCAAATATTTCTTTCACTTAATTTAGAAGGAAAGAAGGAGAACCAGAGGAGCAATTCTTGTTCTGACCAGGTCATCGGGATCAAAGAGCTCATTCCCTTATGTGTCAGGCTACATGGTATACCTCTGACATCATTAACACATTTTAGCACTATATTTAATTACCAAGTCTGGTAAGTTATGTACAATTAATAATTAAAACAAATAAATGATCGAAATTCCTTCTTTTACTCTAAGTGTTGTAGACACACCAAGTGTAAACACTAAAACTGAGCACAACGCACATTCACACAAGAGTGTCAAAGCTACCACAGGAGCTTCAGTGACTGATGTCTCAGACACAGACAAAGCTGAGTGATGTCTGTTAGAAGTTTTACATTGCATTTAAAATTTCCCAGGACAGCCTTTCATCAGTTCCTCTTAGTCACCTATTGCAACATGAAATAAAGTCAGTATAGTGAAAATAAAAAAAAAAAAAAAAAAAAACCACAAAAATATCTCAGTAACTTCACTTTTTTCAATAAAAAAACCTTAAGTTCTACACTGCAATGTAGAAAAGTACTACAGGCATATTTTAATTGGCAAGATGTAAAGAAGGCATTAAAGTCATGCTACAGTGTTATCCAAAACACTGAGGTACAACTTTAGCATGCCTGCAGGCATTTAAAATGTTATGGCAAATTACTGCATTTCATTCAGCACCTTCAACTCTGAGCTCCTCAAAGGGTTGTTACAGTTTGGCAGCAGGATGGCAATCGTGCCTAAGGTACACAGCGCTCCCTCCCCATCTCTCACTCACTCAGAGAGACTTCCCCCAGCATTAAACCTGATTCAATGAACACCAAGGTGCCTGACTAAGAAGTCTAAACATACTTCAGTATTTTAAGTCCTTTGATATCTAAAAATCTATAGAGGCATGAAATAGTAAACAGGTAAGAAATAAAATATGTTTGCTGCCAAAATGACAAGATAATTGTATAGGAAAGATCATGTCACTGCTTGGGTTGATTTATGGATCTACTACAGCGTGTATTATAGTCCCTTTCAACATCTATATTCATTTTAGACATCTCCAAACATACAAAGCAAAACAGGAATTAGTTCTAAGAATAATGAGAGTCATTAATATAAAATACAGAGCTGGAATGGAAAATATTCAAAAATAGAAAGATAATATTTGCACCTTTCTTTGTTACAGAGGAACAGTAAGAGAGTTTGAAATGCTGTTATAAGGAAGCACAAATGAGATCTCTCCTCCTCAGTCTCAAGGAGAAGCAGCAGCAAGGAAAGCAACATGCTGTTGGAGCAGAGCCCTTCTCCCCTCCCCGAGGCCAGCAGAACTGAGACAGGGAAGGAACTTATATTACATATCACAAACTTCCCTCCCAACATCTAAATCTAAAAACTTAGGCATTCCAAAGAATCGTAGTATTCCCAGATGCAGAGACCTACATTATTACTGAATTACTGTTATTTTTGTTATTAATTACCATTATTACAAATGAAGAGTCACTGATCCTTCCACACTGACTCCTAGGTAAAAGCACTGTCTGAACACTTGCTGAGATGGGGACCGAATCTCCTTTCGTGATTCTACATAAACACGAGCAGTAGAAGAACCCTAAGATTTTTGGGAGAAGAAGCGGGCTTGAACTTGTCAGGAATAAGAGCAGAGGATTTTACAGGCTGCGAGCTGAGACAGTGCCTATTCTCAGCATTGACAACAGCTGCTGAAAATAGCATCTAAGTACTGCTGTTCAATAGATACATGTCTGCAAGTGCCATTATTTTAATTTAATAATAATTTCCTACGTATCTGTAATTGTTGACCAGATTAAATGAATGTAAATATTGCATTAGTTACAAATTGCACTAGGTATAGTATTTAATAGCCTCTTAATAGCAGAGAACAAAGCAAAATTCAACTGATACATGTTAACAAGTAGATTAAAAAGCTTAGGTACAATATGCAAAAATTAAGAAAAATCTTCTGTCCACAAAAAAAAACTTCACAATCCTCACAACTAATCACCCATAAAACCTATTACAAACAAATACTAAGAAAAACTCAAAAAGCATAAAAGAGTGATGAAATTTCCACTTCAACGGCTGATAAAGTGAGATATGTCAGAAATCAACTGAGCTGGAAAAATGACACTTTGAAGAGGTGCTTAGGATGATCTGTAGCCATGGTGTGCCATTAGTCAAACTGATGACTCTTAATACATGGACATTTCAGGTCATCATATCTAGAAACTCACTTCTTAATATAAAAAGTCTGTCTTCCAGCATAGAAACTGGAGAGAATGCATCCCAAGTCAGCCTTCTTAAGGGCGAGTGAGAAACAGACGGCCTGTCAGACAGACAGTTCACGAACTAAAATTTAAAAGAAGCCTCCTTAAGTCACCAACTAACTGTACATTTTAGAATCAAACTAAAAGCAAACAATCAAAAAATCCCAGCAAAAAACCCCTTAAAAAACACATGCAAAAAAGAATAATAAGAAGGACAAGTAAAAAATATTTTGTATTTTTCTGCATCAGTCAGGGGAACAGAACACTCATATCTACCATCACTACAGGATGTAATGTTAATATAAAAGTTACTTTACACAGTCTATCTAAAAATCTTAACTACATTAGAGACAGAATAAACAACAAATAAATGTACTCTATGTTCATTACAGAAGTTTCTTGCAATAAGAGTCAGGAAAATCAGCAAGATAAAGAGTTCTGCAGCATCCTGGTTAGTCATAGAGGTTGATGTCTGTTTAACAATATTGGTGCCATTACTTATAATTGAAATCCTTGGGAGTTGAGGGAAAGAGGGAGAGAACACCTCATGCTTTCCCTCATATGGGCAGAAAGAGATAATACACCCTTCTCTGTGATGAAGGGAGTCAAGGGGGCACTTCTCTGGACTGCATTTTCCTGGGAGGGTACGAAGACAACTCAGCAGCATTTGAGATGGAGCTGCAGCTATTCCTGTGTGCTAGGAGCCCTTCCACAGCAAGGATACAAACCTTCTGAAGACAAAACTGAAAATAACCCCAAGCTGGCCACACACACATGCAGCCTGGGGCTGTGCTGGTTATTAAGTCACCAAGCAGGTCCTGCAGAGAACCTGTAACTTGCGGGGAGGGAGGGTTGAGACGCTGGACCAACTGGAACAGACCCTTCAGAGGAACTCAGTACAGGGTTACACTGACAGTTTCTGCTCCTCCTTTGGAGGAATGGTTTGCCGGAACTGTCATGAACCCTAATCTTGAGCGGAAGCATCTACCTCTAATTTGGGGAATTTGTATAAATTATGTGTTTTATCTCAAAGGGCTGAAAGAGCTAAGTGAGAAAGGGAACATGAAGACCAAAAGAGTGTAATAATACAGTGTGCTCCTTTAGTAAAAGGAGGGTGAGAGTATGTGATGAAAAGACAGAGGGAAAGGAAGTTAAGAGAGCAGAAATGCTGCAGCATGAAGAAAAAATGAGTAACAAAACAAGCTCAGGATACAAAGTGGAAAGGGAAGCAATCAGTAGCACTCATTATGGCAACACTGGGGAAAACAAGCAACACAGGAAAACCCAGCAAGAGAAAAGAGTTTAAGAAAAAAAACAAATGGAAGAAGAGAACAAAGAAAACTTCAGAAGGGAAGAACTACTGAACTCATTTACTTCAGCACCAAGTAATAAACTCGTAGAGTCAGCACTGGGCAATTAATTACTCAGCCGCAACTAAAAAGGCCTAAGTACTTCCCTCTACTCCTTTAAACTTGAAATTCATCCTTTATGCCATAATCCCCTTCCCTTCTCATCTTTTACACACTCTTTTTCCATCACTGTGTTCTTACTCAACCTATCTTAATGGTATCCCAACATATGCAAGTGTAATTCCTTCTTGAATCGTGTCTCCCAAATCTACTTTTGCACCTGCTCAGAGCTCTTCCACAGAGTCCTTTTTTGTTGTGGAACAAAGCTACAGAAATCTAGGGATTTTTAAAACTAAAACAAGTGGGATAGAGAATCTGACACAAGAGCAACATATAACAAACCATGATCATCAGCAAAGGTGCTACAGTCCCCGAGTCCCCAAGCAGGGAGCACGGCACAGTCATTTCTGCATTTCTGTTTGGAGAACAAAGCTATCAGTATGTCAGCTTCACCATCTGAACAGGCTGTCGATCATTCAACTCCCCCTTCAACAACTCAGAGTTAATTTCAAACAATTTGACAGTAGTGAGGTTTCAAAAACAATACATCTCTCGAGTCACTATATGGGAAATGAAGTATATTACATGTGACATGCAAGAGCTGGGCGTACAGTCATAAGGCTGAGCTGAAAATATTACTGTGAAGGTGTCTGGAAATGAAAGGAGGACCTGAGGAAACTGTAACAAGGATGTCATTGAGGACACACAGGAGAGGGAAGAAAAAATAGCTAAGTGCAGGTGCTGAAGCTATTGCTGTGGTTGAATGACATGGGATACACATGCAGCATCACCCTTGGTTTCCAAGTACAGCTTCTCATAGCGAAAACTGAAATTCCACATAAACAGGAGACATTCACAAGGTTTTTCTTTTCCTTGATCTGACAAGTAATCAGATTTTTCAGTCTCAGTCACATTATAAGTAGGATACTGTTGCAGCCTGGTAACCTGGAGAATTACTTAGTGACTCATCTCTATAAAGAATGACTAGTAAGAATTTTAAGGCATACTGACAATTGTTTTAATGCTCAAGAACTCTGTTTTGTTCAAAGTTATCCGCCTGCCCTCCGACTTTCTCAAACAGCAACAAATCAAAACCACACAGATACAAAATAGAGAAGTCGCAAACATCATGAAAAATTCCCACAGAAACGAGTAGTCTCTATTCATACTGCCACAACATTCACTTACTACTCCTAACAGAGTAGTGTGAAAAATTATTTACAAATGCCACCACAAGATGTAGCACTGTTTAACTTGATTATGTTTACATTAGCAATCCCTACTACTGTATTTAACTATCCCATCTATTCAGATGGTATCAGCTGTCATGTGTTCCTCTACACTCCCCAGGTTCCTGCTTCCCTCTCTGCACAAGCTGTGTCCTCTTGTCAAAACCTCTAATTGTCTCTTCTTCGGCACAATCCAACATCAGCAGACAGTAAAGGCTGGAGGTTGTTTGCCCTGCTGGATCACTTCCTTTCTGTAATCCTTGTTCTAACTCTCTTTCAAAGCATCCCTTTCATTGCATCAGAGTTTTAGCCTTACCTTAAAGGTCATACAAAACTTTTTGTCCTGTAATCACCCCATTCCACTCTTACCTCCCAGGTTTTGTCTCCAATTTCAACAGAACTAAGACTTTGATTAGGGCAAACAAAAGAATAACGCATTTTTAAAATAAGTTCTTTGGCTAACTATGTGAGACACAAAATTTCCCACAGTAATTAGCAATTGTGTTCAAAGGACCACACTGCTCTCTGGAAGTGTCCACACAGCCTGCTCTGGCATGACCCTACCCGACTATCAACCAAGATCCTCTCTCATAACTACTTAAAGAACAATTAACCCTTAATAATTCAAAGCCTCCTTCAGGAAGCTGGGGAAGTAGGACAAAGAACTGCATCCTGCTGCCCTCCTCCTCCCCTGGTGTGTGTGTGTTACCTGTAGGTAAGGCACCTGGCTGTGCTTCCACATGCTGCCCAATTTCAGCTGTGAGGATGCAGCTGACTGCTGCTAGAGAGCCCAGTGACAGCGCCTGCACTCACATGTCAGAGAACCTAGTCTCAGCTTTAAAATATGCTTCATTGCCAAATAATTCCAGTTTTGCAAAATAAGCACAAGCTTCTACAGCAAGTCCTGAGCAGCTTCATATTATGCTTTTGGAGGAAGTTGCTTCTTTAAATCCTTTCAATTACCATTTCATATAATACTCAGAATTTCTCAGTACATTCATTGATTAAAAATCCTTCTAATTAAAGTAACAATTTACTTCAGCAACAGATCTGAAGGTGACCTTCAAAGGATGGGCCATTTCTATTGTTAACAACATAAATGAAAATTTGGTCTCCAAACACATGGACAATTAACTGTAACTGAATAATGAAAATATTTCCCAATTATCAACTAAATCCTTTTAGATCCAATAGGAGTTTGTAGAGCAGATCCACAGCTCAGTCACACCAGAATTAAACAATATGTATTTCTCATCAAGTAAGTTTAGCAAGCAGAGGTGCAAGACAAAGCCAGGAATACTGGAAGCTTCCACTCATTTACAGGACACAGAAGGCACAAGCAGAAGTAAGAAGAGAATCTTTCCCACAGTGACAGTCCTCAGACAAGTCCATATGGACTACATGGGTGGATGAGCAGGTAGTTTAATTTCTATCCTGTTTTGAATATTTCTAATTCCTTTTTAATATGAAACACAGAGTGGAACATGGATTTTTTGCATGGCCTTATACCAACTATGAAACTATTTGTGATTTTCTTACTCTATATTTAAAGGCAAAAACATCAGTTCCAGTACAGGCACTTCCAAGCATTAACTTTTTGTTCAATTGTCTAGATACTTGGGATAGTTTCGTGGAAACAGAAAGAGGGCATGAGATGCATGAGAAGGTATGGTCTAGAAATCTCTTGACCTACACAATGGAGTAGAGGGGCTCATGTCCCTCCTAAAGTGGAGAAGTCTAGAATAGTAGGAAATCTAAGGTAAAGTTCTTTAACTACATTAGCTATATTCAGAAGCATTTAGAAAACTTTCAGAAAAAATTGATCCTGAGGGATGGTCCAGGACTGAAGAAATGCAGCATTAGAAAAAGAAGGAAACCCCTTACACCTGTACCTGAACTTGGTGGCATCAAAATCTTGTCTGAGTATTTGCTCAAGAACATACTTAAAAATGCACAGTACTGAGAGATCTAGTCTGTACTGAAAAGTTCTGGCAGCACAGTTGAATTTACTAGAAGTCATAGCTTAAGCTAGCAAAACCTATTGTGCAGATGCAGCGATGCTGACAGAAGAGTGCACTTTTAAAACCACTGATGTAGATAAGCTCTGAGACTGGAGCCGTTCTGATTAATATCATAGGCTCTTAACGCACCCAGGTGAAAGGATGAGCACACCCAGCAGGGTGAATGAAGGGGTTCAGACTGCTCAGCTATCATTTCTGGACATACTCATCTTCTGGGGAGGGCTCATTCAGCTGAGAACAATGAATGTGCTACTCCACACCTTCGATTCATAGCCAGACTGCCTGGTAGTGCTGCACAGAGCTGCCTGGTAGGATTAGTAATACAATTTTTGTGTGTAAGTTAATTGAGGCTTCCGAGAAGCAGGCTTCAGAAAGAAAGAGATTTAACGTAGGTTATTTGCTGGTATTGGGAGAGTTTATCTTTCACATGGGGGAACAGGAGAGATAAAGGAAATCTTAATATTCCTTTTTGTCAGTTTGGGTCTCC
Source organism: Oriolus oriolus (assembly GCA_013400235.1). Lineage (NCBI taxonomy): Eukaryota > Metazoa > Chordata > Aves > Passeriformes > Corvidae > Oriolus > Oriolus oriolus. The sequence continues at coordinate 206,285 of VXBT01011641.1, forward strand.
AAATAACTGAATAGAAGTATATGCAATCAAAGAATCCTTACACACACTCAGCAAGCAGTGCAAACAAAACCCAGAAAAAAGACCACAGCTGTAACAGAGAAAGACAGACTTGTACAGAGAGTTTGAAATATACTGATGGGGACTAGAGCAAAGAAGGCAAAAGAGAGATTGGAAAGGTAAAGAGACATTTTATAGCTCTGTGGAATGATTAGACACATACCCATCAGATCTTCACCCATTTGCAGATCTCACTTTTTTAGAGCTTAAAAAGCTTAATTGACCATTACAAAGCCAGTGAAATGAGTATGTGCACATGTATGTACACATAAAAATAGATGTTTATATATATGAATAAAAACCACCAATGAAAGATGCGCTATGGGGAAAGTAGTAGAAGTACTCTTCTCCTAAATCTAAAGTAGCAAAACCCACTATTCAGCTAACCTAAGTCAAGACAGCCTGGGAAATGTACATAACTAATCTCAGACCCCTTTGCCTTCAGCAACTGCATATTCCAAACCACCTAGATGCTGATAAATTGTCTCTTCACAAAGTTATGGTAAAAGTGACCAAACCAAGACTACCAGGGACCACTGGAGGAAGGGACAAGGCAAGAATGTTCTTATACCTATGTAAGTTAAGTTTTTCAGTAGTGTCTCTTCTGTCTCCCCTGAAGAATAACAGGAGACTGTCCTCATCAAAAAAATCATGCGTAGAAGTGTTTAAATTTAGGTTACAAAGCCATAACTAAAATGTGCAAAATACCATTGAAGAGACAAATTCTATGCTGGTTTTGGACTCTGAAGCTAGAAAAAACATGAAATTAATTGCCTCCAAATTCCTTTTATCTATTTAGTCAACTAAAACAAAATTTATTATGGAAACAAAACCAGCATCACTAAAAATCGTGAAATGTTGATAATTACGTATTGCTCTGTATTTCCTTACCTGTTATTCCCTCAGGGCTATGTACCTCCGTACCTAAGGGAGAAATTAGTAGCTTTTGGCACAGGTGCATTTATTTACCTTTCACAAAAACATGCCATGAACAGCAAAACCACTTCAGGCTGGTATATGACTGATTTAAGAGCACTCACTGTCCTGCAGAATTGTTAAATTAGAGATTGTGCCACAGTGATTCAGTAACAGCAACAATATAAGAAACTAATGAAGTAGTACCTTACCTCACCAGGGTATCAGTCCTGAATGCTTGCACATACCAGTTCAGTCTGGGCCATGCTTGAGACAGGACACAATACAGTTTCCTTAGAAAGCAGTCTGTCAGTCTCAATTTCTGAATTCAATTGCATTTCTGAATGCCTTATACATAAATCATGAAGCAGGCTGGCTTCGTCAAACGAGACATAGTTCAGAGTCACAAAGTACCATTTGCCAGAATCCTGGTGATAAAATTCTAGAATCTGGGTCTTCATGCAACCACAGGAAAAAAAAAAAAGACTTGGGAGTCTTTTGAGGGAGTCTATGTTCTCCCTATGGACTGAAGAAGAGGCAAACAGATTTGACAGATGCTTATAAGAAATTCAGTTTAAAACTTATTTAAAATAAAACAAATAAAATAAGCAAGAAAAGCTGTTCTTTTTATAAAGCAAAATGAAGAACAACAGCAAGTGTAACAACCATCCCTTCCCTTCTCTTCCCCTTGCAGATGCTCTCATTCAAACACTCATCCAAGATGACCAACCCTGGGTTCTGGTGCTCTGCAGCCTAATGGGCCTGAGCATCCCTGGGATAATCCCACCCCTCTCCTGCTAAAGCTGGGCCTTGGTGCAGCACACAGGATGGTTGTGAGGCCGGGGGAGCAACAAGGAAGGGTCTGATAAGGTTTGCAGAAAGCAGGCAGTACAGCATTAGCTTATTGCTTGTATCTTCTTTGTTTCAGCATTAAAAAAAAAAAAAAAAAAAAAAAAAAAAAAAAGATGAGACATTTTTAGCCAGATTTTAATAAGTTTCTGACCTGCAGCTATGACTTCAGTCAGTCTGTTTTGAGTGCATTTGGTAGTGTTGACCGACACAGTTCCCTCAGACAGAAAATACAAGACAGATGCTCATTATTTCAGAAAGCTGTAATCTAATTTTATTTCTATATATGAAGTAGCATAATAAATAGGATTCTTGTCAATGCTGGTGAAAGGCCAGAGGCTTTGCACTGACTGGACAGTGCAGGGTCTCAAGAGCTGTCTGGGCTTGTCTTTACCTGTCTGGTTTAACAGTTGCCAGGTGGTTGAGCAATCATTGCCTGGCCTGACCCCAAAAACACAGAGGGAACGTCTGACACCCTGTGGTAGTCACTGGGTGACAGGGAGAACTCTTGGTGTCACCCGAGGCTGGGGAAGGCTTTGAAGCAACCCTTAAATTGGCCTGATGCAAATAAAGCAGGCTACAATATAGCACACAAAACCAGCCCTAAGTGGACCAGGATCAAGTAAGATGCCAGACCCACTGTGAACACTGTGCTCTCCACAGTGGAAGGCACAGAATGCTGGTGACTTGATGGAAACACCTCCCCACCCACCATTTTATTTCCACCCTCACAACCCAGAGAAACAATTAACATCAAAAATGGCAGGCACTTGAAGTTCTGTTTAACAATCTTAAGTGTATTATTACAGACGCTTATATGCTTTTCTATACTCTGTGGAGGGTAACACTGTTAAAACATTAACTGGAACACTAGGGAAGTCTTGGTTCTTTATCTGCGGTCCTTTTAAGTTAAGAAGATTCAGAATGCATCTACAAAGCGCACCTTCCCATCTACAAGGTAGTTTTCAAAAGCAAAGAGAGAATTGTAAAAGCTTTGGAAGATTTAAAAAAACTTGTTTTCCCGAAAGCTGTAGACATTAACTCTCAAGTCCCTTTGCACTGCTTTTCCCCTACTCTTTCCATGTGCAAAACCTCTGTCTTTAGTAACACGCAGCCGAGTAACGATGATAACGGATGCAGCCACACAAGCTCTCATTTGGGCAATGGTGTCTGACTGATGAGTGTTTGTCATAGGACACTAATGACATGCCAAACCATGGCAGAATTATTACACTGCATCCAAGTTCCTACTTTCCAGATTTATAATAATAAGCATTAATAGATTTCAGAATTTAAAAAGGAGAAGAAACTTCAGAGAATATGGTATATGGTATTTGACTTGCTAAAACAAAAGAATTTTGAAGACTGTATCATTAGAAGCTAACCATTTTGAGGAAACTATAAACAGTTTGTATTTTAAGTAGGCAAGACTATTCATGACATCAAGAAAAGCCTTTCCTTCCACCACGTATCAGTTATAACCAAGACAGTCTCACTATCTGTGTTTCAAGTTCATCTTGCTACTATGGATATTAATTTATTTATTTAGATAAATAGGTAATTTATATATCTAGTAATTACATTATGGTTTAAAAGGTCTGCTTTATTACTAACACTAATCAACTCACTGGGATTACTCACTGAAACGGCAAACCCTTTTCACGGATGTTTTTTGTTCCATTACTGCATAAGACCTGTGATTAATATTAACCTTTATTTCAACACAGATCCTTACAAAATTAAGAATAAAATATCCTCTTCCTTGATTCTTTGGAAGAAACTGCCCTTGCTCCCACAGATCTTAAATACCCAAATTCCCAGAGACTGTTTTGTGAAATGAATCCTTTGATGAGCTTCAGAATCAGGCATTTTAACAAAATACTCAACCCCTGTCTCCATAGTCTGCTGCTGCCACCATTGCTAACGATTATAAGCTTCCAGTACTGTGAATAATTCAGAAACTCATCTGTTCCTTTCAGTGTAAAGACAATGTTGAGAGAAAAAGGTCACTTTTTTTCCTCTTCCAACCACTGACTTATCTATCCCAGCACTGGTCCGATCGCATGATACACCTAGTGTTTGACATGCATCCCCTGACAGCTTCCTAGCAGCAGTTAGTCTGTTCAGCTTAGACTCCAGAAATAATAGGAGCACAAAGGACTGACAAGTTTCAGCAGTTACGCACACAGTACCAGCACTCACGTTTGCAGGAGCTATTTCAGATGTACAGTGGGCCTAATGTTTAACTATAAAATAGACAGATGCCAGCATATGTATTGTAACTGGGCAATCTGGTACTGATGCACAGAAGAAGTGGTATGTGATAAACATTTCTTAAACATAAATATGAACAGTATAATCACCTGTTTCCCAAAGACTAACACTCGAGAACACACTAATCTAAGCCTTTTTTGAGAAGGCTGTAAATTCAGTGCTACTTCTTCTTTAATCTTGTGATTAACAAGGACATGGAAGGCTGTCAGTATATACACATACAACATACAGTTTTATTTGAAAATTGTATCTGTCAGAGCAAGACAGATCCATGCAACATAGTATTTAAGGGATTAATTACTGTTTACTTGAAATTTCTCCTCCTTTCAATAAAATAACCTTTTTTATCTTTGCCAAACAAGCTTATTTTAAATACACACGCAAAGGATTTGTACTACAGTGAACACTTCATCTATCAAAAGAGATGAGTTAAAACTCTGACACTATTGAATGCATCGACATGCACCTACCTACAAGTTTGTGTTTAACTGTGAGAAAAGCCAGTTTCTGGCTTTCTTTGACCCTCAGCATTTTTACCCATCTATTTCCTTCTTTTCTTCCTCTGGCTGAAATCAACTCGATTGTCAAGGAAGATGACCACCTAAAGGCAAATGAAAGATTATGACACTTTCCCTCTTAAATAAAAAGTAAGACCTACAAAAACCACAAACCCTCTCTGCAGGGAAGAAACGAAACCCCTCCCCAACCCTGAGTATTCAAGTAAGGTCTAGCAGGTTGTGGTTTGTTACCTGACATCTTTCCCCCATTTCCTTCTTCTTCACCAAGTAACTTTAGATATATCACAACGTCAAATTTGGTCTCCCGGTTTTGCTGAAGGACTTTTCAATGTCTTCATTATTGAGATCAATGAACTCTTCTCTCAGGCTTCAGCAGAAAGAAAAGCAGCAAGCACTCTATCTTGAGGAAGGTAACCTTTGTCCCAAGTGTCCTTCTCTCAGAACCACCTCCCTAACCACGGCTAAAAATTATCAGTTTCACAAAAATTAATAAAACAACTAACAAACAACCCCCCCTGTGTTTGCACTTACTTATAAAATTTATTTTAACACTTTCTTGAGAGAAAATACCACAAATAGATATCTGTCATTCTGACAGCAGGACAAAGCCTCTGTTTCTAATTTAAAAGCTCCCTAAATATCTCGAGTCTATACAGACTATCAGAAGCATGCCAGAGAGTCAAAAGTGGCTATAAACTTCCCACCTTTCAAGTGTTGCATGTCTACTATCTCCTATTGCAAACATCCTGTGCAAACTGGGTAATCCAGGCAGTCATAGAGCAGTTCTTGATCATTTTGTATGGTCATCTCAGCATCTCTCAAAAAAAAATTAATACCATGTGTGGTTTTGGATTATGTCAGGTACTAAAATATTCTAACAAACATGCAAGCTCCTTTGCACAACTCCAGGAACACAAGATATTCTTTTCTGTCTGCTAAAGAGAGCAATTCAAGTACCTGATCAGTTCTTTTAGTAGAATTTACATATCCATTTATTCTAAATGATATAGCAATTTTAAGAAATGGAATTTTTTTCCCCTTCAGACAGGTATGCTGCCTGTACATTCCACAAAAGGAGGGAATACTGGGGACTGCTAGGCTGCTCTCCTACCAATTAACAGAGCAGCTACTGCACTTGCAAATGGGAATGAGCTGCTGTTCACGAAAGGTGGCTGCAGGCTCTCCTTAGCCACACGATCCATAGAATCATTTAGGTTGGAGAAAACTTCTAAGATCATTAAGTCCAACAGTTAAACTACTGTCAAGTCCACAATAAAAATGTGTCCCCAAGTGCCCCATCTACACCCTTAAATACCTCCAGGGATGGTGACTCAACCACTCCCCTGAGCAGCCTCTTCCAGTTCTTGACAACCCTTTTGGTGAAAAAATTTGTCCTAATAACCAATCCAAACACTCCCTCCCCTCAGCACAGCTTGAGACTTGAGGCTGTTGCTTCTCATCTTCAACAAATACTTCAGCCTCAGAAGCCAGCCTGACTCTTCAGGACAAAATATCTCCCCAAAGGCCATGACAGAGTAAGACTATCAGCATACGGGAGACATATCTAGAAATTTATACCGCAAGTTCAGCAAATTACTGCAGCTATTTAGCTTTTATAAACAAGAGACAAAAAGAAGCATGATATCGAGCTCAGTATAGACTATATTCAACTGATCAATAGGCACAGCAACTCCCATTTAGAGCAAGACTTTTAACTAAGAAATTGAAATAACTCTCTCATTCTAGTGTTTTGCCTCAAGGCAATAAAAAAAAGAAACGCCAAAAAACGAAAAACAACAACAAAAACCCTCACAAAAATCCCCCCGACAACCAATAGCACCACTGTGCTCTGTAAAATTGCTGATGATATTCCATGTTGGAAAAGGAGACAAAAGTTTGGGTTTTTTACACTTCTGCTGGTGAAGAGTGGAAGAAAACTGAGCAGCAGGACAAGAGACGTGTCATTCAAGGCGATTAACTCAAATTAATTTATACCATTAGGTTTTACTGTCCAGTTCAGAACCCTGTCCTCTGGGCTGCTGTGATGAACACAGATAAACCAGTGCTCATGAACATGGATTTTTTTGCTGGAACTGCTTACCAGCAGTAATATTCAAGGCATACCATACTGAAAAGGAAGGCAAACAAAAATGAAGAGCTAAAAATTTATCATCAGCTGTAAACAAGAAATACCAACTGGTATAATGACAGCCATGTACAATTCATTTATTGCGTTACATGCTTCACAGCAAGTACCAATGCAAATTATGCTAAGAACAAAAATCAATTAAACATACCTAAATTGTTGTTAAAACACAGCCAGTGCATACAACAGAAACATTCATGTAAGACACTATCAATTTTGATACATTTTTTAGTTTTTTGTATTTAAATTATTGCCTGATTGCAAGAAACATCTAGGAAATACACACAATGGTCTGTAAAAAAAAATCAAACCAATTAAAGCATCTCAGCTTAAGGTTCATTCCTAAGTTTGGAAATAATATGAAAACACTGATGAATGATGGAAAATTCCTACATGAAAGATCTGCATTTTTACTTGCTTTAAAGTTTGTAAGTTCTGTTAATGCACTATCAACATAAAGTCTTAAAAACATATTTGTATTTTTTATTTATGAGATTCCCATTGTCTCCTCCTAATATGTTCATACTGTGAATTGCGCGCTGAAAACCAGAAGAATTTCCACAAATTAACTGCTTGCCTCTCTCTACTAAGATCATTAAACATTACTGGTAGCAGTAAAAAACACTGTTCATTAATTTTTATTGGAGGGCGGAGGAGGGAGGAAGAGGGCACTATGGTCCAGACTCAGAGGAAAACAAGCATTAAATAAAAAATGATAACAAATGGATTTTTTGGAGTGTGTACACAGCCATATGCCACTAAACCTGCTAACACATATATGCTTAATCTTACTACTTTGAAGGGTCTAATGCCTGGAACAAAATTACACATACATTTTTCAAGGTCACACACATGTGTGAGTTAGCCTATCACTATGAAAAATTTGTTTTTCTTGTTGAATGATTTACATTCCAGTATTCCAATTTTAAATAAGCTTTGACAACTAACCTTAGAGTGATTAGTCAGAATCTCAGAATTTGTGATTAGTATTTAAAAAACCCACTGTTTGTAACATGCTGTATTGAAACCATCTATAATTACCATAGCTGTTTTTTTCATTTTAATTGTCTCCCATAATAATTTACAATCCACATGCAACTGTGCATTCTGTACAAAAAAAGTCTTGAAAAGGATTGTAGGAATATGCCCAACCCCCCTAATATTTTCATATCCAGGTGCTCAGGTTCATCAGGTGCTTCTCAAGAGTTTTTCAAATACACTTCTTCACAACAACAAAGCAAACCTAATAGACAACACTGATTAGGATTTATGGCAATTTTTTTTTATTTGAAGACGTTCTATTACAAACTGCATAACGAACACATAATAGCAAGCTTATTTAGCGTAAAAAATACTTGTCAGTGAAGCTCCACTGGTGCGTAATGCTTTGAAACCCATGTTTCAAACCGAGAGAACAATCACAAATCACAACCCTCACTAAAAGATGCAACATGTAAAGTATGACTTGAAGCACTCTCTTGGGCAATGTAAACTATTTAAATATATAAAAATTTACCTTTATGTGCCAAAAGAAGCCTTCCTCTTCCAGTCTTGGAATCTTTACCAATTTATATACCATCTTCAGTGATTTTTCTCCCAGCAGGAGCCAGCAGCAGCTGCTGGAGGAAGCAAAGAGTTTCCCTCCCTTCATAACAAGGTCAAGGAAAGCCCCAAAGCCAAGCTCACAGCCAAGGGGCTGCAAGCATTCACTCTTTCTAGAGCTCTTCCCACTCCATGTACCCTCCTCCAGGTTTCACTACTAACTACTGAATCTAACTCAGGTAAAGAGCACAAAGTTTTCAGGCATACATCACATGCACAGAACCCAATGGATTTGTTGAGAAGCTGTCTTCTGCTCAAGAGTTGCTGAATTCAATATCCCTCACTACTTCCTATATTAAGCTTGCTCAGTTTACAGAAATGTAGGCCTCCTCATTAGTGATCTCCAAACTTTCCCTTTCCCTGCAAGGCAAATGATCTGAATGATCCCATTTTGATCATAATCTGAGAAGATTAACACCACGGAAATAGCTACCGTGTCTCATCTTGGGGGGAGGAAAAGGCAATTTTTAAGGTTTTCTACCAGCTTGTTGAAAATAAAGTTGAAGGCCAGACCAGTCACCCGGCTGTGAGTATTCTGGGTAAGTGAAAAAATGTGAAACTTTATTCCTTCGTTCAGAATGTTGTGATTAGCAAAACAAAAAATATTTTACAATATTTATCTTAGAAGATCTTCTCAGATAATAATAATACCCTTAGGAAAATCTACTTCCTCCTTACACACAGCAAGTTTCCTTAAAAAATAATCACAAACAGGAACAATAACATAATTGAAAGGAGGCACAGGAATTTTTTTCATGCCTAATTATCTTCTAACCCCTCCAAACTGAAAACTATTTGAGAATATTAGGAAATCATAAGAATGTAAATACAATAAACCACAAGCATAGAGACCAACTAATGGGAAAATCTGAATTCATCCCACGGAAGGATTTTTTTTCCCATTGACCCAAAAATTTGATAACATTTGAGAATAATGTTCTGGAGACTTCTGTCAGACAGAAGTCCTTAGAGACAAGATGTTCAGATCTTAGACTCTAAAGTAGCTCAGCAGCTCCTTGAACTACAATGATCAAATTCAGATTTTTAAAAAGTAGCAGTAGTAGCCAAGAAATGGTAAAAGTATGGTTTGTTTATCCATACACACATGCAAGAAATACACATAATACTCCACTGATGCAGTGGAGAATACTCACACTTCTGGTTTTACATGTTCTCTCTCTTCTAGATCTTTCAAATTTCTAGAATATTTTTCTACAGAAGTAAAATGAACACAACAAAGGAGACATTTGATAGAGATTCTTCTAAGATAGGCTTTAAAAATCGAAGTTGTGGTGTAATGGGAGAAACAGTCTCAGAGAGAAACCAACAGACAGATGATAGCCAAATAGGGTACAAATAATTGTTTTCTGTGTGGAGAAAGGTCCCACAGAGTTGTGCTGAAAAACACCAACCTGAGACTGAAGATGTAACTATTCACTGCCTCTTAGAACTCAAGAAATAGTGATTTCTTCATACCTTTTCACATTTGAGTACACAAGGCAGCAGGATAGTAAACTAGCTGAACGCTTGGCCTAAGCAGTACCTTTGTTCTTATGCTTTCATAGTAGCACAAGCTACAGCAGCTCGTAACTCAAACTACCAAGAGGCCACTGCCAAACGTGGTCCCCATTTCCCTTCTACCCAACCCACACATTTGCAGTGCTTTATCCAGCAGCTGTACATCGGTATGAGAGAGAGAATCAGCCACCTGATTTTGCTGGATTTGTCTTTCATGAGTCCACAGAAGCAGTATATGAGGGGAGGGGGAAAAAAAACAGTTTCACACGTCCACTTAGAGTAAGGTTCTGTCCTGTGGAGACTTCCAAGGTATGCAAGTAGCAAGCTGGTGGTTGGGAAAAAACAGTTGAAAAATGGAAGGTTTCCTAACTTTGACCTTATTGTAAGGAAATTATAAACATATTTTTTGCAAGCTCCTCAACTCCCATAGGTTCACAGTAGGTCATCGAGCTGAAGCATTTCCCCATGCTGAATACCAGAGCTGGTGCAAGGAGTGAGAGAAATGGCACAGCTCAGGGAAGGGTCTCTTTTGGCAGTGACCAGTTATTTAGTTTGGTTCCATTCTCTTACACACCAGTAAATGCAAAAGAATGACCACAGTTAAATATTCTATTAAAATTATTCACAGGAGTTACAAACCACTAATGTTTCTGTGTAAAGTCAGGAAAATTAATGAAGACTAGGATATAACTGAAGAAAATTTGAAAACCTATAGGTAGATGAAGATTATTCATCTGCATAAAGTATTTTGTTTAGCTTGAAAACCATATTTTTCTAACACATATATTTAATCTAACAATTGTTGCTGGTTTACAGTTCTGTACTGCTCATTACTGGAGACATACAGAATAAAAATAGGTATCATATCCACTGAAAAAATATTTCTATCTCCACACTTCCAAAGTAAAATCTACTGCTTATAACTTCTTTATAATAGCTGACTCCTCAAATCTAATTTTTTGTTTCAAATATTGTACATTTATCAAATCCTATGTTCACAAATATTGTTCTAAAGAAATCACTTCCATATTAAACATTTTTATTTACAGCAACTTCTGTAAAGCAGAGAATTTTACAAGGAATGTATCGATTCCAAGATAATAGTAAATGGAAGATGTGTTATCTACGTAGATTTTCCTTGGAAACAGGATCAAGTGACAAAGTAGTGCTGTGATTTGTAAAGGTCACATGTTGGCGGACCAAATTAATCTTAATTTTGAGAATAGTGTAAGACTAAAAAAAAATTCAATTTCTAAGTGCTGGATTCTTATCGATACCTATCTTAAAAGAGCCAATCATAACTGTAGCTCTAATTAAGATATTTTGATGAATTCACTGTATTAATTACTACTTCTAAGATAGAAAACTGTGTTGTGAACTGTTTGCAGCAATGTTAATTTTTCTACTCAGATATATTCTCTCCACATCTACCCTAGCTCCAGTATTTTTTCCAGTATTATATTATTTTTACTACTAATAGAAAAACTGCATACATTAAAAGAAAACTAAATCAAAAATTAAACAATTGTGAAAATCTATTTGCATTTGGATTTAATCTGTTTAACAATATCCTGCATAGTGCATCCTGAACTTAAAGAGTTTAAAAAACAAATCTTGAAGCTTAAAAGAAAAATTCAGTACAGGATAAACAAAGGATAGAGGACTGGTCTATCTTATTTGACCTGCCTAAATATGTTTCAAAGAGAAATGTCATTGAAATGGACAAACAAAAGACTATGGTTTAAGACAAATACATGTGTTCTGTCCCTTTGAAATGAATAATTCTTAGATTTAGGGGGGCCAAGTAGAATTTTACCAGCATGAAAAGTGTCAGTTTTAGTTTCTTCATATCATGAATATTCAGAAGAACACACATCTGAAGCAACACTTACTCAGAGATGTCTATTTTGTATGAACAATCTAGCAACATGCATAACCCCGGCCTTTAGGCAAAGGATGCCTAGGCAGACTAGGTGAGAAACAGTGCATATTTATTTTTTTTATTTTCCCCAAGCTTAAAGATTGCTCCATTACTTTAATAAAAGTATTTTGCGGTTCTTTGTTAATAAATACATTAGAAACATTACATACTAGAAATACAGCTATACTTATATTCTGTATGCAGCTTGCTGAGGAGTCTGGGTGAGTCTCTTGCATGAAGATTTAAACCCAGTGTGGTGGGAAAGGAGCACAAAGAAAAAAACAAAAAACCTGCTTACGGACGTCTAATAGTTAAGATCCTTTCCCTTTACTAGAAGGTATACGCTTTCCAGGAAAATACATTTTTTTTTGTAAATCTAGTAGCCTTCTCAATATCAACACAAAGTGTTTGGTAGTCATTGATCATGGTCACAAGAAGGCAGCAAGAACACTAAGAATACTGACATCCTCTTGTGCAGACTGGAGAAGGTTTATTCCTCTTGCTTACTTGCAGATCCCGGGTGCAGGTGCCAGCCACATCAGCCACCACCAGCACATCACAGTCATTTAGCACCTTTAACTTTGTGGATGTGAAAAATATTGAGGTGTCTCTAGCCAGGAGCGCTCCAAGTAACACCTGCCAAAGCCAGAGCATTGTTCTGAGCGCAGCTGCTGAACACTTCTCCGGTGATCCTGTCTGTGACAGCATCTTCCAGCAGATGGGAACACATGCAGCACACACAGCTGCCAGCTCGAGGAAAAGCTCTCGGCCGTGGAGTAGAAAATGAAGGACAACAGCAGTTTCTCTTGAGCTGAGAAGATGCTTGCACTACTGATGACAAAGTGATGGCAAGGAGCAAAGCTTGGTATCTGCAAGCCTGCCACCTACAAAATGCCACTTACAAACCAGGGGGAGGGAGAATGTGTTCCCAAGAACAGAGCAGACACTGGGTAAGAGCAATGCAAGTAGCCAGGGAAGCTGAGCGTCCACCACTGTATCCAAGTCCTACAGTGAGAGGGGGCTACCTTGGCTGTCAGAACAACTTAGGGAAACAGCAAGAATAAAGAATGAGGAGTGAAAAGAACAAGAACAAGCCAGAAACTCAGCAAAGGGGAGGAAAAAAGCCCTAATTCAGAAACAAAAAAGGGCTGTCACTGAGCAACAGAAATGAAGTTCCAGAAAATAATAAGGGAAGCTCAGCTAACCACTGTCCACTTTCTCTAGGCCAGTATTCACATGTATAATATACCATTCTAGACCAATAGTAAGAACAGAGTAAAATTAATAGTTTTTTCCCCCAACCCAAAAAAAGTAAAGTCAACATAAACCAACATTCCAGATTACAATACAAACTAACTTAATCATAGTCACACATTAAACCTAAAATTTTATTTCGAAATAAGTTACTATTAAGGTAAATGTAATGAAAACAATAACTGTATGCCTACGCTGACAGAGATATAACAACTTCACACTCTTATTATGACAGAAATTTTTGACCCCCAACTTCTATTCCAAGACAGCTCTTAAGGATAACTTATCACTCTTGCCTTTATATCTAAATGATAAAGAAATTACTGTCAGAGCCTTGCTTAAAGGTTCTGACAATGTTAAGGATGCTTAAACTACTTTTCTGTTTAAAAAGAGAACATTCATTCTGCAAGTTAGAAGACTAATCCCAAAAACAACTTCTAATAATTATCTGCCTGCACTGTGGCTACTAAGGAGATACTAAGTTACATCTGAATAAACCCATCCAGATCTGTGCATACTCATAAAATATTGAAATACTGTATACAACAGACAAAACATTAAAGTAGAAAAATGTTCCAACAAAAACTGAAATTTTAAACTTTCAAACAAAGTAAGAGACTTTAATGTCTCTCAAATGCTTCTGGATAAAATTTGTCACTTGTACTTGAAAATTTGATAACACTTTATAAAGGTTTAGACAGAATTAACTTCAAAACATATTAGCTTTCAGAGCTACTCTCTGGTCAGTCAGTAACGTCTAAGTGAATTTGTCACGACACGTAAACACCATTTTGGAAGGAACCGGTTTTCCTTAGTTCACATTTGAAGCTAAAACATTTTGACTGAAACAAACACAAGCCTCCGAATAGGCTCTGACCTTTGCATAACTGATCACCTCTTTCAAGTTCTGCAGCTGTAGCCAGCAACAACATGGTAATGAACAATTTGCCTGTGTTCAACAATCTCCAAAATGCCTCAACCCCTGACAGTGAGAAAAAAACCCCACGCTTTCTCTGGCTGGAATTTGACGGTAGGAGCATTGTATCAGCTCTACAGATGTGACAGCTGATCCAGCGTCGATATAGGTAAGAGTCCAGTTCAGAGCTAGAGCTGCTGCTGCCGCTCAGCTCTATGGGTGTCACGCAGCACCACAGCTCGGGAGTTGCTCCCTTGTCTCTTGCACCTTGCTTGTGGTGCAAGCTGGCAGCTCCCACTCTACTGCAAGATCCAAACGCTGAAGAACTGTACGAAATGCCATGTATGAATCACAGTAAATGTACTTACACTTCAAAAATCTAACAAATGAAAACAACCACAAACAACTTCAAAATTAAGTTTTAAGAAAATTACTCACCGAAATAAAATGATATAGCAGCTGCAAGAAAACAGCCTAAAAATTATTTTTAAGCAATATGTATGACACAAGAGCTCCTATTAAACTGCACTTGACTCATGTAACCAAGATCTGTGCTAAAATGAAAAGAAAACACTGAAAGCAAAATACACGTGACAGCATATTCAGATTATGATTAAGAGAGAATGGTTTCATATTGATGCCTGAAATTAACTGGAAGCCAGCCAAGTTATAGAACAGTCAGAAAAAGAATGAATGCTTCTTTCATATACTGCAGATACAAAGAAGGGATGGAGAGAAATGAAACTGTCAAGACAGGAAGTTCAGACCACAGGGTACTAAAAAAATGCCAATGTTATATATAGTAAATGACATTTGCAGGTAGAGGAAAAGTATCAGTTGAGAAGTTCAGGATCAAATATGCTACCAAGGTTATTCATGGAAAGTCTAAATAGCAACTACACAAGAACAGTTGATCTGTCCCCAGGAGAAACACATTCATGTGTAGCATTTAGAGGGAAAGTCAGCACCAGCAGGCAAACAGAACAGAGAAGAGTCATTAAAGGTGTCAAGGAATATGTACAGCTGAAAATCACAAGCACAGAACTGTCAGTCAGTAGCATAATTTAGACCCTGTGTATAAGTAAGAGCAAATGGCCAAGAAGTGACCCTTGTGAGAGGGACTCGAGAGAGCAAGGGTCTTGTCACACAAGAAATGAACAAATACACACCTTCTTTTATTTTTTAAGAGAGGTGTAGAAAAATGTCAGCAATAAAAGGATAGGGCAGGCAGTTGGATGAGACATTCGTAGAAATACAGGAGTTATATAAGGAGGAGAAAATGAACGAAATAATACCTGCACATAGTTTCTCAGAGCAGCCATCATTATCCCAAGTTAGGTAACCTCAAACGTAATTTCTTAAGTATTATGGAAAAGACTATGAGTTACTAACTGACTATCTTCTCTTTTTACTACCAAACAATTCATGATAAAAATGTTCCTTAGCTGGAGGAATTTTATATTGGGCCTTCTAGAGACACGACATTTAAAACTTTTATTAACCGAACAATCTAAGCCAACTCTTACAAAGCAAAGCAGCAGGCAGACTAGCTCACTCCAGGTATTGGGTACATTTACATATTTATTTAAATTACCTAACTAGATAAAAAGTGTAAGGCAAGAATATCACTTGTCAGCACATACCAGCTACAACTGGTGCTGCACGTTTCATGAATCAGCTAAAACTGAAGACTCTGGAAGCGTCTGACTAACTGGCAACTCAGTCTGTGCCTAGGGTTCTTCTCCGAGCTTGGACAGTTTCTAGATCATCTCCTTGCTTCACTCAAACTAAAGATTTGAAAGAATATGCATAATATCTGAAGAAACCAAGCTGTCATCACAGAAAATACTTAATGATTAAGAAGTATATAATTATAATATAATCACATAATAGGAAAAAATGGTTTATGAGAAAACAGAAGGACTACCAATTTGCTCAAACCTACTTAAAACAGCAAGAAAATACTACCTGTTTTATTAAGAAAGAAGTCTTAACTAACAGCAAATTTTGGTAAAAACTATTTTGGTGGTTTTGTTTTGTTTGGGCTTTTTTTTTTACTGTAGATTTTTTTTTTAATGTAGATATTGGTTGAATATTACGGGGTGCTTTACTGACTGGAAAACAGACTCATGTGATATCCATTTATGGCCTATGTGCGTTTGGTATGTCCTACACACAGGTTAGAGATGAAAACGGGAGAGTTCTCACCAGTCTTGCAGTTCTTACATGAATTAAGCAGAGGCCATCTTAAAAAGCAGTCCTGCAAACCCAAAAACTCCTGCATCCTTTGGCCAAAACTTTGCCTTCCAAAAAACCTCCAACAAAATAGAGCATCAGAAGCTGCCTTGTATTACTGAGATCAGGAGAACTGAAATAACAATTAAAAAACCTAAGAAGATAAAAAAATAAATGAAGATTTAAATGTTTAAAATTACAATGATGCATCATATGCACATCCTTACAGGGCACGTAACATCCTAATATTACTACATTTAAGTGCTC
Source organism: Oriolus oriolus (assembly GCA_013400235.1). Classification (NCBI taxonomy): domain Eukaryota; kingdom Metazoa; phylum Chordata; class Aves; order Passeriformes; family Corvidae; genus Oriolus; species Oriolus oriolus. Next base: position 222,757 of record VXBT01011641.1, read on the forward strand.
TATATGGATATGCATATGATATACCTTGATTTAAAACATTTTAATTCCATTGAAGAGGTTCTGTAGCTCTAAAACCTGCTGCAATCTTGCATGACTGCTGCCTCTTACATTCTTCAACACGAAGTGACAGATTCTGCAGAGTATTTACTAAGAGCCTTGGCAGAACTCGCAGGCTCTGATTTTATTGTAGGATTGTAACTCTATATATGCGTTAGCAGACCTTCTGCTTAGAATCATGGCATCAAAAACTACAGTAATCTCAAGCAAAGTTTTTGTTCAATTGATTTTTCTCACTGTCTAAACTCCTCTGCTTAAAAATCTTGACGCTTTGAAGCATCTAGAAGTTGCTAATGTTCAGTATGCAAGACATCTCTGCTGCATTGTCAGACCAAGACTCAGTGGATAAAACAGAAATACAAATATATTACAGAAATACAGATATTTGTATTCTACAGGACAGGTTTTAACCCTGCCTCAACTGGGAAAGACAAACACATGCTAAGTACTTAGCATGCAAAAACCTAACATATAAATAAATGTTTAAGAATACACGCTATATATGTACTTACAAGTTAGATATGTAGCTGCTAAGAGATAATAGAGCAATCTAAGAACAATCTTGCTGTACTAGATTAAAAAACCAAGATGAATGAATGAATATTGCTTATTTTCAAGTTTTAAACAGTGCAGGTTTCCAAGCCAAACATGAAAGCTGGGAATGTAACATATTGCTCTGAAAACACTGAATAAACCAGCAAAAGGGGGAAAGTTTGTTAAAAACACAGATTGCGTCATATGCCACGAGTAGGAAAGTCGCTTTGCCAGTGTTTGAAAGCCAGCAGCACAATGACAAATAAAATCCAAAAGTTCCTTTTTATCAAATATTATTTCAAGTCAGCTGATCTTGAGAAACAAAAGAATACCTCAATTATCTTATCTTTCATTCTCAAATCACAACGGAGAAAGAAATTTAGTAAGTACAGGGATCACTTTATGTATCACCAGCAATAACTCAGCAAACCTCCTCTATCCCTTATAAGTGCATAGTGTTAACAACTGTTTCATATTCAAATTGAAAAGGTTACTGTAAAACAGAATAAAGTATGCATCTAACATCTTTTCACTGATTTTATTTAGAGTTTCTTGCTGCAAAAAATGTCCGCATAACAAACTGAGCTTTGCTATCAATATACCACAATTCTCCAGTTTCCTTTCAGACAAAGTAATGTTCATCTCAAAAAAACCCCCCAATCTTTCTATTTTGTACCAGAATCTCAATAGGTTCCACAGTCAAAGACATCAAAGAGTCTCTTCTTCCATGAAAAGGGCTTGAGAAAAACTAGGAACAGCAGAGATATCTCTCTCCCATCTTCTCTTCATCCCTGCCAGCGATTTTCATGAAGCCGTGCTACAAATTAAGTGGACTGTCCAGATGGGCATTCCCTGTTTTCTGGGCAGCTGACTCACGTAACAGCATAATGACCTGGTGTCAAACCCCTTCCTGCTTCTTCCACAGCAGCTTCTGTGGCTGCAGTGTGCCATCCAAGCTGCAGGACCCGAAATGCACAGGAACATTCTCAGTCCAGCTCTCCCTTACACGGGGGCTGCACTGCACTCTCACAACACGCAGTATATGGAGTGGCAACGTGAACCAAGAACTGGCAATGTCTGACTGCAAACATGGATTTCAACTGCTGGCATAAAGAAATCGGATTTATGGAAAGCCAAAGAGACCAAAGCCCATTATTGTCCACCCTTTCCAGTAAAAGCATGTGCATCAACACAGGAAGGACAATTAAACAGTCATCTGAAACACAAGTCCTCTTTCACTTTCCATTGCTCCCTGCAGAAGAAAAGCAAGTTATTCTTCAGTCCTGAAAGCTTTAATTGAGGAATTTCACAGATATTTGTATTTTTAGTTTGTTTAGTGTTTGTTTTTAATCAAAAACTTTCCGTCAAAACAAAGTGGTAAGTTGATGGCAAGACAATTCTCTTTGAATATCACATTGCTTTAGTTGGTAGCCAGCCTTCAAAAATTCCAGTTATTTAAAGAGAGGAAACTAGCTTGAAAAATAAATACATTAGTAAGAAACAAACAATCAGTCACAGAGAAATAAAGCAGAGACTAAGAGGACGATGGTACTTTCTAGGGAGGCAAGCAGTCCACACAAAGATATCTGCTTTAATAACTACATTTGCCAGAAAGCATGGAACTAATTATGGTTCCAATATACATAATGCGTTCAGAGACCTCAAGTAACAGACATTACTACCTGGCATTTCCAGCCCAGTTGTTGAAGTATACTGATTGTAAGCATAAATGTTCATATTACGAAACAGGCAGATGGTCTGCTTCACCAGAAACATTACAGTCTGACATTTGTTATCAATTGTACTGATTTAATACTAATGAGACTAAATGGAGACAGATTTGCAAAAATCTGTCTCTTGGGAAGATGCATGCGTACCTTTAAAAATCTTTTACTTCATATTTGTCATGCTACGGTACCAAGAGGAATAAGGATATATTTTAATATTACAGCACCACTCTGACGTTTGCACGGAATATTCAGGCCAGGAACCAAAACCTACAACAGAATAAATTTCTTGGGAAAGAAGCAGAGGTGGTGCTTCAGTAACTCTGCCACAGCAGCAAACAAATCAAGATTAAACTTTCTTGTTATGATATTATAAAATACCATTATACCCAATACTGAGGCTTTTGTTCACAAGTGCAGCAATTTGAAGATATGCACAGCAAGTTAAGTAATGCTTGTTCTCCAAATGCTGAAGTGCTCTGCTCATTCTGTGTGTCCTGCTGGCTGCATGCTCACTGTGGGCAGCGGAGAGGAGGAAGAGCCACCAGCCTTCCCCCAGGATGATGAACTACCAGGAACCCAAGCTGGGTTAAGCAGCACAGCGTGCCCCACCACAGTCACTAGCTGCATTATAGACAATGGTATAAATCAGAAATCCACACTGACGAACGTTAAACAAGGGGCATAAATTATCAGCGCTTTCTCAAGCCTAACACTTCTCCTTACACTTGTTCTCAGTTGCTTCACGCCTTAAGAACCACTGAGGCTGGCTGTGTTTCTCCTAACAAAGCAGCAGTGAAAGTGTTCCTTGTAAGTCAGTGTCTGGTCACCAGCATTTCTGTGCCACAAAATGACCACATTAGCATCTCTCAGATTTTTGCTGTTATGAAATGCCACAAGCATTCCTTGTCTAGCAGGACATGCCAAGGCAGGGACACACAGCCTCTACAACAAACCAGCACCACAGAAGCTCCTTGCTTGTTCTGTTCCCTTCAGATACTTTCTTTTCTGTTCTGTTTCTTCTGCAACACCGTAGTGTGATCAAACAAGCAGTGATTTGTTACTTCCTCATTAATAACACAGCATCAATTCCACAGACATTTCCAAGTTTATTCAAGTGACTCTGAGTACAAGCACAATTTAAGACTGAGGTGTAATGACACAGCATTATGTTACAATTCAGTTGCTTCACTTCAATTTATGTCAGACACCAGAATTTGAGAACTGATTCAGATAGACTAATAGTGAACACCTGGATTTCTTAATTTATAGCCAGAACTGTAAATAGGATTATTCACTCATTTACTATTTCATCAAAAGCCAATGCCTGTTTATTATCTGAGGATAGAATACTAGGGGCTTTATTACGAAGCAAAAATTTATTTGTTTCTAATTATCCATGTACTATGACAAATAAATACATACAATAAAGAGGTGTCAAAAACAAGCCTTTTAACCCAACCTTCCTAAAAGCTATTGATAAAAAAAAATTTAAGTGTATTTTTCACTACTTGGAAAAACTGATTTCAGCTAGGATTTCAAGACTCTATATACTGAAGGTCAGGCACTATATATTACAATTTTCCAATTTTGTAATATTTTACAGCAAAGACACGGTCATTGCCAGGAACTTCTAAAGTAAGATAAAAACCAAGATTCTATTCCTTGCACAGACTGCTGTATTAGCATACTGCAAAAAATACGTACTGTACTTCTAGCTGAGATAAAAGTGCCTCTGGTATAAAGTCAAGAAAATTTAAAGTAAAGTCAGTTGTACATGCACACACTTTCTCTGAAGCTTCTACACTGGAACACAACACAAATTAACTGTCATGTTTAAGCAATTATCTTTTATCAAAATGATCAAAAAACTAATTTACACAAGAGATACAGTAGATGCCTTTCCAATTCTCCCTCTAGCTTCCCCAAGACAGTGCAACTGATCTAAACAAATACAGTCAATCACTTGTGAGTGCGTGTATGTGGGGAAAGAGTGCTTTTTAAAATTATTATTTATTCTTCAGTAAATGGAAGAAGTGTGATCTTGCCTGTAAGGGATAGACTGGAAATACAGAAAGTATGTCAGTGAATGTTTTATGCATAGGGATGTCATCCAGATCAATATCCTGCTTTTCACTTTAAGAATTTTTGATTCACAAAAACTGATAGCACAAATGGATACTACGCAATTTTCCAAATAAGCTTTTCACAGGGTAAAGAGGGAACTAAGTGGAGACAAAAAAATGGTATATTCAGCCTCCTGAAACAGAACTTGCCTCTTGTGACCTTGAGCAAGATGTCTGCTCCTATCTCACAAACAATAGCATCTAGAACATGAACCATATCAAGCCTGGGTTCCAAATCAAAACATATAAACAAATCAGTGTCATTTGCTAAGGCAAGAAGGGACTGGCCACCACAGATGACATGAACAGAGGGGAAATGATTTTTTCCTCCCTTCATTCATTCTAGACCCTCTTGTGCATCTACAGCAGTAGAATCTTTTAATCACTTTTTTTTAAAGTACAGGGCTGAGTTTTATTTGTACAATTTTAATACTTTAAAGTGATTTGCTGTAATAAATTAATATACCTACACTGCTTCACATATACTGCCTCTTCTGCATGCAATATGCAAATCCCACTAAAATCTACTGCAAATAGTGCCTAATTTTGAAAAGTGACTAAAAAAGCACTATGTTCAAAAGAAAAAGGTCTTTTTGTTACTAAAAATATCTCTCCTGGAGATATGAACTACTTTTCCTCTTGTATTGTTTTTGTTTTCCCTCAACCTTTCGTACATACCATCTCAAAGCCTTGCTTCAACCTCAACTGGTATTGAATCGAGGGCTTTTTGACTAAGAAACAGAATACAAGTAATTTCTGTTCCAAAATTCATAACATTAACCTATTGTAAATTATTTCTTTTAAATTGAATCAGGCACTCAAACACTGTCATATGCCAGGCAGTAAATATATTTTTTTTTAATTGCTAAAGAGATACAACAGGTTTTTGCTTTTTTTTTTAATCAAAACAAAATAAACCCATCAATTCAATGACCTCCCCAAAACTGCTATGGCTGTCCTTACGGAGACTACGTGCATGAATAAGAATCAGTATTGCCAACAAAAATCTGAGCAAAGACAACTGAAGTCAACTGTACTTTTTATATACTCTTTAATTAGGACCTATCCCTTACTTTATAATCTATAATCCTGGCAAAACTCTGGGATTTGCACATTAACAGCACCTGCATGTCAATCGCTGTCATCTTCTAAATCGTAAAGGTGCATAAGTATTTCAATGATAGGATTAAGACTAGTTTTCATGAAACTTTACACAGGAGCAGCAACCCTGTGCTCTCCCTGCTTCTAGCCAGGTCTGTGCTCCCCCGCCCCTTGTCCTGTCCCAAAGCTTGGGGTGTCCCTGTTACCAAGGCTCACCTGAGTTAAATACTCACTTTCACCAAGCCAGTTTTAAGGTGGGGCCATTCCCCTGCCTGGACCTGCACTCAGCCCCTCCAGCGCCCAGGCAGGCAGGTGTAGGCACAGGCAGGGACTCCGACAGCTTTCATGAAACCACGATCCTCACCCCATAACCTGGCTTCATCATCTGGATCCAGCAAGCATTACACAGTGAATCCAGACCTGGAAACTGTTTCTGATGCAACAGTCACTTCTTCCTGAAGTACTCATCTTCTCCCAGCAAGAGCACCATAAAAATTTAAGGAGGACAGACAAGCATTGCTCTTCCTTGTCTACTGCTCTTCTCCTGTACTGGCAAACCTCAAGCATTTACCAGTGACATTCAGGTACATAATACAGGTTTCCATATAAAAATCAATTTGGAGTCTTGGTAGCTACATTTCTACTGTTTATTTCTTATTCTCCTCTTTGCAACCAGAGCTAGGCATCACTACCAAAAGCATTTCATCTTTACTGATACAAGCTGGAAAATGTCATATTATCATAGTGGTCTGAAACTTGGATCTTGTGGAGAGTGTAAAATAAAAATTCAGTCAAGGGTAGGGAAGCTGAACAAGACAGTAATTGTTGACACAAATACATATATATATATATTTGCCACACAAATCTGAATGCAGTGGTGAAAAGTGGAAGATGAAGGAAATGAAAAATGGATCAATTACTGCCCAGGAAAAAAGTGTACCTTGGGAATAGAGGCTATGAAAAACAAGCTCACTAAACCTGCCAGCAACTATCTGAATACATATTTTTTCCCCCCACATTACAAAAGGTAAGACAATATCACAGGTGTTCTCCCTGCTGAAAGGCCATGAGCAGTTGGGAGTAATGAAAACCCTTTGAGAAACAGTAGTTGTAAGGCAGTATTACAGAGGCTTGGTGGATCTATCCATGATTGATATAAAACTGACCATGCTACTAATAACGTATTTTTGGGTCTTACCATGTGTGTGAAGTCATAAAGGGAATTCAAGGGACAGTTTTAAACAGACTCAACATTTCTATTACAAATAAGCATATACAGTATGAAGCTTCCTCTAGCTGAAAGGCAAAAGTTTTCTAACCTGAAAAGAATATCTCAAGGTATGTTTTATCCTGTCCAGTCACAGTAATTCTTGCAATGATTTCCCTTCTTTTACTAGGAGGAAAAAAAAATCCATGGTCTTATTGGATTCCTTAAACAGAAATTACATTCTGGCTCCATTGGAGTGTTTTAGCTCAATTTTTCCAGAAAAATCATGTTATTATGAGATGAGTAAACACAAACCGTAACATTTGAACCATGTTGTCCAAGTTCTATCAAATTTTCAAGATACTAGATGTCCCAGATATGAATTTCACAGAAGTTAGAAACCTCACAGAAAAACAGGACCCAACACTGACTCTTGGGGGAAGAGCAACCACAGCTTTGCCCCTTTTCCCTCGAATAAAAGTCAATCTACTACTAATCAAAATTCAGGTTCTATTTGTTGAAACCACAAGCATGACGTTCCTAATATACCCAAAAACCATTGAGAGAGACTAAAATGAATGGCACACTTGAGGAATATGGCAGGGAGCTAGGGCACCCAACAGTGGGGACTAAAATACATAGGGAAGGAACCTAGAAAGAAATTCACGTTTTAGGTCTACTACTCATGAAACAACTCCGTGGGTATGGAATATTCCCAAGTCATTGCATCTAAGAAAGAAAACCAAACAAACAACAGTTGAAGAGCAGATACATCTAAAACACACACATAGATAATACGAGTAAGTCAATACCAATTAAACAAATGGGATGAAAACCACTGCCATTATTATTGTGACTGGATAGTTTTACCCCTCTTGGTAGCATGCAATATAGCAACGTAGATTTGTGCTGAGGTGCCTAAACAAAAGACAGAGCATATCCCTCTTCATCAAAATGTCCAAGTAATATGATAAACATTGAAATAGAACAGTGGAGCAACCTCCCACCATTTTTTCTTCATACAAATAGATATTATTTGTATATGTAGACTGTAAGCACACATGCATCCCTTTAAAGACCTGGTTTTCAAAGTAGATTTCATTTTCCCATTCCTTTAAGAAGAAAATATCATTGAGAGAAGTCAAATAAAATAGAGTAACTGATGCCCCCCCAAAATCTAGAGCAGATACAAATTATTGTTGACTCATATTGTAAATTGCCTGTCCACTACAAGCTTTTAGAGTAATGCAACAAGGAAAAAAATGTTTTTCAATCACTGCCATCCATCAACTTGGTAAACAAGTAAAATGTATACTCTGCCATCTGCTAGCTATTAGTCTGTGTAATCACAAAATATCATGTAATGTAATCATAAAAAACCACTATTATTACCTACTCTTACAATTTATAAGCAAATATTTCTATCTGTCAAATGATTTTATGCTAGCATGAGGCTTGAACCTTCTGCACTGCTTACCATCAATCTAGTCGTCAATCTAAGATAAGTCTGTGTCTAGCTCGGTCCTCCTGCGTTTGGGAAATGCTCGGCATGGCAGTGCTGTATCTGATCCCAGAAGAAATCACATGAAGAGAAGGGCCAGCAAACGATCCAGCTGTCAAGGACCTGAACAGTTTAACAGCAACGGCTATGAGAGTCACTGCTCTTGGTCAAACTGGCTCGGATGCTACCAAAAAAGAACGGAATTCTCAGTTCTAAGATTTTTTTTTTTCCACATCATGTTCTATTTACCCTTGATATTTATTTTTACACATATTCCCATGAGAAAGAGCCCTAGAAAAGTTACAATTTTCTCAAATGATATCTTTTAAAGGTATAGTAGAAACAGTTTCAATCTAAAATGTTTAAGTCAGAGGAATAGTGCTTTTTTCACATATTTCCAACAAAAACTCTCCATTAGAAAGCAAGCACATTATTAAGAAATTGTGCAGGGAAACTAAAACATCCTACTCAAACAATTTTTCAGTGATACATACTACTAAAATATGTTTAAACAATGGAACTTGATGTTATTCCTAGAAATTTCTCAATAAACTGAAAAGCCTTCACATGAAAGGACGTTCACTATTTTTACTAGCTCACAGAACATGCCAGAGTTATCACCCCATGAGACCAACAGCAACAGGAGGTCCAGCTGTCTAGAGCTAAGGCACCTATTCCTTATTAACTACTTTTAATTTATGGCAGAAAACCAACTATTTTATGGCAGGGAAGACTCTACTTAAGCAGATCCTTCTTCCCACCAGCTAAATGTCAAAATCAAAGGTAATAGTGTAAGTGAAACAGAAGCCATTATTTCAGCAGTACATGACTCCCATTTCTTCCTGAAGGTGATCCCCTGCCAACTTGAGGGCTAGAATCTGCTCCTGCAGTGACAGAACAAAGTTGAACAGCGTACCAGGGGAATACCTGGGGTGTTGGTAGCCTACCAGGTGTCACAGTAAATTAAAATGGTAACTTTTTAAATATAGATCCACTGTCCTATGATTGACTTTGGAATTCTGAATAAGTATGTCTCTTGAGCTACAGAAGTATCTTTTTCTTCCTTCAGATCAGCTGTTTCAGGACCAATTTCCTTATAACATGTCAGAAATCCTGATTTTCTTTCATGTCTCGGTCAGTAAAATTCTGTCATATTCCACAAACATTATCAGTACACCTTAAAGATATGGTCCAGGATCCCAAATCAATGAACAGTGCAATAACACAGCCACAGGGACAGGAGAGAGATTATGCTCTTCAAAACACAAGTATGAAGTCCACACTACTGGAAAGAGCAACCTTCTTTCTTTGCTTCTCGGCGTAAACACCAGAATCCGTGCAGCGGTCAGCATTTTCTTTGAGGCAACCGCCACTCAGTCTGGTGTACGGTGCTGCCAATCTCGGAGCCCTTTAAGTAACAGGGGTCCTCCAAACTACTGAAATAAGGAGCAGACTGAACCAGACCTCTCAAACACATCTGTCTCCTAAACTTTGTCATCCTTTTCCAGGTGTTTGTTAAGTATTTCTGCAGTTTGTATGGCAGATTCTGCTGCAACGGGGAGGAATTAAGAGTTCAAACCCCACATTTCAAAACTACACTATCCATGCTGCAAGGTGGCCATTAAAATTATGGGATGAAATGTGAATGATGGCAAGTGAGATTTCCCACTTACAGCTAAATATTAATACACAAACTGAGAAATGGTCTTTTAGTTTCATGCATTTTGATACAATCTTTAATTACATGTTTGCTACAGAGTCCATGACTGATACCACAGGAGAACAGCAAGATTGTATCTGTAAGCATCACTCTCATTTTTTCACTTCCTAAACTTTATCTATTGTATTTGATTTTGATATCTAAATTTATAACATACAGTATTTATGAAATTTAAAAATTTGTGCTGTCATAAAAAAGTAAACATGAATAACAGAAATAAGATAGGGATATTAAGGTGGTTTTCAGTCTGAGAGAGGTTTCATTTCTCTCATAAGCCCATTCAACTTGACCACTAATGCCACTATATTTACATCAGTGACTGAAAATTTAAAGGACGTCTCCAAAAGCAAAGGCATTTCCTTTTTTTTCTGGATCAATTCAGTAATTACACCACATACTATATGACACAAATAAGGGAATTTAGTGATTCACAGAAACTAAAGACTTCAGTAAATGATTGCACAGTATTTTTCAGTTAGACACAGGCACAAAGAGAAAAGTAAGTTGTGGACAAAGGGCAACAGGGGGGAAATGACAGAACAAAAATTAAACAAAAAAATCACAAACCAACCAAAAATTCCAACACCCCAACAACAAACACAGCCTTCTAGACTACCTCAATTCAAATTCCCTCTGCAAAATTTTAAAACAGGACCTTTCCCTAAACAATGCCTCCCATGCTTTAATGCCTCTGTCACCCTTATAATACATAAAGAAGAGGGAATGGCCCAAGAGAAGGATATGAAACAGATACATTCAACCAGAGAAGTTGACTGACTTACATTAACCATACAGCATACAGTAAAGTCATAAAGCAGTTTGCTGTCATCAATTCTATACTTTTTCAGAAAAACATTTTTTAAATTCTTTACAATACCTCTTATTTAGTCTGTCTAGGTAATTTGATTTTAGAATTCATAACTTCTGATCATTTCAAAATTTCTAACACCAACACCACAAAACTGAACCCAAAAAACTCAGTTTGTGGCCTTTGCTGGTGGCTGTAAAAAGAAAGCAGAAAAATGCTTGCTTAGCCATTTTCCTGCTGCATTAATACAGAGGGAAATTTACCTCTGTCAAGGGTTGACAAGATAAACTGTCAGCACTCAATCTAAAAATGTTTACTAGGCTAACAAGGCAGTGATTCTCTGAACAGTGGCAGCAGAGAGGAGCACTGCTCTATCATCTAACGGTACAAACTTGACCTCAACAAAAATGACTGCTACATCTGCCAAACTAGCCAGAGTGAGCTCAGGCAAGTGCAGGCAAGACAGCCCAGTCCTGCACCAAGGCAGAATGGCATGGATGGAATGGTATGGATAGGCGACATGCGAGCCAACACAAAACTGCTTATGGGAAGTAAAAAAAAAACACCCAGAGGAGTGAATTACTATTGACTCAGAATTGTATTTGGATCTTGTATACTGGGGTACTGAGTACCCCAGTGATTTATTGTACTGTTAAACCGTAACATATTTTGAAGACAAGGAAACAGAGGTACTTGACTGAATAGATGGAAAGTGGGATGTGACGTTCAGAGCTCAGCCACCACATGAAGGGCTGGAGCCGTGAAGTCACAGCAGCAAACTGCAAGTCTTCAATGCCATGGCTGAAGAGCAGGTAGCAAAGAGATGGGGTAAGATGAAGTAAATGCAGCTAGAACTCTGCCTTCTCCCTCCCACGCTGCCAAGTGAATGTTCAGTAAATTTATTACTTTTACACACAAAAAGAAAACATAACTTAATTGCCACTTGAGAATGTGTATCTGCAATAAATATCAAAGTACGCATATTTTCTAAGAAAGAAAAGGCAGCATAACCAGAAAGTAAATTATAGCTATTAATTCCCCACCCAAATTTCTGATGTTATCCATTATATGCAACTCTATTATGGCTATGGGTTCATGACAAGCAGATATTGCTAAAGCAACCCGCTATTTTTAAGTGACAATTCTCTCACTTGAGACATCAGTTGGGGAGGAAGTTAATAATCCAAGTACAGTTCAATTTCTTACATTGCAGTCAACATTTTAACTCTCCATAATAAATGGCCAAACAAGATTTTAGCTCTATAACAAATGACTAGGAAGCATTTCAACAACTGATAAAAAATGACTGTGCAACACCACAATAAAGTATCTTCCCCAGCTTTAGATGACTAAATAAGGCAGATGACTATTGAAGAGCCTTGGATACAAGATCAGCACACCTACTCATATTTTTAAGAAACATCATTATAAAACCAAAATTATACATAAATTGAGGCTTTGCTTGCATTTCCATTGCATATATTTTAAGACACAAATAACACTATATTATCAAGAAAAAGTACTGCAATTCAGCATTTCAGATTCAATTAAGTTTTTAGTAAAAGTTTAGATAATAGCGTACTTACTGTGACTAAAGGAAAAATCTGTTATGCGGCTAGATCTTAAAATCATCAACTGGTTTTGTTAACAACACATACTCCACTTTTCTCAGCCTGGACTCACATAGCTGGTTTGGAGTCCTTCACATACTAGATTTACCCTCAACACTATGTATGGACAGACATATACTTACGTACTTGACAAAAAATAAAAACCAATAGAAGACTAGCAGCGGGATTATTACAAACACATAGGGTCCTGCAGATATCAGAATGGTGTATCCAGGGATTCTCAAAAGTCCAAATGCCTGATTCCTACTTAATAGAAATAGGGTATTAACCCTTGTCTCCTGACAAGAGATTGTTACTGAAACTCAGAATAGGGGCTGAGCTCCCATTTTCCAAGGCAAGGTCCATGCTTGGCAATTCAGTTCAAGCACTTTGAGTTCGAGTGGCTTTTAACAGGATCAGAGATCAACATAAAAATGTAAGTGTACCAGGTACATAGCTGTGATTTGCTCTGTCCCTTGCAATGGTGATCCAGTGACCTACCAAGTTAACCTCAGGTGAACAGAAGTGCTGTAATATTTCACTATATTACAATTCATTCCAACTTCTAGGTTTATATTACAGAGAAGATTTAATTTCTGCTTCTGGTATGAACAGGTATTAAGGGATCTTAAAAAAAAAAAGAACTCTTAGGAAAGTACACCACAAAATTTTCTCTAAAAATATATAAAATTAGTAACAGTAACGTTAGAATAGTTCTTACAATATTTTTATAACAGTTTCTCAGTCAAGTGGTCAAAACTTCCAGAGCACAATACATGGATGGGCTTTTCTGACACACGTTTGGAATGACTGGTGTCATTCACCAGTTGCAAGTTCCTCTAAGTCAGGGAAGAGAAGCGTACCAAACACACTGGGTTTTGCTTAAAAATATGTTCCCAAAGTACGTACCCAAAGATATATTTTGGAAAAGACATACCAGACAGGCTACATAAACACCTCCTCTCTCAACACTTTCATCGTAATTCACACAGACAGCACCTTAGACTTTCAAAGACAGTTGCTCTGAGGTATCAAGTAAACTAACTTCTCGTTCCTGCAAATACCATTTGCAGAAGTGACAGCTTTAGCTCTTTACACTTCATTAGCACTGCAGTTGAGTCCCTTTCTTCAAAAGATAGTAGCATTCATACAGAAAGAAAAATAATTTTCAGAGACATGAAAAGTGACAAAACCTTTTGGATAACTTTATCTTCGACCACCTATGTAATTTTAGAAGCCCCTGATTAGCTAGAGGGTTACATGAGAAAAACCCTATACCTTCCCACTTTTATTTTCCCTTCAAGAACACACATAACAGCAATTTCATGTTTAACTAGATTATCAGCTACTTTCAGACCCTATATTCTACAGAGTCTATATTCCCTTGGGAATATTACAATTCTCAAGCTATGCAGCTGGATGCACACATTACAACACATTTTTTTCTGAAGCCAGCTGAAAATAATTGCGCTTTACAGAGATAGGAGCAAAAAACAGATAGATGCAAGCTCCCCAATCCTCAGCATTAGCTGAGAATGAGGACTCCCATTACACACTGCAGAAACAAAAAGTAAATGTATGTAAACTGTGTTATAAGGTAAAAGAGCTAAACATCTCATGAGTTACAAAACACTCTCTGGCAGCTCCAATACATCAGAACAGATGCCAACAAGTAAAATCTTAACACTGATTTAAAAGCAATTCAGTATTCTTAGAGGGCATCAGTTAAAAGCTCTAGATCAAAACCAAACAGGCTTGGTATGTTGAATCAATCTGCATCTTACCTAGCAGTAAAAAATGAGACACCCAAGTCAGCATCAGAATCCAAAATCTGCAAAATACACTGCAAACCCCTTCCTGCAGCTTCACAGTGAGAATGGTTAAGGGCTGGAACTGCCTACTAAAAGATGCTGTGAAATCTTCATCCTTGGGGATTTTCTGATCTTGACTTAACAACACCCTCAACCACCTGACTCTACTTTGAAGGAAGCCCTGCTTTGAGCTAGGGCCTGGACTAGATTGTTAAAACAACTGCAATTATTCCCCAATTTACCTTACCACATACTGGAGAACCCCTTAATGAGACACTAACAAGAGCTGATAGAAATACAAAATACACATTTATGACCTGAATTATGCGTTTCACAAACAAAAAAACCAAAACAAAACAAAAAAAAAGGCGAAACAAAAAAATTCATATATTATCCGGGAAAGGTGATTACTGGTCAAAAGTCAGATGGACTATCATCCAGTGAAGTAACAGAAATGCACTATTTTGACAGTGTTAACAAGGCAGGACTGCAGGTCCCAGGAGCTTAAGGCTCTGAAGAGACTTTGGCCCAGTCCCTCTCCTCGGCAGCACTGACAAATGTCTCCGTTCTTCCCTAAAATAAGCATTGCAGTAGAGATGATCAAGTCTCCTAGTAAGAGTCTGACCTCATGAAATCCTGTTCACTGCGTGGGCAATGCTTCACAGGGCTCCATAACTTGAAGGCATTTTAGATTGATCAGTCATACCCCGAGGAAAATGAGTGAAAAGGATAGCACCAGAACACAGTGATTCCAGATTTGGGGTTTAACTTCAGATAATGTTAAAACAAACATACGCACATGCAAACAAAACTGTAAAGGCACACTCATTTTCCTGCCTCAGTTTCCTCACTAGCGAGAACAAATTGCTCAAGCCAATATCTTTTGCATATCCAAGCTGCTCTTAACACAGCTTTTTCTTGTCCTAAGGGAATTTCTCAGCTGCCTTGAGACCATGTGGAACATATTTCTCCTTTCTCCAGGTATTTCCCAGTGCTTTGGGAAATTCTGCTCCCATTAGAATTCTTGGTTCATTTGGTATGATGACCTGTAGATCACAATCACAAATGTCTTCTAAACCTCTTAAAAGATTATTAACTGCTTCTGAGTTCAAATGTGAAAAATCAGTCTAGCCAGCAGCTATTCCTTTACAAACAATGCTCCTTTTGGCAAACATTAACATCATCATTAAGCCTATGCCAGGTAAAAGTTTTGCACCCCATCATTTGTGGGTTTTATTTCCTGTGGTGTTTTCAGACCAACATTTGTACATTTTCCACAGCCTGGCATCAAACAGAATCAATATGCAGAAGACATCAGATTACCTGACACATCACAGCATCCTTTCAACGACACACTGATGAGAATTACAGATACACCAGAGACTAATGAAGTTAATGAAATTTTGTAACAATTTAAATCAAAGTCACTTCTTCTGTCCACACCCTTTGCCACGTCTACAGAATTCCTCCTTTGCACTGACACTTTAATGATTGCAAGGCGCACTGTTTCAGAAAGAAGTAACAATACTGGAGGAAATAAGAGCAGCCTAAGGTTAATATTTGCTCTGCGCAGCTTCCTGAACCAGCCTGGATCTGCTTTATATAACCACCAGCAAGGGCACAAGAAAAGAGTGCACCCCTGACTTGCTTTTGCTTAAACAACAGAACACCATCGCAAATGTGAGTTACAGTTAAAAGAAAAGCCAAATAGACCTTTTTTTTTTCCCTGAAGTAGAAGTACTCAGTGCATCTGTATCAGCATCTCCACCCTGAAACACAAAATCATTAAATATACTGCTTCTCCCTGATTTTAAGTTTTTCTGAATGTATTTATTGAATTCCTAAATGACAATATTTTGGCTGAATTTCAAGGCAGCTGTTCTTTCCAAGTTGAATTGGAAGTTTTTTAACTTCTTAGTTTACACTTGTAACTGAAAATCAGGAAAAAACCAAAACATCAAATTTATTTTATCCATTACAGAGCCAATCAGAATGAATGTCTGTAGTCTAAGACAAAAGAGTAGAGTTTTTCCTGAAATCTCCAATTCTACTGCATCTTATTTTTAAAATCTTTTCAAACAGATTTTTAAAAAGGAAACTTTAAAAGGTTAATGTCAGTCCCATTATTTCAAATAGTCTTTACACAACTGAAGACTGTGAGACGTTCAGTGTTGCCCAGGAATCCAATTAGACTCCAAATCAGACTATCCAGATTACAAAAGCACCATAAAACCTACCGTACTGCTGCTAACAGCATGCTGGATGATCGTGTTTGTTATGCATTTTAGGAAGAGTTAATTCTCATCTAGTTTATATTGTACTGTAGTCTGATTCCACCTCCCCTGCCCACAACTTAGCTTGCGCAGAAATTCTCCTTTACAACAGTACAACTGCGAAGTCTCAATTAGACTGAATAAATCTGCATGCGATATTTTAGGCCATTCAAAATATTGAAATAATTCTTTGAAGTACTGTGCAGCACCATATGGTATTTCATCCAGTTTCATCATTTGTACAGAGTAGCTTACAGTGATTTGTTACACAATATTCTGAAATACTCTCCAGCTGTAGTCTGCAGGACTAAAAGCTTTCTCCTTTTTTCATTACTTAGTATAATTCTCAGGGATGCTTTAAAAACCTTAGTAGAAGATCCACTTATAGGGGTTCCCAACAAATCAGCTGCTGTCCAAGAGGGAAACAGATGAAAAACAAACTGTTAAAAATGAAGGTGTACAAAATTAATTTTACTGTTTCTCTTTAGATACCTATAGCTCTTAAAATAATAGAAATCTTGGAATTAATGAGATGGGTATCACCTAGAGATATTAGCCTGCTTGGGACTATGTGCAAACTTAATTTCATTAAAAGCAATGTCTGTTACAATTCCCACCACCAGCACTTTCTTCATTAAGAAGAGCAGTCAATGACTTGTATTTGCTTTAGCATTCAATGCACACTGGATGCATGTGTTCAACTGCCTTTATTTTTTTAAAAAAGATGAGCCTAACAGAAGCTCAATGTGATACATCAACAACAATGGATTTGTTAACAATCTTCATTTTAAAAGTACTTGTTATGTACTCATACAACAAAGGGAATTGTTTCTGCTCCAGCCCATTCACTCACCCTTTCTATTGCTGCCTTTGCAAGCAGAAGTTTGAAATTCCTTTCAGGAGTCCTCTAGAGTGGAAAGTTCTATACTGCTATTACCAGGCATCCCTGCACGCTGCTGCATGCCACCTC
This sequence comes from Oriolus oriolus, assembly GCA_013400235.1. NCBI lineage: Eukaryota > Metazoa > Chordata > Aves > Passeriformes > Corvidae > Oriolus > Oriolus oriolus. The sequence goes on from VXBT01011641.1 coordinate 240,202, forward strand.
CAAAATGCCATGCACCTTTTTCCTTAAATGTAAACTGAAAGTGCTTGGCACCATAGAAAAACACCTGACATGTCCTAAACCCACCTTTTTTAGACTTCAGTTATTCTTTTCATCTGTCTGCACTGTCAGGCTTACAGGCAGTGTGATTTGCAAGCCATGAGGATGTTGTGGTTTGTGTAGCAGACAGATCTGGGCAGGTTAGCAGCTGCAGGTAAGGCAGTACCACTGCCTGACCTCTACAACTCTCCCCTGTGCTTGATGACAATTATTCACAGTAGCAATGGAAGCAGATGCTCCAAAGCAAAGCTACCACAATTCCCAGCCCAACATATTCATTCACAGTGTTAGAAACTTCCCAAAATATCACTGAATGAAAACCATTCCTTAATGGCAGTGCATTCAGTCAGACCCTATACCACATGCTGTACTTATTAAATCATTCTGTAACCATAGATAAAAATAATTGTGGATGCTTTTAATAATATTTCAACAAAACAGACATGAAAATGAAAGAATAAGTGAATACTGGTGAACACACATGGTTAGAATATAATTTACAGAGAAGCCATCTAAGCACTGCCTATGCAAGTTGCAGATAACAGAGCCTTATAAACAAACAGGCAAGGATGGTGGGAAAATGCTATTTAAGGACAACATAGGGTCCTAGAATATTAGATGTAAATGCACATAATAAGTAAAAATAAAAAGTTGATCAGTGTTACCAAAGCAATGTGAGATAAAGCAGGAAGGACAGAATATTGTTTCAGGTATTTTTACAATTTTGTCCAACATTCCATCAACTAATCCAAAACACACATTCCCTCTTTATTCATATATGTATTAATATGCGCTTGTTCTAATAGCAGCCTAACTGTGCACATGGCAATGTGTGTAAGTGTGGTTTCATTTTCCAGTGGCATGAGTCCTTTGTGGTTACCAACCAAGCAATGAATTTTATTACTATAGTGATAAAACTCATGTATGAATCTTACAAAAGATGAATGACCTCTTTCTTTCCTCAAAGGGGAGTTCCACTGTTACAAGAGCGATGGCTGGCAAAATAATTATACCATCAAAAGACTTAACTGATTCAGCTGGAACTCAAGATTTGTCAGTAATGCTGCTCACACACATTACTGAAAATGCTTATGATCGTGGCAAAAACGGCATTGGAAGACTATGACAGGTTTTCAGATAGCTAATATTCCAGAGAAAGCTGGGTGAAGTCAGAAAAAGAAATAGTAAGAAAGATGATTCACCTGTTCCAAAGCGAAATTTGAAGTTTATGTAAAAGCATACATTTGTATACTGGCATTAAAAATTGTTAAATCTCTAAAAACCTGCATCTGGGGAGGTATCCAGCAAGCATTATAAAAAGCAGCAATACTCGTTTTAAATGGATTGCACATTTAAGCCTTGAAATGTAACAGTTAAAACCTGCAAAAAAATACCATGTATTAGTTCTTCTATGATAGAACTTATTATAATGGAAAATTCTGCCATGCACAGTGATTTTGTGTACTTGGAATAGTATTTCCAAGGAACACTCGTGTACGGATTTAAGTTACAACACTCCCAATTTAAGCAAATGCTTACAATGGTGCTACAAACAAGTAAGAAACCCACTTGGAAGTTACTTACAATGAAACATTAAATATCACTCCCAATTTACAAGTATAAAAAGACTCAGTTATAAGTGAAAATACCACATACAACATAGCAGAATGCTAAAAAGCTACTTTACATGTATTATTAACAGCAATATTCAGCTATTTAGCATTAAAGAATAACAACACTAAACCCTCCCTTGGAGGTGATTATTTCCATTGTTGATAGGTCAGCAACTGAGATTTCAGAACTTAACCTCTGACTAAAAGATATCAAATCTTTTTAGGTCATGGGGTCCTACGTGAGGTCTCTCAGAAGAAAGCATAAAAGTCCTAAAATAACAAGCACACACACAGGTTTCTCTTAATTTGCCCTGTTGGATTCCCATAATAACTTCTTAATAGCTCCAACCCCAGAGCAACTCTGCAGTCATCAACAAGACCATTTACCACATGATTTAGCAAATGTATTTCCAAGATTTTCACTTACATGTGCGACACAGAATTGGAATAGAAATTAACGTAGGGCAATTTATGAATAATATTATTCTGGCATTCACAGTTCTTTGCGTATCAGAACCGAGAAAGAACCTCAGTTTCCCAGAGGCACACACAAGTGGCATAGTACCACTCTGCTCCTCACTGTTTACTGTGCTCTGGGCAATCAGTCCAGGACTGCGCCCTTTCTTTCTTCCAGACCAGGATTTGGGTTTGAAGACAGTGAAAAAAGTAATAAAATGCAGTCTCATTCACATAAACCCATGGTGAAATTCACACTGTTTGAAATATCCAAATGAAATATGCGGCCACCTTCCACAAAATGTGTCTTCCTTACCCCAGATACCTGTGTCTGTCTGGGAACTGGAGCACCATGCAGACTTTTGAGTAACAGCTCAGCTAATTGTCATCTTTGCCTCCCTCTGTAACACCACCAGCTAAGCATTCCAAACAGCAGAGAGCACAAATGGAAGGCAGTGTGCTAGCTGAAATCAGAGGTACCCAGAAGATTGCAGGGACTATTTAAATCGATGGATCAGCACTGTTTCCTGGCTCTCCCACTCACTCTACCTTTTCCAAAAACTTGTATGAGAGGAAGGACCATCATGCAAACTGAGAGGTGAGGGCAGGAAGCCATTTTAATGGCCTCTCTACCCCACCATCTTCTCCACACTTAACAATCCCTATAAATTAAGTCTATCCACATAGCTCTTGTGCAACATAAACTTCAGCTCAGCCTTGGGGGTGCTTACATTTTTTTTAACCCCTCTCCCTCAGCTCTAAGGCAATGGGACCTACTCTAACCTTACATATTTGTCTTTACTGAAATGACAGTCGTGGTCAGTACATGCTCACCACCCTGGATTTATCTAGTTTATTCCTCTGGCCCACCAGCAGTAATTTAAATATATCCAGTTAACTGTGTCCACACAGAATGATGGTCTAGTACTTCAAATAAGTAAGTGTTTTCTGAAGAGCAAACACTTTTAACAGACTGAATGTCAATTGATTTTGTTAAAATTATTTCCTTCTAACCATATTTTAAAGGACTGACAACTAAGTACAAAAAAACCTTACAGTCTTTTCCATGATCTCATAAAAACAAACAAATTAAAAAAAAACCAACAAAACAACCTCAGTGGAGTTGGAGGTCACCATACCAGATCTAACTTCATACACCCTCCGGTGTAGGCAATGAATTGCTGATAGTTACCTCTGTAAGCAGAGTTCTCCAAGCAGTGCCAGATCCACTCGACGCAGTTTCTGCTGGAGAGGAAAGTAGCTGCTCATTTCACAGGAGGAGTCATCAGAAGTCTTTAAAAACCCACACTGTCCAAACCCACCCTGTCTATTTCCACACAAAATAGAAGGAAGTTAGACTGGTGTTGTCTCCCTACGCCCCCAGAAAACCCACATGAAAGTTCAACCCTAATTTGTATTTTAGACATACTCTTATCATCATCTTGACATGTGTGCTTCTAGAAACAGAAGAAATTAATTTGTCTTAGTTAATTTTTAATCTTTTGATATGTCATCTTCCACAACTTTTCAAAGATGCCTCATTACACCACTGAAATATTCATGACTAGAAGGACAAAAGAAAAAGCATCAACAGAAACCAGACATGATTTCTACCTTCTCCTCTTAAAAAATGTGAACAAGCAGGAAAATCAGGAGATAGGAAGCTACAGCTTAACATCAATGAATCTGCTTCCAGAGAAATAATAGAAATAAACAGTGCAAGATGAATAAATGACTGAGCTGCCATCTGCTTCTGTACTTGGCAGCACTTTGGAAACCCAGCTACTACAGTGAAGTGTTTTGCAAACACTGCAGCAAAGAGGGCAGCATGTAAACTGAGGGGAGGGAGGCAACAAAGCAAAACTCTGACTGATAGCCACTCATCTGCAGGAGCTTCTTACATATGTCACCTTTCTAATCACAAAGCAGAGAATCTCTTCAGATAATGTAAGCCCCTTGTGTGTTCTGGATCTGCACCTCCCTGTTTGATGCTCCTACACCTGCTGATATGCAGAACTACTCACACAGAATATTTATGTTGTCCAGAAACATTTCTAGTACCTCAGTAGAGTAACATACCCCTCCACAGAGAACCATCTACACATGCTATCTATCTATCAGTATAGCTATATGTATATACAAAACTATAAATACATACATATATATATATATATATATATAAAAAAATCTAACTATCTAATCATACTAACTATCCAGAGATGCAATTGAAAAAATTCATCATTCCAGGTACAAATTGCACTCAACTGTCTTAATAACTGATAGATAAGAAAACTACCAATATTATATTCACCCATCAGTTTCTCACAACTGGCAACTGCACAAGGAGCAACTTTTGTAACTTTAAGCATGTCACACCTCAGAAGTTACAAAACACTGCTGAATTAGCAGCATCACAGTGCAACAAACAGGCACATGTGCACACACACATACAAAAATGATTAAATTTAAATTAAATTTCAAGGCCCTCTTAAAAAAAAAAATCCTAAAATTCATCCAGAGGCATACCATGTTAAAAAAAAAAGAAAAAAAAAAAGGGAAAAGCAGGAAAGAGCTAGGGAAAAAACGCTGGCACATACAAGTACAGGCAGCGGGAATACAGCAGAACACACTTCATTTTTTTTGCCTGTTCTAAGTGCTCATGCTATGCATGAGCATGCTCATGCTCATGTGATGCTCTACACATCACAGCCTCTACATCTCTCACACAGAGCTCCGTTTTCTCACACCGCTTCTCAGGTTCTGGTGAAACAACTGCTTCTCTGTTTTGTGTTTGTTTTCACACAAAATACGTGAATACTGGACTTTTAGCTAAACATGCAGATGACTTTTATAATTTACATCAACTTAATGATCCACTTTATCTCACGTTTAGACAACTATAAGAATTACCATTTCTGAATAGTGCTTATTCACTCTCTGTGAGGGAGCAGCACTGGACTCTCCCATGAATTTTTCTAACTATAAGGAAGAACCCTGTTAAAATGTCTGGTTTGGAAACAATGACAGAATTTCTAAACAGGAAAAAAATGTCTCATTTTATTTTTTTATCAAAAAACTCTAATACAAGAATTAAATTTCAATTCAAGTTATTCTTCCCTGGAAAGAATTAAAATAAAAGTAAGTGTCTCAGTCAGTTCAGTCATTGACGGTTAAGGGACACATTTACAATGTGTACAACTCCTGAAAGCAAATTAGGCAGAGACAATAAATCCATCCAAACAATCTGGTGACATAACACTAACTTGCTACTGAAAAAAATTCACCACATGATTTGTTATCTTAGAACCTTTCAGTTTAATTGCAGTTAACAATACTTGAATAGAGCTGTCTTGGACTGTGCGCACCAAAGCTTCTAGAATTATTCTAAAATTATCCTTTTAGCCAAAATTTTCAAGATAAAGCTCCTTGGAATTAAGCAAGTACAGTAACTAAAAGATTAAGGAATTTTGGGTTCAAGAATTGGTAGGAGAAAGCATTAGTCATTAAAAAAAAATAACTATTTCTCAGGGTATGTCAGCCTTGAAAAAGCTAAATGCTGGAAGGTCACCTTTAGGTCAATGTACACGTCCTTCTCTACCTTGCAACACAGGAGAAACAAAGCTCCCAGGCTCTTCTGTGAGAGACAGCTAGGTCTCGCTACCTAGGGCTGTCAAAGAGACATCTGCAGATTTCTTAACAGAGACATTGATCTAAATCAAACACTCCTGGATGCAAATGGAGCATTAAGTCAGATGACTTATGGAGAAGTTCTAAATTTATCATGGAAAGATAGCATCAGCTTAATTAAGGCTGTTATCAGCTTCCACTATGAATATTTGCTATCAGCTCTCCAGTTCTCGCCTCAGACATCTGACTTGATTTAGCAACTAATACACATTAAAGACAGAGTTCAGGACTTATAGGAAGGTTATGTACAAATACACATTTGTCAGATTCCAATTTTCATATCTTTTACTGTGAATTACTTGTTTCTTCAAATAGATTTGCACAGAAAAGAATTATTTTAACTAAAGCACACTGCTTTTGATAGTTTAACTGGCGATTCTAGTGACCTAAAAAGGAACATTTAGCTCACGAAGGCATTCATTGACAGCTACACAAGTTTTTTTTATTAATTTAACTCCAAAGATCTTCAATAAGGAGAACCAAGCATTGAATCTGTGAATACCTCACCTTTTACGAGATTACAAGAGATCATGAAAATTACTACTGGATCTCTCTGTACTGAGGGTTACGTAAGCTGTCCCTTTGTTCTGCAGATAGCTGAGCTCTGTGTGTGAGCAGCATCCTATCTTGAACACTGGCAGTGAACATATAACTGCTAACCTGCTTCCTTTAGTTGAGGGTCATTTTACCATTGAAATCAGCCTTTTCTCCAGCTTTTCTGCTCCATCTTCCTTGCCGAGAAATCCAGATGTTTTCAAAACCAGATTACAATTTAATAAAAACTTGCATAATTTTTAAGTGTTCACAAGGCCTGACTACAGAAAAAATTTTAAAAGGCAGCTTGAAAATGATGGATTTTTCCTCTTCTACAGCATTTTTGCACCCACTTTGTGCAAAAACTTGCCATGAACTTAGCCTCTGAAGAGCCAGTAGGCTGCACAAGATAACAAAAAAAGCTAACTACTAAAACACTGTTACGAAATTATCATTACTTGGAAACCAGACTTGATGTCCCAAGGTGACACTGAAAGTAAAAAGTCAATGGTGGATGTGGCCTGTTCTATCATAGCCCTGCTGTCAGCAGATTCTCTCTAGGAGAAAAGAAACAGAGGTGATGTATTGCTGCAAACCATGCTCCTTACAAAAAGCAAGCCCCAATCCTTCAAGGTGATCTATGAAGCCAGAGATGCTTTAGGCAAGTATACAGGTTCTTCTTGCACTGAAAAGTTAACATGCATGAGATCACACTGTAGTCACACATTTCTTGTAATCTTATTTGCTGATAATCTTTTAACAATTTTAAAGCTTCCAAAAGAATATGGATGTTCAGCTTTATCAACTGTTTATCACTGGTTTTGTGGTGTAGCACTTAAAAATAGACAAAAAAAGCATGACAGAAGCCATGGGGAGGAAAGAAAAAGAAGAGCTTTTAGAACAAAACCAAACCAAAGTACTTTTCAAGAAACAGCTAAAGCTACCAAGTGAAGATTGAATATTTGCTCATCGCATCATTTACAGATCCCTAAAGGAAACAATTTGCCACTGTCAAACAACACTAAGAAGTCGATGGTAACATCTATATTTAGGCTAACTCTTCTAATTATAAAAGATGGTAGCCTTTTTTTTTACCCCTGAAATCATCTAACAAATTCGTTTTCTGGAGAAGGTTTTTATTACTCAATAGGGAGAAAGCAGTAACGTGCCTTTGCCAAGTGAAATTATCACCATATTGGTCAAAGTCAGAAACTTCCCAAAACATTCCTCTTCTGTCATCTGCCACACCAGAAAAATTAGTGAACTAATGACAATAATAGCTTAATGTGGTCTTGCCAACACAAGGCAGGTCCCATACTGATTTCAAGGGAAATAACAGTGGTGTACAGGAAACCTTGAGAGACAATAAATTTCTGAAAGGCAATAACAAGTCCTTGCTATTCTTGGTAACTTTCACAACATCTGGCTCATGATACCTATAAATCACCTTTAAATAGAAAGCCTCACAAACCAACCTAAGCCTCAGACCCAGAAGACCCTATACCATGGAATAACAGCCTCTCCCTGTTAGTGCCTTATATATTCAGTCCTGCATTGAAAATATTCTTTAAGGCTTTGCTGAGACGACTCATTGTAATTACAGCTGTACAAAACAGAACTCGTTTATATCCCATGCTGCTCAGACCACCTGTGTCAGAAACAAAGACCTGCAGCTTCACATACGCACAACTATTCAGTAAGACAAGCGCTGCAGGCTGCAGCCTGCCCAGAGGAGTTAGAATGGCCACAATTCCTACGCAGTCCTGTCGCCTTCAGCACAAGTACTATCATGCATCTGCATTTATATGCAGACAGTGTTTCAAAAAAAAAAAAAAAAAACAACAAACCAAACCAAACAAAAAGCCCCCAGAACAAACAACAAACAAACAAAAAAATCGAATCAGAAATTCTTAGGTACCACAGTTCCCCACCCAGTTTGGGAAAACTACATGAGAGGTTTTACACCGCGTTGCTTTTTGCAGCCAAAATCAGGATGGATTCAAACCACTTTCCTATGTTCTGATCTCACTCTGTTCTGAGGGTTAAACTGGAGATGCCATAAACCAGTAAACCCGGAAGTTACAGAATCACACAGAATTTTTACATCTCTGCCTGAAGTCATGCTTTTTTTTCCTGCTTTATTTCAAGTTTTAGATAAGTCAGAATATATGTGAAGACTCACAATACATGACTGGAGTATTTAAGAACTTTTATAAGGACACAAATAAAAGCCATCCTGATGACCCTGAATGACCTGGGGGAAAAAAAAAAAAAAAACTCTTCAATGCTTAAAAGCCTCTCCAAAATCTTTGGGTTTTCCATGCAAACAGCGGAAAACAAAGGAATTAAAACCTGTATTCTACAGAACGTTTCAATAAAGGCCAAACCCACGTACTTCTTTGTTTTTGTACTCTGACACCTTTTGTTACATTCTCAGCAAATATAGCAGATCTCAGCAAGATGTTTAACCAGGCTAAAAGACACCCTGATTGAAGTTTTGAGAACAAAAGCAGGCTGAAAACATGTTCCACTTTGTATTAAAAAGATTCACTTCTTCACTGTCTTATGCAATTCATACCAAATTTAAAAAAACCCAAAAATTTTTAAGATACACAAAATTTTCATTATGTATGTCTAAGAGGCTTTTTTTTATTAAAAACAGCTGATTTAATTTTCATCTGTTTAATGAATCCCATCAGTTATTCATACATTCTTTATCATTCAGTTTGGCTACCAACCAAAGATATGTTTGAGAACAAGGACAAAAAGCAAGCAGGATCAGGAGTACAGTTAGATTTCCTTACACTAACAACTATCATAAATTATTTACTGAACTTCAAAGCTTTAAAACTGGTGATGAATATGGTGGGAAAAATAAGCTGTGTTTGTTTACTATCAATTATTTATTACATATGTTTTACAGTATAGGATGAAGAAAATAATAAAAATGTATTGTGCTCATTTCACTAAAATTGACTGTTCTTGCTATCCATTCAGAGATTATGAATAGATTAATTGGTAACTTTGTAATAATAAGAGATGCAAAAAACCTGACATGTTAAGAAAAAAATGGGATTAAATCCATACTTTGCAGTAAGAAACTTGTATCTGTATATGCAAAACATTACTCAAAACCAGGGAAAATGAAGTCTTGAATCAAAATAAACTACTTATATAAGCCAACTCAAGTAATAAAACATTTAGAACCTAGAATACAAATGATAGCTGAACTAAATTCAGTTCCAAACCAGGCAGATCAAAGAATTAACATGTCAGTCCCTCTAAGCAAAGCAGGAGCCAAATCAGCCGAGCCGTTAAAGGTCCAAATTTTCTTCTGACTGGAAGTAAATCTGGGATGTCCGACTGTATGGCAGATAGCTGCTGTTTTTAATGTGCCTCAGGTCAGACGTGGTAAACTTCACACTTCTAACCAGTGCTGTTTGTAATAGATTGGATGAAACACGTTTACAAAAGAATCAATAAATGTAAAGACTGGAAAGAATTAGAGAGGCTTGCAGGCTTGTACCTATTGTCTGGGGGAATTAGATGTCAGTTTGAGCACTGTAACTCCAACAAAGGTTTCCTAGTTTTAATTTACTAGGACACATAATGGGCTACGTAGAAACTGGGAAACACTCGTCTGTCCGAATATATTACTTAACAAACAGTTTAATGAATGTTACAAACATTATTATAGCCCTGGCATACTCCTCTTCTGCTCATTCATTCCTACTTTGCAATCTTATCATCAAAGGGCATTTCTTTGTGAGGCTGTTCCACTAAGTCTCAGAAGTAAGGAACAATGCAACATGCTCAAAACTCGGATCTAAATAAATTGCAATGAACAGGAATGCTAAAAGCTATATAAATAACTAGTGATACACAGCCTTCTAGTCTATCTCACACAGCAAATATATTTGCATTACTTAAGCACTTCTACAGGTTAGCTATACTATATCCTAAACAATATCCTAAGAAAATTTTCCATTTGTAAACTATTATATAAAATAAATGTGTCAGATAAGACAAGTAAATAACTGTAGGCTACAGTGGAAAGAAAAAAAAACAAACAAACCAAAAAAACCACCACCACCATCAGGATTTTCTATAAAAATCAAAAAGACTGGCTGATGTCAGAAAATATAGCCCAAGTCTGGTTCGCACATTAAAAGGAATAATAATCTCTCTCCTGCGGTGTTCAATTCTTGAACTAGTTCTTGTGAAAAACAAGATCCACACCCTTTTCTAGTTAAATATTCCTCAATTACCTGATTTTTAAACAGCAGCTCGATCTGACTTTAGTTCAAATGTGCAATCTAAATCAAAGAGGCAACCTTTGTATGCTAATAAAATAATGAAGACATAAGGTATAGTTTAACACCATGCTGAACTTCCTTTACCTTTGATACATTACATTTCCTCACATTATCTGATACATAAAGTAGAAAATAAGGAAACAAAGATGAACTATCCATAAGCTTCTCCAAATAAACCATATGGTCTAGTGTTCCAACAGACAAAATGAAATTTTAAACACACAATAGGACTGTTTAATGCCATATTCCACTGGGTAAAATTGGATACAGAAGGTTGGATTTCTCCATCCCAGGTTCCCTCTTCAAACCACAAACTGTTCATGTGCAGCTGATAAGTACAGTATCTCTGAAACTCCCTTTATAACCCAGGGCATACATTGAAACAATCACTGGAGTGCATTTTTTTCCAGGGAAATGCGTAAAGAACCCAATTTCTGAAGACAGAAATGTATTCTATCACAGGGTTTTGAATAACAAGTTATTGAGTTCTTGTTCTGTCATGATGGGAAAGTCCCGCCTGGGACTTTTTGGTTCATTTGACAAGAAGTTGTTATGACTGCAAAGGCAAAGGTGTACATAGATCTACGTTACAGAGAACGTCCTTGTTACCAAGAAAGACTTTGTCGATATTCCTAACCCCAGACAAAAGAAAGCATAACCTGTATTCATTTTTATGTATTAAATGCTTGCATGTTCATATATGAGAACATTGGTGTATCTGTCTCACTGTATGCTGGTGGTTTTGGTTTCCATCCCGTCAGCAACCTGTGTGGTTGATACACTCACATGTGCCTCAACGAGTACAAAGTACTGCCACACTACATCTACGGCAACACATATCTGACATCCTGCTTTCTGCTCATTTAAATCTACTCTAAACAACTTGAGAGCTTTGTCACTTGGACAGCCAAGGTCACGATTTTTGAAGAAGGTTCACTGCAGGCAAATCCCAAAGGGCTATATGAGTCTCTCTTTGTCTGGTCACATCAAAAGAAAGTTTTAAAAAGGGTTAATAGTCACGTTGAAATAAAAACGAAGTGCATTCCACAACAGAAGCTCCTGTTTATGCTCCTTTGAGCTGTTCATTGTAGAAATCTAGTTGACAGAAATCAGAATGAAAAGCTTAAAAACAGCTATTCCTAGGAAAAGCTGCCTCAGAAAAAGAGAACACACGATTAGCCTTTTGGTATATCCTTAGCCTAGTAAATTGTAGCATTCCACAGTGCAGTAATATGTTAAGTGGTTCTTTCTCTGAAATCTTACTAAAATTTATATTTCAGCATAATTTTTAATTTCTAGAATAACACCAATTTAAGTAATTTAGATGTTAAAAAATAAAATCAATAGTTCATTCTCTTGGTAAGCCCTTACCTTCCTCAATAAGGGGAGAGTTACTACCACCCTTATATAATTGATGAGTGCCCAGTTCTTAAAACTGGGGAACAGGGGCTGGCACTCCAGTATTTTGAAAGCAGGCAAATCCCATCTTCAGTCAATAAAGTTTTTTCACTGTGAGAAACTTCAGGGAAATACTGTCCTGGCAAAAAGTGTGATTGACCTTGCCTCCACCAAATACTAGACTCTCAGATATACACTCCTATAAAATCCACTATCATCACGGTTAAATACCTGAAAAAAAATAGTTAAAGTACTTTTTCTGCTGCCAGTGAGAAAGGGAAGAAACACACCACCTGTTTAAAATATTTGCCAACTAGAGGTGGGAAAAGTAGGAGGTTCCGCATTCCAGTGGATGAAGGGTAAAAGGTATGTAACGTTGGTAAAGGATAAGCACAAATATTATTGGTTATAGACATTCACAGAAACAGGCAAACTGTTTTATACATGGTAATGTCAGGTTTCTTAAACATCATTCTTATTTTTCCAGTCTCCTTTCACTTCCCTTCCAATACAATACCAAACAACACACTTAATGACAGCTTACCTCCAAAGTTAAAGAAATAGTTGCCTGATTGTTGCCAATGTCTCACAGACTTTCTTTCACCTTGCAATAGACTCCTATGGAAAACGGAAAGCCAATTATTGAAGCAGAATCAACCAGAAGTGTGCTCTCTCTCACTAACACAAAACTACAATCAGACTACGTATTTTTCTAAAGTTTCTAAGTGTAAGAAGTGTTCACCTCTACGAGGAGAAGCAAGAGTCCAGTGAGAGCAGCAGTATGAAAGCAGCTTCTTTGGTTTATGCTCAGGTTCAGGAAAAGAGGAAAAGGAGTCAATGGACAGCAACAGAAAGAGGAAGCAGTCTGCCCATCCAAACCCAGTATTTACCACAGGGACTGGCAAACACCTGCACAGGATGCTCAGAGAGGTCATGGGCTCTCCGTCCTGCAGGGATTCAAGACTCAGCTGCACACAGCACTGAGCGACTCGATCTAACCAGGCCTGCTTGGAGCTGATCAAAGAGATGAATGAGGAAACCTCTGGAGCTCCCTCCAAACCTAAATAATTATTCATATACATTCAGAGAATAATTTATAACTGTAATTATTTTTCTAGTAATACAACCTCTGCATTTAGGCTCACTGTACTCAGGCCAGAGCAAGTAGCCTGAAGAATATGGCAGCCTTCATGATCCACAGAAATTTATTAAGTGACTGGCACACAGCAGAAATAAGAAATTTGGGAATTTCCTGATACTAACACCCAGAGAGGTAACAGGCTCCAGGACACCTGAGATATGCTGTATTTTTTGTGATATAACAATTATTTCTCATTTAATTTTTACATATTAGAAAAGAAACAATTTTTGTTCTGTCCCATTCTACAGGAAATTTCCAAGCTAGTATAAAAGCAGATTGACTGCTTTGTCTATTTATAAATTTTAGGGTGTCATTAAATACCACCCCAGAGAATGTTTCCCTATTTTAGGTACCCCTGTGAAAAATTTCTTCTTTTTTGTTCCCCCTGTATGAATCTGTATGTAGCACGCAGTACTGCCGCAAATCTTTATTCACAGGTAGATTTTCTATCGATATATTTCAACTGTTAATCTAGACTAGAAAGGCAGAGCAAAAGAAACATGCATCTAGGAGACAGTACCTTAAATTTAGCACTAACATGACAAATTTTTCTTTCCACAAAATTAAACCTGTCAGTCCACACCTGTTCATGAAGAAGGAAACAACTCACTATTCCAGCAACCTTTCAAAACAAAAGTCTAGGCTTACTATACTCATCTCCAGCACAGGAATCATTTACATAAACTATCTCTTGATTCATGAGCATCACAGCAGGCAAGACATTACTTTCTCCCATTCTGCACTTGCAGTTGATTTTTCCATGTTTATGCTGTTCGGATAGACAAGTAGTACAGCACATTCAGCTGCAGACCCCTTCAGAAGCACACCTGACACTGCTTTAGATTAAATACTTGCTGCAAGTACCTGTGTGGGATACATTGTACACAGAGATCCATAAGAACATCCTGCCGTTAGGATATTAATATAGTTTAGCGTATTTGAGAGACTTTTGAATGGTGGTGCCCAAGCCATTTATCATACTACAGGTGGCATTGGTACAGCTAATCAATAGTATTCGTAACTTAGCAAGACTGGAAAAGCAAACCTAGAGTCCACAACAACAAACACATGGCATGCATATGCACACTCAGTTATAAAAGATGAAAAAAACCTTTTTTGCTAATGATGCATTAACAAAGCTATTCTGTTTGTTAAATGCCATGCAGCCCACATAGCATTAATTAGTGCGATCCTCATCTGAATTGACATCATTTACATACGACAAGTACCATACTTCATAAAGGCCTAAATAAAATTCTAGTGCATTTTCTTGAGCAAAATGGCACGTTCTATTTTTGTCAATTACACATTAAAAAGAAGGAAGCAAATTAATACAAACTAGCAGGGAAAAAAATCTTATCATTACCTTTAGAAAGTTTAGGTAGTTTCTGTGCTGTAGAAACCACGTAAACAAATGCCAGATTTTCTTTAATTATTTTTCTCCTAACTATATAGTTAAACCAGCCAAGAGACCCCATGTTGGCAGCTGTCCTAAGGAACCCATTTCAACTCTTGACACAAAATACAACACACTAGGACATTTAGCAAAAATTCAATTATATTAAAAAACATTTCAACTAACAAAGATATTAACTTTTCCCATTTCTGTTCCCATTTTACAGCTTTATCAGCATTGTAAAGAATCAAACAGATTGTCCTTATTTCACTGTTTTTTAAAATCTAAAAACAATTGCTAAATTAGCAAAAACATTTGCTTGCAACCCAGAATGATCCTCACATCCCAAGAACCCTTCAGATAAAGTAGTTCTGTCAGGAGCCTGAAAATATGTCTTTTTAGTGGTTATCATATTTTCTAATTTGCAACTTATCACTGTTTATTCTTCCTCTCCAGAAAACACCCAAACTTTGGGTCTAATCTATTAGTCCTACTGTATAATTTACTGCCACAAAGATAAAGCAACGCAGTTGATCTACTCCCATCTCTAGCTTAGAGCTACAGCTCCTTATCAGACAGCTCTATACAGCTTAAAGACTCAATGTATACAAGAGCAGTAGCCCAAATCAATTACTATGGTATCAACTACTGGATTTTTCTACCTAAGAATTCCAAAATCCACTCCTCAGCTGGGATACTGGTTACTCTACTTTGCAGTTAAGCAATAGAAACAAGGTTATTTCTTAGTTCTCCTGATCTGTGTTTTCAGTAACTGATTTCTGGGAGGCCGCATTAGAGGATGTGAAGCTTGGGGTTTGGGGTTTTTTTGTTTGCTTGGGTGTTTTCCTTTTCGCTGGGTTATTTGTTGAGGGAGAAACAGGTGTGGGGTTTTTTCAGTTTGTTTTTTTGAGTGTTGTGTTTTTTTTAATTAAACCTTTTCCTTTACAAATAAAAATAATTATTTAAGCATGGCTATAGTTTTTCCATCCCATACCAACATTTTTTAATTTCTTACACTACTATTTGTAATCTCATTTTTCCCTTTAAATGCTTCTTTCAAATCTGTGGGGCATGTAATTTCTTTTCCCTCAATATATCTGTTCTCACAAGGCATCAAAAGGAGAAATCTAAAAGTAGTTATCTAACATGCACAGACTTATTGGAAGTTGGTTTAAGCTTAGTGTATTGTTTTAGAAGGTTAATACTGACTGGGACCAAATATAAAAGTTCTCTGTGTTTCCATTTACTAAAAGAAAGCATCAATAAGAAGCAACTGAAAGACAAATTTCTCATTGCAAGGACTGATGTGTTAAATATAAAGCTACACAAACTACATTCAAAATAGCAAACTACTAATTTCCATTCAATTTATGGAATTACGCTACATACCTCACACAATTATTCAGCAGAGGCCATTCTGCTGATCAGATATTACACTGACACGAGCCCCATTTTAGCCTTAAATTTGTATACAAAGGAGCAAAATAAAGAGTGCATAAGCAAAATTTTAAGAAAATTGTCACTGCAAATATATTCTCCTGAAGGAATTCTGGATATGGCAGGGATAACACTGAATACACATACAAAGCAGATTTATCTTCCACAAGCGTCAGAGCACTTGACCAGGACTGGGACCATCCCTATTTCATAAATGGAAAAATCAGGGTGAAAGGATCTTTTCATAAACTCAGTGTCAGGCATGAAAAGAATCAAAGTCCATAATTACAATACCTTTACTGTATTCTACAGAGAAAATGTAATATCTTTAAACACTAATTAACTGTTTGATTTGTAATATTAATATGGATTTCAGGTGAAACATGCTTAACTTTACCCAAATAACTAGTAAACACTGAACAAGCTGATATTTAATATTCCTTTCCACACACCTCAAAACCAAGAAATACAATGTCTTGAAATTGTGTACTTTGCTTTTCAAAACACAGAAGACTTAAACAGAATTGGTTTTATATAAATCTAACATCATCCACCTCTACCTGAAAGGCCTAACATCTGTTACTAGCTCAATAAAAGTACAGAATAAACAAGCAGCGCAGTACATGTTGGGGTATGTTTATATCATCATGAAAACAACTTAAAATTGGAAACAATGTTTATTTACATCATCAATATTCTATTCTTGTTTTTTTTCTTACGAGTAATTTTTTCTTTTAAAGCATCTTAGAATGTTTTTGAACAGCTGGTTCACTCTCTTGGCTCTCTTTGATATCTATATATTTGGAATTTCATACTCAAGAGTTTTTTCTATAGTATCCCCATTTAATTGACACATTTTATTTTTAAATCATCTACTTACCAAAGAACCATGACTACCTCACATTAACTAACTACATAGTAGCAACATGTTAGGCTAGAGACTAATTATTCTCATTATCTTAGGGTTTACAGCTCAGACAGATTCTTAACTCCTCATGAAACCTGCTGTTTTCTTGCAGCAGTACATGCTGAAAGCATTGCTGCTTTTAAAAAATAAGCCATACAGAATATTTTTGTGCATTTGCCATAGGCAAACAGTATTTTCTTCTGGACAATTTGATCTTGCACAGTAAATTGTACACACAGCGCATGTTGCACTCACAGATCAATTCAGTAAACGGAAGCAAGAAATTTTCTGAAAGGGAAGGATTTTGCTTTAAGATCTTCCACATCATTTTTTTCACTTACTTGGTCAGAGAAGACAACTGGACACTTACAGCAGGTGACATATTTCATTGCTCTTCTCCTTTTGAAGGGTACAGGGCTGTCAGACCACGGGGAAGAGCAATAATGGATTTGTAACCAAGAAGTACTTTGTCTTTGGGAGACCACTCAGAAAACACTAACTACCCAGCAATGGGTAAGAGGTCTTTGTTGTCTCAATAAAAATGAAGGTATTTTTGCTATCCGAGACTTCACTCAAGCTCTGACCTTATATTCTGAAAGTCAGAACCATCTGTGTGACTCAGTAGCTTTGGTCAGGTTCACCATACGGCCTCCAGAGTGGATCACTGCAAGGATGTGAAACACTTTCTGCTCAAAAACTCAACTGCTGGTGGACTGCGCTGTTTATTCTGCTGTACCATCAATTTAAACTTTACTACCTTCAATTAACAGCTGAAAATGACTGCACACATACACACACACATACATAAATATGAACATGGTATGTAGCTCAAGCAACCACTTGGCTCAAGTGGCCACTTAAACAATGCCACTGAATTAAACAAATCACTGTGGCATGCACTCTGGTTTCATTTTTAAACCTTTTAGTATTCATTTTCATGAAAGAAGTGGAAGTAGGCTTTTACAGAATACATAGAGGATAACAAAAAAAAGTGCACACAGCAGTCTGCTTTATCCTACACAATTGACTAATCTTCGGTACAAAAGCGCTGTTGAGATGTTAGTCAATTCAGATACACAGCTTCCTAATAAGAAAAAAAACCAACCTAAAATAAAAAGAGTAGTGAACAGAAGAGTTTAAGAACTGGAAACTGATAAAAACCTCTTATAGCCAGCTATTCCACAGTCTAAGCTGCAAACCCACTGCAGTTACCTGTAACCACATGTGATCATTGGCATTGTGAAATTCTGCATATAGAAACCAGAGCATAAGTGTCTTAATGTACAGCAGCGCTAAATACACCAAAATTAAGCACTGACAGAAAGTCCTGAGATGGTGTAAGAGGGTTTTTTATAGCATAAAAAATGCTGTGAATAATGGTATTATTTGTATAAAGTAAGGAATTCTACAGATAGTGAAAATAAGGCAGTTTGTTCTAAAACAACTTTGAAGGAATATGATAAAGGCACCTCTTTGACCCCCAGAAAAATATACCAGCACACACAAAAACAACTTCACTCCCAGTCCCCCTAAAAAAAAACCCAAAAACAAACCAACACGCCCAAATTCTAAACAACCTATCACAAAGTGTTTTAGTCTCTTCAAAAAGCTCTTTAAAAGACTTGCCTAGCAAAGGTAAACAGTAAAAAGGTAAAGCTAAGCGCTATGCCCGTATCACTCAACACTCTATTTTCCAAACCAAGGACCTCACATTATTTTTTCACTCACTTGATACTTTATCTGGTCACTTCTTGCATCCTCCCACCTGCTCCTGCATAAACCTTGTTTAACAGCTGATCTCTGTTATCATGGCATGGCCGCGATTTTAAAGGACCAAAGGCTGAAACACAGCCTTTGGATAAAAAAGGACATCAAGTACATTCCTCCTACTAGCTGTTAAAATCATTTTGACTGTAAGGGGTTGATATCCAACATGTATCACTACAACTGAAAATATATTTTAAAGTAAAATAAGACCCAGACCTGCCCAGCAGAGAGAAAAATCCAGCTATTTTTTGCTGTGTGAGTCATGCATTAGATTCAGTTTTTCATCTGAGATCATTACTACCTCTAAACTTAGCCCATGCAAAACAAGAACAGAAAATAACCCAATTGTTTCAACAGAACATTGAACATAGCTACCCAATTTTGACTTTTAAAAGTCTACTTTTCGGAGGCAGTTTTCCACTCTCTTGCGATATTGTATCACTGTTTCATAGATATTTAAAATTTGCAGTCTATTGTCAGTGTGATGATTTTTTTTCAGTGTCAGCCTCACACATTCTGCCTTGAAATATCTGTTTCTTATATCTCCTCCTCGAAAAAACAGATTGAATTCAAGTTTCTACTTGGGACCCATGACTTTCGGCTTCACCCATTGCCCGATACTTGCTACACAGTGTCAACACCAGCCAAGAAAAACAATAACAACCTGACCTCCTTGAGCTTGGCTACTTCTAGGATTTCTCTATTAGAAAGTTCCATATGTTTCCTTCATCTCAAAATACTTATTCTCAGGATAATATAAGCTCAATTTTCTTCCACTGTCACATTGTTGAGTCTGCTCTTGATACAGACTGGCACTTTTTCAGCTCCCAAGTATCTCTAGAACCTTCTTGTCTTATCCAAAACACGACACAAATCTCCTCCATAGGCAGGCTTAAGAAAATGTCAAAACTGACAGCATGACTCAAAGATTAAAAAAAGGGTGGGGGAAGGAAGTTTTCATGCTTTATTAATACATATGAGAAAAAACCCTCTTGTAATTACTGAGTTTTGTGCAGCACAAAGGAAGAATTAAATACTGTTACACAGTCTGCTAAGCAATTTTTATATCACCAAAACTGCAACATGCTACAAAAAATTTTATTTAAAGACAATTTTTTTGGACAGATAAGAAGTCAATACAGAACATTTTGAATGTTACGAATTTAAATCCAATACATCACAAAACCTACCTTTTATCAAGAATTCCTACTATGGAAATAAAATTTGTTTTACTGATTGAGACACAACCACTTGAAATGTGTAAAGTTGTACACTTTATCTGTGTGCATTTCAGCCCTTTAAAATAGATCATTTTTGTACAGCAGTCCTAATTGGCTGTTGTCAGTTCTATATATAAGCTTCCTGCTTATAATGCATTTATGTCCTTTCAAGTGGTTAAATCGAGGATCCAGCTTTACAGTATTCACACATAAAACTGTTTAGTGATTTCCAATACTAATGCTAACATCTAAAAAAAAAAAAAAGAAAAAATCCCCAAAAAAACAAACCCTGAAAACCAGCCCCCACAAAATAAAACAAACCCCAGAAAACAGAATATTTTAATACTCCCTTCCCTTATTATTTATATTGCAATATTCATAAAACCAAAAAAACTCATCATCTCTTATACTTTACAGGTCAGATAATCAAGCAACAATAAACAAAATAAATTAGTTTCTGAGCTTTAAGATATTTCTGTCAAATCCCAAATATTTAGAGAGCAAGTCTGATTTCTGTTAAATATGATTCTTTCAGCTAAACTCAAATCACAAAATACTTGGTCAAACACATTTATTTTTTTGAGTCACAACTGTCTTTCTCTTGAGGTTCTGACTGAAGACTTTTCCACTTCATGAAATCAGGCTAAAGGTATCTAGGAATCTGTGCCAGATGAGCAACAAAAACCTCCCCTTCTCCTCAGACACCTATGACTCATTTAGTACTACATTTCCCTCCTTTTCGCCTTTAGTCAGAATGGTTTATCATTTTCTCTCTGACCAATACATTTAAAATGACCAAACTTTTGTCCAAGTCCTTTTACCTCAGGCTAATCTTCACAAGCTCAAGCTTTCCCCGAACACCCTATAGCAGTTATTTTCAACTAATTGAACTCAGAAATTTTTATTTTTAACTAAAATATACAGTAGTGAAATAAAATGAAAAAGCGTATCTCTTTAAAGTTCATTTTGAAACCAGGCCTGATGTGTTTCAGCAGCAGCAAAACATGGTTGCACAACTCAATTTCCAAGAGTATTAAAACTTTTTCACTTTTTCTTTTTTTTGTCAGTTATTCTTTAAGTTTTCTGAAATGGCACTGACCGTGTTCTCAGTACTCACCTTCTGTTAACACATTATCAGCTACTTGTAATTAAGGCTTTTTTCAGAGGTTTGCAAACCAAGATGTGTCAGATAAGCTTCAACCAGTGTATTCAGTGAAGGAAAATGTAGCAGAAATGATAGGAAGAGTAAAGTGTCACTATATATATAAAACACTGCAGGTCATATACTAATTGTCCTGACAGATGGTGACACTGTGATTGGCAGGTGGCAGTGAAAAAGGCACCTCAGTGTTTACAGAAGATAATGGAAACTTCATAGACCATTTGTGCTGAAGATGCTGGCCAAAGCTGGTGTCAAGCCATGACCATCATGCACTGGAAAACTTCCACCACAGTCCATGCCAATAGCTCTGGACAACTCTTTTCAGAAGCCACTGGCAAAGGGGAATTGTTTGGACTCACTGGGCCCCTGACTACAAAAAGTACTGTGATACAACCAGCACTGAACTGTGGGCCAATTGGTGTGCTTTGAAAGGCAACGCATCCCTCCTGCCTCGGACACAAGGTGCATCACCATCAAATCTCGACCTACATGATAAATTCAACACTTGCTCTTAAAAAGACCGTTGCTTGCTCCTTGCTTGCCAACTATAATGAAAATATTAAGATGCCAAACATTTATTTTGTCATTCAGACATCTTTGGTATTGACAGGACATTTTAGAGAGGAGGCAGTTCCTTCTTGGAGGGCTTTCCCTTTCAGTAACTTTAAAATCTAGCACAGGGCACAGAAATTTATTTAGTATTTATCTTTGAGATAATACATTGAGATATCTTTAGTGTGGTTAAACAAGAAAAGAACCAAATCTACAGAATACCATCAAGGACTCCAATATCCTCTATTTTTTCCACTCTACACCATGCTGAACCATAAATCACTGAGCAGCATGATGTCCTGTCATAACAATTCCCCTAATAAATATTTCTATTTCACAATACAGGCTGAATTTTTATTCCAATCCACAACTTATTTTTATTTCTGTTGTTTCCTTTTCACTATTATGCAACCTTTTAAGTATCCCTTTCAATGTTTACAACCTTCATACTTCAGTATTTAGAGACATTCATCTCTTTTCATAATCTTAAGATTTGAAGTTTTTTCTTCTTAGCCTAACTATTTACTGTAATATAGAAACAAGACCCAATCTGGCACCGATTTCTTGCAATTATCTTCCCCATATTGGACCTGATCAGCTGTTAAATCTAATAATTTCTATGTTCCCTTCTTTTTGAAAATATTCAGTATAATTTCACTGCTTAAGTATTTCACATTTTACAATAAACTTTAGATAAAAAATTTGTTAAATAAATAATAGAGTGTTCTTAAGATATTCCTAATGAGTTTCTGCTTCATTCATGTGTGATAGACACAAACAAAATCTTGGAATTCTAAGGAAAACATAGCAAAAGTTTCTGAATTTCATGGAAAGACCCCATAATTTACAAGGTGAAAAAAGATAACTCAGGGTCAAAAGACAGCAACAGAAAATTGTGATTTTTTGCATGCACGCGATCGAAATATCTATAAAATCAAAAACTGCAAGTCAGATAACCTTTACCAACAGGAAAATTTAGAAATGGTAATAAAAACAATCACTCTAATTTTTCAAGTCACTGAAGGACTATACACAATAGTATGGTGTACTAAGATCAAGAATAATCTCATATCAACAGTTTATTAATACAGTACTCCAGTCTAAATAAATATATAAAGATGTGAATTACTTACATAAAGTACAGGGAACAACTATTTTCTCATTAGGGGAATCAAGCAGTGATATATCGTGTAAGTAGCAAGAATATTATACATCCAAGTTCTGGAGTCCAGTGATGATTCAAACAATGTGTTTTCATGCAAAAAAACCCAAAAAGTAGCAGAGAGGAATATTGGAAAAATAATGCTGTTCTAATACATTGATACTAAGTTACATTATTCAAAGAAACTTGTGATAAAGAAGGTATTCTAAAATGTGTCTCTTCTACCTGATGATTCTTATTTTCATAAAGAAAATAAGAATTTAATTCATTATTTTCTGTACTTCATTTACTCACTGCTCAAGTGCTAATACCTTTTGTCTGCAAATTCAGCAGTGTGAATATTTTGAACACACAGTCTAAGCAGGGCTCACTATTTTCATAGCTGTTCCTTTCACTCCTAATTGAGCCAGATCCTGTGACCCACTTTCAACGATATCGAGAAGGACTCTAGTAAAAAACAATGCCAAGTTGTAAAAGCTGACAATTTGAACCATCAGAAAAGGCCAAACCAACCAACCAACCGCACACACACAAAATCCATAGTTTGATATGCTTGAAAAAGATAACAAGGAATTTATTTGTTTGGATTTTGACATCAGTAGTTCTGAACTACATTCAGAAAATGAGACCCAAAGTGTTTTCATTTAGTGGCAATGCTTTCAGAGTGAGAACTTGGTATAACAGAACGACACTGATGCAGGCCAGGTAAGTCTGTTCTACATGTTAAAAGAAGTATTTTTAATTCTAACAGTGTACTGTCATACCATGTATACACAATGAAATTTCCACCCTGATATGAGATCTTTACTCACACCCTTCAAGCAGGAACACATTTTTAAAAATACTGTTCTTCCTTCAGTTCTTTTACACAAAGATCAAAGATCTCTACAACACCCCTCTGTGAATCAGAAACCCAAAACACTTTTGCAATATTCTTCAGTTTTCACTGCAAGAAGGTGCAACACTTAAAGTTAAATTCAGCAAAATCCAGCTGCATGCACTACTGACCTGCTGAGGTTTTGGTTCAACTTGGCTGTACATTGCAAGTGGGTTTGACTGAGCAGGAATTATGTAAATGGATGGACTTAAATAAAAGGCAGCCCTCATGTATTAATCCAAGGCCTGGGGTGCTTTCAGAGTAGGCTGGAGACAATCCCAGACACCTGGCTTTTGAAAGACCACCGAGGGAATACGCAAGGAGAGCGGGGGAGCGAAGGTCAGTAAAAGCAGCCTGAAAAAAAAAATTTAACTAAATTCAAGCCTATTTTAAAGCATCTTGGTCAGCAGCCTTGAAAGTTTCTTTATAGTTATCAGATGCTGAAATATGCTTTTCTATCTTAAGGGTACAAAATGCTTTCCAAAGCAATTCATATTATATGCTTCAGGATTCAGCAAGAAGTACTACCTGGAAACAAGATGTTTTTAACTATAGGTTCAGAACGCATTTTGTCTTGGCAGCTTCAATGTTTACAGTCTCTCTGGAAAAGTGTCAAAAGCAACTGCGCCATTCAAATTGGGGAGATGCAAATCTGAAGAGCACAAACTTGGCTATCAGATGGAAAAGCTACTGCTCTATAATCAGGAACAACCAGTGGTTTAAGCTAGGTTGGGCAAATGAAAAAACATCAATACAATCAGCTATCCAATACTCTGTTTCATTCAACTGTCTCTTCTGTCTTCCCACACTACAGCCTAAAGCAGGTTCTCCAGAAACTGCCCATAAAAAAAGAATTCAAGAGAAAATCAGTTCCATCTTGTTTTTTCTTCTCTTTGGACTATTTGTTTTCTTTGTAATGGGTTTTTTTAGGTGCTTTTCTTGAAACTCGAGTAAGTAGGAGCAGACCAAACATTCGCTTTTCTTCTTTCCATGATTTTCTTTGCCTCAAATTTATAACACAGTCTCCTTATCTATATGCTTCTCCATGTTACTTCCCTTTCACAGAACTGATTTTCAGTTATTTACCCCTTTTTGATAAATTCCTAACTCCCCTTCTCTCCCAATCCTTTTGCTGTTATCCTCTCACTTAGCTTCCCACACATTCTCCATCTGATGCAGACATTTGCTTGCCCACTTGGCTCTGCCCTGTGGCAGCTCTGCGGAAGCGGCCGGTGGCCACACGTGTCAGCTCGTGACCAACAAGCCATCCAGAACCCTGGCAGCTCTGCATCCATCACAGCATCTGCTGCCTCCCAAACTGCTGACCCAAAGCCAACGACTTCAAAACCAAAGAAAGGATAAGTGAGAAGCTACTGTGAGGAGAAGATGTTGATGTCAATAAAATGAAGCTTTTGGAAGCCTATCACAACTATCTGATGCACTGCCATCCATCAACTCCTAGCTTGCTATGGGAAAAGGGTGCCACCTGGTGCCCACTCCATCTTCCTCTAGCGAGTTACTTAACCTGCTCTTCTGGCTTTTCTGTCCAATGTTCCCCAGAAGTTCATCTACTTTTCTACTATGAGTCCTCAAAACTTAACATACTCCTATAATCTCTTAATCTCATGCAAGTTTTAACAGACCTTGAAACATTTTCCAGCTTATTATACACTGAAAGGAACAACAAAAATGCAAATAACATCCCAAACTCAACCCATACATCTGATCAAGCCACCAAGTAGGAAATGTCTACTTTCCTTACCCAACAGGGACACCACATAAATCAACCTGATGTTACTTGCTCAATACTTAATTATACAGTAGGTCAGGATGCTCAAATGATAGGACAAGAGGAAATAAAAACACTATCTTTGCTCTAGAAAACCTGCTTAAAAAATTAAGGATTTTTCCCATTATTTTGCTCTTGATCTCTACTAAACTACACCCGGCTAAACAGTCATTTTGTTTCCCATGGTGCTGCTCACAGCCACCCCAACACACAAATGAAAGCAAAGGTAGTTATATTCTGATTCTTTGAGGTAGATTATTTAATAATTTCTTGTCTGTACAGGATGCTTAAACTACATAAAATTATAAGGATCA
Source organism: Oriolus oriolus (assembly GCA_013400235.1). NCBI lineage: Eukaryota > Metazoa > Chordata > Aves > Passeriformes > Corvidae > Oriolus > Oriolus oriolus. Next base: position 265,987 of record VXBT01011641.1, read on the forward strand.
TACCGAGTCTAAAGCAGAGTTTGTCACTTTTTTTTTTTTGCTGTGTGTGTATCTGCAGCAAATAAAAACCCTAAAGGGAGTGCCCTAACTGGCCGAAAGACCCTCTGAAAGTGTCTCTGAGTCGGAGAAGAGATACTTCCCCTCATATCTGCCCTTTCCTTATTTAAAGCACCCAGCTGAAATTCAGCTTTATGAGATGTGAATGCTTTCTATTATTCTAGATTTTCACATTTCTGCTTTCCTTGTCAGCTCAGTGGCTGCGGCCTAGAAAATGTGCACAGGCTCCAACAATTGGCAACTTTCATCTTCTGAAACTGTTTAGTACTAAATACAATATTCATATGTCTGGGTGAAACACAGTTAAAGGAACAAAAATAAAACCCTCCCTATTACTTATTGCAAAATGGAATTCATACTTCATTTGTCACACTGAATTGAATCACTTTTTATTTTAGGACTCCTTTCACTTTAAAGACAAAACATTTCCAAGTATTTATTTTCACTTGGACTAGTTTTTGATGTAGAGCAGCTGGATATTTTGTGCCATTTCTATATCCATCTTCTAACTACAGCATCTTGAGCCATAATGGGAATATATTTGACTTGTTTTTATTATTACATTTGGGTTGCAAATGAACTTCAACCCACTGATGCCTAAAGAGTGCTGTTTTAAAACAAGGTTTAAAGTAGACAAGAAGCAAAAAATAAATACTTACATACCACTTTATTATCAGGAAGATTATTTTCCCTTTTGTTTTGATAATTCAAATATTTTTATATTAGTTTCATATGGGAAGGAAAAAAAAGGGAAACCACCAAGTTGTATGTTCCATACTGTTAGCCTAGAGATTAGCTTATTGTTATTAGAGCTTACAACAGCCTTTGACTGAGGCCCCAGTATAATGCTATTTAACACGTGGGCATGTGCAAATAAAACATTTTCAAGTTGCTACACAACTATGCTCTATGTTTTAAGCTTTTCATTCTGTATTATGCACGTATTCACACACATTTAGTATTGAGCTCTATAACTACATATGATACCTGCATGTGTAAGTATTTATACACACATAATTATGCATGTAATAATACTACAACAAATACCTCCTTGTTCTTATAAGATACTTTAAAAGTATGTCAGATAATATCAGTAGGACTGTTCTGAAAAAAAAAAACCCTGAAACAGAATTAAGAACCGTACCCTAACCATTGTTGTAAAATAGAAACCCTAGACGGGAAAGTGACAAGTTAACTCACATGATATGCCTGCTAAATTTAACAGAAGTATCTACATTTTTTGAGTTTTACAGGGCAGGTAATTGGAAAAGCAGAGAAGTTACTGAAAATCCTGTTCCTTAAAGATGAGGCAATTTCTTCTAGGCTGAAGTACATATTCCTTTTTGATTGTAAATGTTTGAGTATCTCTTTTCTAGTTGTGAAGTCATTTATCCCTCCCAATCAGACCACAGAATTTCAAAAAGACAAATATCCATCAAGTAAAAGGCTGTTGACTGTTCAATTCCTTAAAAAGTGCCATTCTCCATGCTCTGATTAGTCATAATTTCCTGACCCACAGGCTGATGAAACAATGAGCAGAGAACAAGATGAGCCCTTTTATGGAGGAAACACAGAAGAACATTAAAATTAATAATATAGGTGAAATCTGATTTAGAACAACATTACTAGCAAGCAAGACTGTAAACTACTGCTAGCAAAAAATAAGCTGGTTAGACTGGAAGTGAGAACAGAAGCTCTGCTCCCCATCACTCCACTACAGCTAATAACATGCCAGACTCTACATTTATCTCTTGCTTTAATGCTGTTCCCATAAGGAAATCCATAGGAAGAGCTGACAGAAGATTTCTTGGCACGGCAACTTCTTTAGAAATTGCAGCCAGCCACATCCAAAAGATAGAAGACACAAGATATTGTTCAAAAAATACTCATGAATCTTATAACACCCTTTAATAGGCATTAGTATTTGTGTGTAAATTACGAGATTTACTATATATACATTCATTAAAACTGAAGTATTACTGTTTTCACACAAACAGTTCCCAGTTATATCTTACAAAAGCTAGACCTTTAAAATTAATTTTAAAATAAAAATTAAAAGCTAAAAATCAAACCAGCAAATACTAAGCTCATCAAGACAACAGAGATCATTAATTCTTTCCAAATCATACAGAAGTCTCAAGTCCAATAAAAACCATTTTTTTATATCTTCTTAATGCAATATATAAAAAGCATCAGTGAAAACACTGCTTCAGTCATTTAAAGATTTACACAGTCTGTAATATGGTTGACTGATAAGATTCTATTATTGCTACTGATTGAATACTTCTAAGAGGGTGTCTTTTTTTTTAACTTGGAATAAGATCAAAATGCTTGCAAGATTTCAGATTGCTATTAGACAAAATAATTATATGCTAAACTAATTACAACTAAAGCAAAACCTGACTTACAACTAATTAAATTTTATTGCATGAAAATAAAGCATAGTCCTTATTTAACACAGGGCACAGCTATAAATGTTTACGAACTCACCAGTCTGTGTATTTATTTCCAGCAGAATGCCTAGATCACACTGACAAAGTTGGAATGTGGCATGATTTGGACACCAAATAGCTCACTTAATAAAGTCATTCACACACAAGACAATAAAAATCAGATCAACATTCCTAAAATTGTTGCTTATATTGCAAAGAAGCAATTCTAAATGAGAAATTCTCCATTAACATCCTATTTCATTTTCATGTAGTTCTTCATTGCAGTTTTACAGCACGGATCAGTTTTAAATTTCAGGAGTAGATAAGTAACTTATGAGCTTAAGTTCAATTATCAAGGCTTATAGCTAGATCTTTTTAAAAAGCCTATTCAGACTTATAAAAATACTGACAGGCAGCTTCCACTGAATATGAAGTTAGATTTTTCAGTTTAAAATCCCATTATTTGACCAGCTACTATATGGCAACAGTATTTTTAACTTTAGCATGCTTGTACAAGCCTAAGTAAATAACCAATGTTTTACCAGAACAGAGCAAAGCAAGAGGATGTAGACATCAAGAAGGAAGGGTGAATATAATCTCAAAGAGCAGAGAAAACAGAGGTTGAAAGAACCAGCTGAAACCACCAGACAGCAAAGTTAAGCAGGAACAGACTACAGCTTTCTTCTGGTTTTACTGACCCTTTCCAGAATGCTGAAAACTGTTTTCTCTTGTTACTATTACCAAGCTATTTCTGCTGAGTCCATAGCTCTGCTAATTTTTTCCTGCCCTTCTCCCCTTAGCAGCCAAGGGCACTACCACCATACCACTGGCTCAGGTGCTTGTTGGTCTTCTCACAAAATCCTGTAATTTTCAACAAATGCTGCATAATTCAGAGATCTTCTTAACATAAAGATTCCATTAAAGAAAAATAATATCAAAGTAGCAAATATCCTTCAAAAAGATAAAGATGATCTTAAAGGTTCAAAACCTAAAGGCAAACTAAACTGTCATGTGTTCCATGTGTAAAATGGCTGAAACTGTCCACCCCTTCAAATCATGCATATCTAAAATCAGCTTCCCACCATAAATATCTTTTATTTATATAAATGTTCTAGGCCATGACAAGCATAAAAGCATCTTGCCATCCCCCCATCATGTCAAACTTCTCCTCAGACTGCTCAAACAGAAAACAGAAGGGGATAGTGAAGGGAATGGGCCAGCATTTAAGCAGTTTTATGAACAACTAATTAAACCTGGTTTGCAAAGATCTCCAGTCTTTCCGTCTCTCTCCACATAGCTCATGCTGTAGGGCACTGTTTCTTCTCTCCACCAAGCCACCTGGACTCGCACATTATGGAAACCCAATGCCCTTGGAATCTTCTTCTGACTCTCAGTTTATTTGAGAGTGACTAACCAGTTCAAAATTATTGCAGCGATACGCACATGGCATGACTGTGTAAACTGTTTCTTTAGAAAACCAAGCAAAAACCTTGAAAAATTATTTAAATAATTAAAAGAAAATAATAAAGCACACAAATAAAAAGAGTAAATATTTGAAAAGAAAAACATAATATAGAATGAAAAAAACCCCAACCAAACAAGGAGTAATAGGGGAAAAAAACCCAACAGAAAAATATGAGAAGAAAAACAATCACCTAAGTGCTTCAGTTACACCTATGCATTCTGCATGCATATGCTTCTCATGTTTTATCACATTTCACTGAAAAACATGCTGGTTTTGTCTGAACAGAAGAAAGGCAGCTAACTATTGAATAAGCAGGAAGTTAATAAAGCAGATATTCTGAAACAATTTTATGCATCAATGCACTTGCATAACAATCTTTTAAATACAACCATGATCCCCTCCATACTGAAGATTTTCATCAACTTGGTACAACTTAACTTATTTGCAACAGCCAGAAACCACAAGGGGCTTGCTACCTTAACTTCAATTTCCTAAAAAATGTTTACTTTCTTCCAGATGGCAAGATTAAATTACATAAACACTGTCAGCAAGTTGAATCCTCAAATGTATTCATTTCCAACACAGAAGCTTCAAAACCATCTATAATTTTGTTACTGATGTTTGGAAACAGCTGTAGCTGACATGGCTGTGTGTTGTACATGTCAGCGTTAAAGGATTAAATATTCTTAACCCCTGATGGAACAAACCTGCTCTATTAGCAAGACACAGTGTAAGGTACGTCTGAGACCAGGGCTACAACAGGAATGTCCTATTAGTTCACTGATAAACAAAAGAAGTCAAAGATTATTTATTTGGCCTTTCTCTGGAGAAATGCTGGAGGGAAGGCTAGAATTTAAGTATACCGGTATTTTAAAATATCACATGGTTTGTGGGACATATTAAGCTTCCTCTCTAGCTACAAAAAATATTTTTAGATAATTTTATATTACTTTCTTTAAATGTTTTTTTAAAAAATGTCATACAATTCTACAATCAGAAAAAATAAAAGAAACTCTTATGTTCCAGTTTTGTGTGTGTTTACATAAAAACAATTTATACAGATGATGTACCACCTGAGTAAATCCAAGTGTATACTTCTGAACAATCTGCCCTGGGAAGGGTCCTTGATATGACTGAATGCCCCACGTACATGACTGAAATCAAAACTGTGCTGATGTCTTCAAATAAATCAGACAGGTCAAAGGCCAGCAATCAACTGCAAAGCTGTGGACTTCAGTTTTCTTGTCACAGGACTGATGAACGGAGCAACAGCTTATGACCAGTAGGAAAAACCCCAAGCATTCTGATAAAGCCAGGAAGGAAAGTACACACAAGGTACACACTTCATGCTTACTAAGCACATTTATAAAAGTCTCAAAGCTGTATTCTATACACACTCCTGACCCCAGTATTTCATGGCATTTTCACATTAAGGTGAGAAGGACAGTATGTTTGTAAGTAATGTTGCAATTTCCTTGCCTACACTTGTTTAAAAGAACCTCCTTTATAAAAAGTGCCAGATCCTAAATTGCCCATACCAATGGGAGGCTTCTCTCCAGCTTGAATGGGAGCAGAGGGAGGTCCCATTGCTGTGGAAAAAAAAAAGAAAGCAAAAGAAAAAAACGCATATGAGCAACATGGTTTCTGGTACCTTACTGGAAATTTTGTGAACCCTTGCAAAAGAATGAGATGATAAATTAGGGCTGCCCCAGAGAGTTCAGCATTTCAGCAGATCACATGGAGAGCTTTAAGTAATACCAGAGATATTTTCCCCTTGCAGATGACACAGCATTTTTTTTCTCTTAAATATTCCTGAGGTACATTTTAAATTCAACATGTTTTTTCTTTAGACTATCTCGTCTTCCCCTTTTCCCTTCATTTTCAACCCAGTTTTGGCTATTGCAAGAAAAGCTCTCCTGTTTGTCTGCTTCTACCCTCCACTAAATACTTCCAACTCCTTTCAGAGAGCTGCATGATAGGGATGAGTAAGAGACTCATCTTTTCCCCCATTTGAACTCCACAGGCATTACCAATCCACTTAATTCCAAACCTAAATGAGATTTAAGATTTCATTTCCTCACTTTAACACATGGAAGATCCAGGTTGTTCCTTTTGTCCCATCAATTTAGGGTACGCTTTGGCAGCAGAGACACTGAAAGCCGTATTCTGGGGCATGGAAATGAACATCGGCAGGAACAGACTGTTCCATCAATTTTGCTACCACTTTCCCACAGATGCAAGCTGTTCAGTGCCCTGCCATTGGGAGAAAGTTGTCCTGTGGCAAAACACTATATACAGTATAATCACTATGATAAAAGAACCCCCTATCTTACTTGAAATTTTAGGGATTTTTGCACATCTGACATATCACACCCCGACTGTAATGCACAGTAACAATTCGGAGGAAGAAACAGAAGAGCAAAATGGTGGAACAGGTATCTGTAAAATGATTCATTTTCCTTGTAAATGTTTACATACTTACTTGCATGCTACATGAATAAGTAAAACATTTTCTTCATGACTATACTCTAAAAAGAATAGGCTGGTGAATTACAAAGATTCTTTGTTTCTTTTCAAACCCAATATAACCCTATATCTCATGTATTTCTGCAATCTAAGGTAAAAAATGATGTTTGCACAAAGTATTTTGAAACAGAAAAATGTAGACTCTGCAGAAGGCACAGGCAACCTGGTTTATAAAGAAAACAGCAAATAAAATGACCCCTGTATCAAAGTTAGAGCAGATGTACAATTGCAAGGTCACTCTCCCATCACTATTCAGACTAGGTCAGCTTTTGAAGACATATTACTCCAAGCACACTTGCTGCCGTGACACGGACCTCACAGGCACGAGCCTACCTTCACACGAGACAGCTTAACTAAAATGTCTGTATTGCTCAGGAAGGACACAGTATCCTACACTGACACCCCAGTATTTACATATCTGTGCAATGTCAATTTCAGTTGGCAGAGAGTCTCACATTCGAGCTTTTGCTTTACCAGGTCATCTAGCCAAACACTGACTCCTCACCTCAGGAGGAAATGTTCTGCTTTCACTAAAATCGTGGGGACAGAGCTGCATCATTACGATTCACATGGATGTCAGCAGATTGAATTATCTGGTCCTCAAATCTGGTGAAGTAAGTCTATAAAGCCATCCAATATAATTGCTTGGCATCAGTAGCTGAACAGTATGACTTCTCCTCCTGCCCACTGCATTTGTTAACCCCACAGCAACTGAGCAAGCTTTAATCTCCATCCTGAACACACCCACTCCTTGTGCAGTATCAGTGAGGAACTCCAGCTCTTGGGAGTTCATTGTGCAGAGCACAAAGCCCCTCTAGGCAAAGTCTTTCTAGGCAAAGTCTACAACAAGAAATAACGACAACAGCTAAATGGGATCACTAGGTATCATGTCTTTTCAAGGAAAAAAGTATTACATTAAGCATTTCAGTAATGCTAAACACTAAAAAACTCTCAAGTCAGACAGATGTTCCATACACCACTTCAAAATAAGAAGGGCACATGGTGATGAGAAAGCTGCTAAAAATGACACTAAAAAAGTGGAGAAAATAATAAGGATTTAAATTAAACTGACACTGAGTCAGAGTAGCCTACAAAAGTAAACTGGAAGAGTCAGAAAATAATCTAGCCACCCTTATGGACAAATCAAAGCCAGCCATCTCAGTCCACAAACTGCTAATGATGTGCTGACAGTAAAAGAAAGGACATCTCTTAGAACAGAATTCAATGTTTTCTTTTCTGGAGGACAATGCATTCATACCAGTGCCTTCTGAACAATGACCCACGGACCAAGCAATAGGCAAAGATGCAGTTCATGATTCACAGTTCACTATGGGCAAATTATTATCTTTCTGAAGACAGCTTAAAAAAAAAAAAAATGTTACTTCCCTAACCTTACTTTTCCAAGTTGATCCAAGGACACTGCATAACTGAAATCACAGGAAAGGTCATGGATAAAACATTCTCTCTTTTCAAGTTAACTGTCCTTAATCTCACAAAGCACAGGAGACTTTGGAGTCTAAATGTTTTACATACTAAATGAGTATGCCTTTTTCATCTCCATTGTCATCTGAGGACTTTCTAAACATACAATGAAAACATCACCTGATTGGGAATTCTCTAAAGATGTTTTCCCCCTTAGGAATAATAATCCTGTCTGGTGAGCTGCATCCTCCACCCCCCCAGACTTTTTGACAGATGCAGAGTACAAGACTTGAAGAGGCTGAGCAGTGCACACAATCTTCCTCCTAGTCCAGGGGAGAACCATTCATTCAACCAGAAGCTCAGCCACCTCCATCCAGCCTCTTTCAACCCAGCACAGCTGAACTCACACTGTCTGAAACCAGGTTAACATTAACCACTCCAGCATGCAAACTGGAGTAAGAATAAAAGCACCTTAGGTCTCAACAATATGCACCAGCCTGGAACACCTCTTAGCCTGGGTTCACGAGAAGAAACAGAAAAATGCCAGATTTATCATTGTTTAGTCTTTTGAAAAGGTAACTCGGACTGGTTCATGGGTGGAACACACTCCTCTATGTCATCATATTTTCTTTCAATGCTCCCTTACAGAGAAGCATGGTCAAGCTCCAAATATTGTCAGTATCTTTACCTTTTGATAACTTATTTTTCTTGATAACTACCTCACCTCTGAGAAAACATCAAAATTCTCTTAAGTAGCAACTATACACATAGAAGTAAGCTTGTGACCCAGAAAGGTAACCCAAGTCACATAAGGTCTTTACCAGACTATAGGATTTGGTAAAACATGTTCATATTGCTGTTAATGCATATTTTTATACTCTTGAGGGAATGGAGTAAGCCAATTTTCTACTCATTTTAACTGTGATCTATACAAATCTGTGAAGTCAACTACCTAATAACAGTCCTGTAACACCAAAACAACCGACTTCTATTACACAAGTTAAAGGACATGGGCATGCGTGTCTAGATATAAAACATTTCTCCTCAATGACTTCTTCGTCTTTGATTCACAGCTTTAAAGGGCAAGATGCAGCTAAGAACAAAAAGCAGCAGATCTGCATTCACAAGGCACACTGTACACCATCATGGGAATATTTTTGAGACTACTTAATTTAAGGCCATGCCTGTGCTACCATGTACACTTTAGAACAATCACTGTTTTCACTGATGGCAGCAGCAAGAAATTGATAGTATTAAAACGTGTGAGCTGCTGAGACTGTCACCTAAAAATATTAACAACATGGTTAGTCAGCACTTTGTTTCTTCTTATACACCCAGCAAAGTTTTGCAAAGAAATTTAATCACACTGGAACTCAGAAGCAACAGTGGTGGTGATTTTCAAACAAAAGGAATGGAGCGAGAATGTCTTCCCCTTTGAAGCATGGCCATATTTGAGGACAGACAACTCAAAACCTTGAGTTACAGCTTGACACATTACCTTCATTTTATACAGAAGTATATGCTTCCAGAAAACTGTAAGACAAATTAATGCACCAGTCAAAATTAAAGGCAAGCCAAAAACAAGCCTATAAAGAACATGAACCATCCTCTACACCACCTAAGGAGGAGTCAGGTTCTATGAGGGCCCTGCTCTTAAGTTCTTGTGGTCCTACAAGCAAATTGTCTTTCATTGTCTCAGTGCTCAGGTCTGCAAAATAAAGATAAACTCCACTGGTAACTTTTACTCATGAACAACTAGAAAAGGTTTGGAGTGCCAGTTGTGTTTCAACCTGTTCTCACAGCAGTTGTTCTGTTCTTACTGGAGGGACAAGCATGCAAGTGATTGCTCAAGGACAGGCTCAAGTACCCGTGCACACAGGAATAATCTGCTGAATTACATCAGAAACACTGTGCCACTTACAGCATGAGAAATAAAGAATTTTCTTAATCCATTATATTTAATTTTGGAACTGTTTACTTTGCTGCATTATTTTCATTTTATATTTCTTCCTTTTGCATGTATGAAACCAGTCCCGTGTGGACCACAATCTGACCCAAAGGCCAAACTGGCAATTGTTTCTCCAGAGAAAAACAAAAGTCTAATCCAAAAAGGCACATATGCTTTCGGCTTCAGATTGGGCACAGGAAAGTGGTAACAACCCTTGCAAGCAGAAAGTGGTCTCATGTGCTTCCATCCTACTTTTTGTAGTATCTATGCATTCATGTTGTAGATACATACTTTAATACCATTTAATCCCTTTTAAAAGTGCATTTCCAGCCCTCTTAGCAATTTCTTATTCCCAGCTTCAGCTACTGATTCCTTCCTCTTGCATGCCAGCACTAGCAACTGTACTGTGGCAACCCAGAGACACTTTGCAAATGGAGCTAGCAAGGAATAAGTCAAAAAAAGGAAAAGGAAAATTAACTTCAGGGTAATAAAAGAAAAAAATATATATATCTATGTGTCTCTTTGAGACAGATAAATTCTGGCTCAGCCCAAAGGCATACCAACACTCGTGTCAGCACCAGGAATGAAGTAAAAGGACACTTCTGGCAGATTAAAAGAAGCTGTAAGTTTTCCTATTCTCAGATGCATGCCCTAAGCATCAGGCTGCAATGACACATCCCCCCTTCTTTGCCCTCTTCTGATCCAATGAATCTTTAAGTTGTTCATGGGTAACAGAACAGACCCAACAGGAAAAATAAAAGCATCAGCATCATAACCTATAGCTAAGTGATGATGACCTTCTCCAGGAAAAAAGGGGAACTGAATTGTGCTGCCTCAAAACAGCAAGGCTGCACAAGGCATAACCATAAGTCCATCACAGAATGCAGAATTACCTGCTGTCACACCAGCTGGTACTAAAGGGAAGGGTTAAAGTGTGAAAACCCCTATGATCCCTTGTATATCCATGTCTGGAAAGAGAAATAGGTGGGCAAAGGGAAAAGCTATATAAATAGCTGCATCTCCTCTCTTTTAGGTTTGCTTCTCAGACAAAGCAATCAATTCCAGGTTAGTCTTTCCTTGAAAACTTCAAAAGGCACAAACCACCAACACAGGCACTGATAGCACTGACACTACTGACAACGTCCACTATTTCAAAAAATTCAAATACAAAAGGACATGGGCTAAAGAAATCAGCCCTGTTATACCCTCTGTAAACAAGTGGCAATTGTTGCAACATCCCTTCTGCTGCTGGAGAATTAATGCAATTTGAATACAGAGCAAGGGAAGCATAGAATCACAGAATGGCTTGGGTGGGAAGGAAACTTAAAGAACTTCTAGTTCAATTCCACTTGTCTTTGACAGGGACACCTTCCACTAGACCTGGTTGTTCAGAGCTGCATCATCCAGACTGGCCCTAAACACTTCCAGGAATGGGGCATCCACAACTTCCCAGGGCAACCTCACCAAGTGCCTCACCACCCTCACAGTAAAGAATTTCTTCCTATCATCTGGCCTAAACCTACTCTTTCAGTTTGAAGCCATTCCCCCTAGTCCTGTCACTACATGCTCTTGTAAAAAGTCCCTCTCCAACTTGCAAGATCCCTTCAGGTTCAGGAAGGTGGCAATTAAGCCACCCCAAAGCCTTCTCTTTCCCTGGCTCAGGGAACAATCTCAGTTCTCTCAGCCCTTCCTCATAGGAAAGGTGGTCCATCCCTCTAATCATCTTGGTGGCTCTCCTCTGGACTCCCAGTATCATTGCTTTTCCTTCTATAAAATGGTATATATGGTGAAAAAGAACCCCACCAAGCAACCATGTGGTTCTACTATATGAATGCACATACAGTTATTGGCGGGGGGGGAGGGGGGGGACGACAAAAGAGGCAGTCTCATATTTCAATTTCCTCTCTTTTATTTATGGTTTCTCTTGGTTAGCTTACTCCCAAAAGTTTTCTGCTGTGATGCTGAGCACGAAACAGAGCAATTCGCAGGGAGGAAAAAACATATGTTGCAGACACATTTCTAGGACCTACTTTTCTCCTGTAGGTGTTTCTAATTTAATAAGTAAGGAAAGTGTAGGTGGTGTGCTACTCCCTTTTTTAAAATAACAAACTAAAAATGCCATGCTCTTTACATTCCTGCCCTACACCTACCACTATGCTGTGGCTGTCTGTTGAACTGTGTCAGTGCTACTACCAACCTGGCAAAAAAATAAATGAAAATTATAAAAATTGAAAATTAACCATTCAAAATCTTTTAACTGTACTGATGCTCTGAATTCAGTATACAGACAAGCAAACAGCTGAGCTTACAAGAAGGGAGAAGGCAAAAGAGAGGACAGGATGAAAGATGGCAATTTTTTATTTCTAAAGGATGCACTGACAGCTTATAAAAACTTAAAATGTTAATCAAACCACTACCTTACTGTTTTTTAAGACAGTTATGGACCACCACAGAGGAGCCAACAAAACAAACAGCTCCTGAGCTTGTCACACAAAAATCGTATAACCCATCTTCTGCAAGTTGAAATTGATATCTAACAGTCATTTTCAGCCATCAGGGAGAAATGTAACAGGGCTGAGTGAAGCAGTCATGTGAATGGCACAGGAGAGCAGGAAGAGCTAATATTAAGACCAAGCTTTTAGAAATCCCGGTACTTTGGATTTGTAGGATATGAAATCAAACTAAATATATTGGTAACGTTACGAGGGGCAAAAAAGTCCACATCCACTGTCTACTTACATTTTTGAAAATATCAATAAGCTAGAACAGTTTTAATAGTTAAGCGCAGTTAGCCCAATTTTTGCACATTTTCTAATTTAAAATTGTTTGAATTTCATTTAACAAAAATATTCAAAATATCAGTAGATACAGTGCTTATCTGTTTATAAGCAAATAATTTATACAGTTTTTTCCCCTGAAACAATATCAATGTACTTCATATTAAAAACATGAAACCTTCTACATATTTGAAGCAACATTTGTTTCTAATGTGCAGTTCCTGTATGTTAATGTAGAAGTCAAGGTCCTATCTTAACCGAGAGACAATATTCAACCTACAAATCATTGATGAAACAACAGTTTTGAAATATCTATAATATGATTTCAGTTATAATATTAAAAAATAAAGCAAACCTCAAAATAATTATTTCAGTTCCAGCAAAAGAAACCCTTCACCTCCACACTATTTTTACATGCCTTCATAGCTGTTGATGCAGTTTTGGTTGAGGCAGCACGTATGAAATCCCGTCTGTTTAGCTTAAATCACTAAACTGAGACTACGCTTCAGGCATCTCAAAGCAGAGCTACTGAAGAAAGTGTCCAGCTTTCAAAGCAATGGAGAGAAGGTCATGACATGCCTTAAAGACCTACACAAAGATAGCCCATTTGGGTGCCTAATCTCAGGCAGACAAGATCCCTTACAGGTTGTTTCATTTCTTTTCCTCCATAGAGTGGGTACGAAACTGAAGCACTGCAAAGGGCTTCATATGGCACCTCCTTTACCTACTGAAGTAAATGCTTCAATGTCTAATCTAGAGATCGTAAGGGGGTTTACGACAGTTCAGTGTGGTATCTGGTGATGTAGCTTTCACTTAGGCTAGATGTAAACACAGCCTCTTCACAGACAAAAAGTGATGAGTTAGTGGACTTTTTAAAATTATTTTTTCATTAATGTTAAACAAACTAGCATTGTAGCCTGTTACTCTTGTCCATTCTTTAACAAACCACCCAAAAAGAAAAACTTTAAGAGACCCCTACAGATGTGTGATTCTCATAATAAATCAATTAATATAATCTTTAGTACAGTCTCACAATAAAAACCTTAACAAAACAGCTGTTAATCTGGTTTCCATGCACAATGCTGCCCATAAACAGCTAGCTATTGTGCACTTATTATAAAGCAGTAAACTTAAACTTTGTCAGGTTGGCAGCATGTAATAATCAGCAGGTGCATAGACTAAAAATGAAGCTAGTTTTTACTTAATATTTAAATTGTATCAGGTTTGTAGTGCAGGAAAACTTACTGCACCTAACAATGATTCTAACATCGAGAGTCCTCTTTATGCTTGTCTACTCCCACAAATCCTCTTGATAAGTCAATAGGAACAATCTTACAGAAACAGGGTAGAAAAAAAACTTACTCCTACAACAGGTTATAAAACACTAACATTTGTTCATTAAAATTGATTAAAACACAAACACAATTGTTTTAATTCTGAGCCTATTAAACAATTATTTTTGGAAATGTAGTCAATAGAATTACCATCGGCAACACTGAACTCAGGTGTGACACCCAACTAGCAAATTCAACACCCCCAAGAAGGACTGCAAGGAGCACAACCAAAAGGCTCGGAATTGCAGAATAATTCAGGTTGGAAAGGACTTCTGGAGGTCATCTTGTCCAAACCCATGCTTAAAGCAGGTCTAATTAAATCAGGCCTGCACTAGTAACAAGTTAACCTCTAAATCTGGAAGCTGCAAGTAAAGTGCTTAAATGGAAACAGTCCCCAGAACAAACACATCTCCAGTCTTAACTGCTACACCATGCCCAGGAATTGTTTGGGAGCCCCACGAATCAGTACAGATCAAAAAGGCATAAGGATGCTCTTTAAGAATTAAGCCACATAGAGGATGGTGTCCCAGCACGTGGGAAAGTGACAGCGCTGTGTTTAACATGGCAGCACAGGCGTAACCTCACTGTGCCCCCTTTTGGACAAGTGCTCTCCTTTGTGTGGTCCAGCAAATAAACAGTCATTGGATTTGCTTGTTCAGAATGCTGGGAACGGGGGTGGAAGCCATCCTAAACACATCTAACAATAAGGTTTGACTGAGGACCAGAGTGCAGCCAGCCCACTCTGCTTTATGGGCTCTCCATAAAAACTGAACAGTTCATCAACTCATTTTTAGTCAAGTATTTACTAAAAAAAGAACACAAAGCAAAGGTAGATTTATATCAAAGGTTACAGGCAGAGTGTGTAATCCCGTATCAAGAAAAAAAAAAAAGAAGAAAACACATGCTGATTATTCCCAGACTCTCCTCTGAAAGCAATGAGCCTAAGCCTATAGACCAGCGATCACAGGGACAATGCCTATTCACTACACAATCTCATTGAAGTCCCTGAAACTACCAACCAAACAGCTTTAGTTAGAGATTTGCAGAACTGGACTCAGTACGACCCAATTTCTTATTTCTATCCTAAACTCACATTTAAGAATTCAGAAGATGAGTTCAAGAAAATCTGTATGCCTTATAGCTTACTTGAAAAACGTCTAACATTTGTAATTTACAAGAACAAAAAACTGAAAGACTCACAGGTTATTAAAAAAATTAAATAGTCTTTTATTTTCCACTTTCTTTGAAAAGTAAGGCTTTCACACGAAAAATCAAGATTATTCTACTGGCATTTTAACCATCCCCAAATAAATAAAATCTGATATAAAAATGATCACAGCAAAGCAACCAACAGAAAATTTTGTATCAAATAAGCAAATACAAAATATTCTGCCCTAGATCCTTGAATGAATTTTAATGAGCATCGCCATTTTGACTGAACGAATATTTTATTTTGGACCTCAGGAATTCTACCTCCTGATGACGACAAATTACAGGGAGAACACAGGGAACATTCCCACTCACATACTTCTTTTAATTACAGTGTTTAAAATCTCAAAGAATGTTAAAACACCTTATTTAAAAAGAAAAGCTTATGTAAAACACCAGATATATTACATTTCTATTACTGATCTGCACTGATTAAGTAAGAGTTGACTTATGCAGCTAATATTAAATTTAGAAATTAAATACATGTCCATATTGTATGCAGCCTAGCTGGAATTCACTAGATTAAACATACTAATTAATTTGGTCATGGTGTGCTTTGTATTATAATTCAGCACTTATTTATGAGGCCCACATATTCAGTTTACTGAATTTAATGTCGGCACTATTCTTAAACATATCATTAAAAGTGCTAACATTTTATATCATTAACCCTGTATCACTCCACAATTAACATAAAATTATCAAAAGAATAATAAAAGCAGCTATGCATTTTTAAGCCACTTAAAACATTTCTAAATGTAATTATAACTATTTCATGCTAAGTAAGAACTGGTATTTCATTTTCACGCTCAGATACTCCTCGCTCAAGAAAGAAAATAAAACCCCAGCTTTTCTAATCACTTGTTACTTCCAGGTTTCCTGTAGAGCAGACATTCATAGTTGTATTTCTGACTCACCATACATTTAGATAGACAGGATTACTAGGTGGGTCTTTTTTCATACTCTATCAATACACAAATGACTGAAAAACTTAATAGGTGATGAGCATTTTTGCCCCCAGCACTCACTGAGATGTCACCGTGGACTTCAGATCCTAAGTTTTTTTTTGACATGTCCCAACATACTGGCCTCTGCTGAAATCACAAACTTCTGCAATTGTCAGACAAATGGGGGAAACAGACAAATCTTCCTCTAGTTGTGTACTATAGGTTTACTGAGTCGCTACTGAATGATCAAAGTACATGCACACACCTATACACGTCTATATTTTAAAAAATCTGCCAGGAAAGCTTCTCGTTCATCTGCCATCGATTTACATCAAAACCAAATTAATAATATTGAAGATTAGACAATACAAAACGTGTGTGCATGTGTGCATTTTACCAGCAAAGCAAGATATGAAGAAGAATACTTCTTACCATCTATACAATACTAAAGGGCTCCTTTCTGCCTAAAATTTTAATTTTCTAACTAGTTATGGATGAAGGGAAGTCAAATTTGAAGACTTGTCTTAACATTTATCAGTCTAATATACCAGATGCAACCTAGAACTCCTCAGCACTCTCAAATACCTATTCATTGTCTGGATTAAGCTAAATCATTTGCAGAGGCCAGGCATTTCTCCAGTTCCTTCATTACTTTAAAAATACAATATTTCTGCCTTCCACCATGGGAACAGTGGTGAACAAATGGTAGTTTAGTAACTGCTGCCTAAATGTTAGTATTTCCAGTCACTCTGCCTTTGTTGCTAAAGCAATACACAAATGCTCACAACTTGTGACCAAGATTTCAACCAGCTGATTTGCTGGAATATCACATCTTTCCTCAGTTCCAGTTGCATAGGTTTGGACGCTGCCACTCAACCTTTTGACACTGAAATCAAGAATCTCTCTTAAGAGGAGTAGGGAGACATCAAGTACTTGTATATATTCAGTAGCATGAATAAAGAATGTCTTTCTTAGAAAAACTGATTTAATAAAATGAATTATTTTCTGCTTTGCCAAGTTTACTAAAAGAATAAGAGTTTTTTTCTTTTAATGGAAAAAACCCATCTGAGCCATGACACTTTTGAGAGGCACCAAAGCCTATTCAAATAAGCCATGTATTTTATAAAAGGAAAGAAGTAAACCACTTGTAAAAAAAGACAAAAAAAAGAAGAAGAGTTAAGTGAAAACTAAACTGAAAGTGTTTCATGAGCACAGCCCTACATGTCGTCACCCAGAAGGCAAGTGACAATGTCTTCACTGAGGTGACTAGAGCTACGCTGGTTTGCTTTAGCTGGACACGTCCTAGCTACACAAACCTTCACGCTCTCAGCCTTAGAAACAAAACTGCTCCACCTACGCCAGCTTTCTACAGCTATAAACCATAACAAAGCTGAGAGGAAAAATATTAGCAATACAATTCAGTTTTAGATTTTTGTTAGAGAGCTGTGATACTATTCGCTTTTACAAAGCTGCTCTACACTCATTAGTCTCAAGTATTACATCACAAAATTTTAAAATAAATTAACAATTTGCTGGGTCAAGTAACATTTGATATATTTGTGTTAGAAAGATGTATTATCGCTCCTGTCATTACATTACAAACTTCTTGAGACAAGTGCTGGTCAGTTTATTTATGTGGAACCCTAAGCATAAAGTTTCTGTAGAATTTCTTTAGAAAGGTCAGACAAACGTTCAAAGGATTATAATGAGAATGGATGAGGCCTTTGAAGGACTGTGCAGTCTTTCATTTGCTAATCTAAAGTAACACTTATTAGCAATGATGATTTCTTCAACCATCACATAGTCACCCCCCTGCATGATCCAGTCAAAGTGTATCAAGGACTTCTATGATTTAGGAATCTATTGCTGTATTATAGTAAATCATGTGCTAATTAATTTCTTTCCCCCTCCCCTAAAAATTCTCACATGCAACTTCCTATTCAACTCCTGCCAAGAAAAATGTTTTAAATCTGTATTTTACCAATTTTACCCTTGACAGGAGTTTTCTTAAGACACTAAAAATTGTCAAGACTCAAATAAGGAAATAAGACACATTAGTTCTTTTGTATGTTGGCTTAACTGCTGTCAAGAATACTATTAGAAATTCAATACAATGTTGAAAAATAACACCACCAGCACAACTGATTTCAACACAACACATTCTAAGTTCCACACAACACATCTTTTACAATAATAACTGCTGCTTTTCTGATCGTTTTTCTATGCCGTTACAGGAAAAATTGAAGTCAAAATACCTTAAGATTTTTGCAAACTGTAATTTTACATTTTTGTAATTCAGAGGCAAAAATGCAGATGTAAATCCTAATTAATGAAATTTAAAGGTTTATAGAATACAGATTTTAGATCATCATTATAAAAGATATTCTCCTTTCTTTTAAAATAAATTACTTGAGAGAGTAAACCAAGTTAGCAAACCTGTTTTGCAGTAAAAACTTCTGCAATCATTCCAGCATTTTGCCAGGGATGGAATGGGGGTGTGTTGAGGGACAATAAAAGAAGAGACACAGAGACTATTATCATGTAATTATAATCCATAGCTAATGCATGTTAAGATTCTCATTTTAAAGATTTACTAGCAGTGTGTTAAAGATATAAAAGCCAGGAAAGTAAACAAAAATAATTTAACACGTTTCTTTTCCTCAAGTTAAAAAGTTGTTTCCTTTTATACATGAAGACTGAATTTGCATTTATGAAACCCTACTGTAAAAATTAACCAAAGTAACTGCTATAACTTTTAACACACATTTCAGATATTAAGAGATTTTAACACAAAGTTCTACTACAGCCTCCCATTCAGTTTACAATCCAGGTAATTTGCTGATTTCAGTGGATTTGCAGAGTACGTTAATCAGTGCTGAATTTAGTACAGCACTTTGCAGTTTCTAGTTTACCGTTTTGCTTTCCATATTTCTAGGCACTAATGTTTGCAATTAACTTTTTTTGTAGACACAAACATACACATCAAGTATCAACAACCTCAATCTGTTACAGACTCAAGTTGCAAAATTTAAAATAATTAGGTCACCTAGGCTTGAACTTATACATTGGATTTCAGTCTAAATTATAAAAGCACACCCACCTCTTCACAAGACTCACAGCATGTATCGGCACAAAACAGTTCCAGACTTAAACCACTTTTCAACCTTGTGTCATCCAAGCATCAGCTTTGCATAAAATGCATTTTAAAACAACAGTAAATAGCCCATAAGGTGAAAATATGGAAGACACGGAGAGACTTCCATCTAAGAAGGCAATCAGAGATACAGTTCGTGCTATACTCTCCATTTTATTATATCTTTAAGATATTATTCCCTTCATATTTGTTCACTAGCAGCTATTTCAGTTGCAATATTAAAATGAACCTGTATGAATAACATTTATTCCATAAAGCCAGAACCGAACTGAGAGGTGAGGAGTGCTTAGAGCCTGGTATTTGTAAACATTTTATAATTTTATGACTTCTGATCTGCGTAAGACCAGAAATATTTGTATGCAATGCTTCAGTTGCAACGTTCTGTTATTGTTTACATGCACACTTGAACTAAAAGACTGATGTAATTAGTCCAATATGCAAACTTTAAAAATGTACTGAATGCAATGAGCACATCTTGCAAGAAACACATAAATAACTATAATTTAGATTTAAATTACTATCCTCATAATAGATGCACACATCTACATCTTAGAATTGTTTACCATTTTCAGAAGTTTCTCATATATGTTTTTTAAATTTGGCTTTTTCAACTTATTTTTCTCTCACTATTGAGAAATCATTTTTTTCCTGGACTTTAAATGTTCACGCATCACACTCAGCAGCAGTGCGTGATCATAGCCTCTTGGTTAAGAATTAAACAGTGCTGAAGCTGAGACCAAAAGGCGCACGGACAGAATGTGCGAATATTTCAGTAGCTATTGAAACAAGTACTATCCTTGTTACTTTTAAAAGAGAAAAAATAGCATTGGCACATCTTTCAATAACTATGCAGGCAATATCCAGTAGGTGTGCACCTTGTCATCTGAAACTAGCCTTCCGAGTTTTAATTTCAAACACTAAAGCTATTCCTCCAAATAATCCAGGAGACACGCATTGTAACAATACATAGTGATACACAAAGACACTGTCTGTGCCTCATACCTGCCACTTCAGCCTGTCTCCGAAGACCAATACCACAGTAAAGAACACCATTTAATATAAGCATAGTGCTTTGGTTTTAGGATTTTTTGGGGTTTTGGGGTTTTTTTAGCTTTAAAAAAAAAACCCAGCAAAGCATTTTTTCTAAATTCTCTGTCGAGCTTCAGTCAGGTCACAGAATGGACACCTGAGTCGCCTGACCCTGCACTCAAACTCCTGGAACCTGTAACACTTGTTTTCAAACAAATCACCTCTGGAGATGGAGCAGGCTTCCTATCAATCACTAACAAGTTAATTCCACATAATAAGGCAGGTTTGGATGCAGACTGATACATTGTGAAATGCTGTATCTAAAATTGATTAGAATGGCACTCAAAATGAATGCAGCCCTCCAAACCACTTCTTTGCTCAGAAACATTAATCTCACTTATAAGGAGAGCTTCATAATGGTAATGCTTGGTATGAAAAAAGTATGAAATAAATCAGGTTTTATAAGACACTGCAATTAATCAGTTTTAGAACTAAGGAAAGGCTGTTAAAGCGGCACATTTTTACAATGGTAACTTCTTTAAAGCCTCTGTTACCTCCAAAATATTAAACGTTTAGGGCTTTCTTTTAATTGCTCAGTTGACAGTGTGTCCCAGCCTTAACTGTGGGTCCCTGAAATGTTTCACTACAAGCTAATACTCTTTGCAAATAATACTACTCCATCAGAAAGATAATGCATTTATTTTAAGACACTCTTCAGTCTAAGAAGAATCGCCTGCAGGTATCCCGAAAGAACTTACTTATCTAGCTAGTTCGCCTCGGGTAAAAAATTTATGCCATCAAAACTAAGATTTTTCTAATAAACACACTAAAATTATTTCTGGTAGTATTTTGTGCACTTGATACTGCACAAACCTGCAGGTGATAGAGTCACATAATTGCTACATTTACTAAAACAGTAAATCTAACAAGTTTATATGCATTCATTTAATAGAACAGACTCTACAATAGAGGTATTCTTAAAAGAAAATATATAGAGATATTAATCTTACTAACAATCTCTAATGTGTAGTACCAGTATAGTTCAAATCAGCCTCTAAATCTTACACAAGCACAACTTACTTGCATAACATTTTGAAAAAAATATTTTAAGATTTCTCTACAACAAATTTGCTCTATAAGAATTTTATAGTTTGTCTTGTACGCTGACAGACAGATGAGTTTTCTATAACAGAAATGCAGCATTAAGTACAGTAAGTGCAGTATCACTATAAAAATAAGAGCAGTTCTGACCTGAAGCCTTAGCATCTCTGGTCTTTTAAGCCTATATAGCAGAATGCCCCTTCACAAACAGCACCTGATCCTCCTGCTGGGCACTCTCAGCTTTTACTGGGCCTAATCCAAAACTGATTCAAGTTAGTGGAAGTTCTTGCATCCATCTACAGGGGCATCAGTCGGCACAACACTCACTGATTTTAACAGAAGGTAAAGGTACTGAGTATCTTAATGAGCCAAGCCTATAATCTGTTAATTGTTGGGGTTAGGAGATGACCAAAAATACTTTCAGGTCAATTATTGTTTCATTTTCTAATATTTTATGGGGCTTCTATAAAATAGATATTTATTAAAAGAAGCCATTGTGTGCTCATTTGTAACTTTAAATCTAGTTTCCATTAATAAATCCCTTTTTTCTCTTTTTTCATTTGAACAGTGAATAATTACTCCCAGCTCTAAGAGTTTTGACTGACGTACCAGTCTTAACCTGCTAACTAGATTACGAATGTTATTTTGGATTGTTTTTCCTCAAAAAATATTAAACAAAAGAATCTCAGCGGGGTCAAGTATTTCTTATATCAAACAGCATCTTTTATCTCAGAGTTCACCCATATAAGCCCCTTTCCATTTTTAATCAGATCTATGCATCTAATACTTCTGTACTGTTGGCTTTTTTTTCCCTCCCCTAATTTACTAGACCATTGAAAATAACCCAGCAAGTTCATAATAGCAAAGCTTCAGAACTGTAAAATAATATTCTTTTTTTCAATGTATTATATTTTTCCAAAATTTAAGTGATACATTTTTCATGTATATTCATACTTACATAGGGCCCCTTCTTCCTAACCATTCTTATATTATATAAAAGTACAATGTATGAAAATTTTTCCCTGCATAAAATATTAAACTAATCTCCTAGATGCTCCTGACTAGCACTTAGATTATTTCAGAAGGAAAGAGCAGTGGTATTTTTCATAGAGTGTCCTCAAGTGTTTTACAATTAACTTTTCTGTAAGACCATAGACGAGCAATATTTGTATTTCAATATACTCTTTACTAGACTGAATTTTAGGATGCGAGCATCCACAGAATATTACTATAACTCTTCAGTGGTATGAAGCAAAATACTCTGCCTGAGCAAGTATACATAAAATGCAGGGGTAACAGTCAAATGAAACCAAACAAGCATCGAACTAAGGCTTAGCGTAAGACACTCATGATATTTACAAAGTAGAAAAATAAGACTGCTTAAGTTTTCCTACAAAAATATTTTAAATCTAAATATTTAACGAAGCCTACATCTACATGATACCTTACAGAAACTGTTCCTATTAAAAAAATTTTAACCGTCTGTGAGCACATCAAGATGGGAGTTTGGGTATGTTCTCTTTT
This sequence comes from Oriolus oriolus, assembly GCA_013400235.1. NCBI lineage: Eukaryota > Metazoa > Chordata > Aves > Passeriformes > Corvidae > Oriolus > Oriolus oriolus. The sequence continues at coordinate 288,912 of VXBT01011641.1, forward strand.
TATGTAACTTTGCTTAAAAGCAACTTTATAACATAAAACTTTTAAGCCCACACAACAGTGGATCTGTTTCCTACGTACACGTGAAGAAAAGCCCCACCAGACACCAGAAATGTTTGCAATTTCACGAGAGAGACCACCCCCTTCTCTCCCCAAACAACGGTGACATACAATTTCTTTGATCGCCATGTGTTTTCGCTGCACAGTAACACGATTTTCACTTCAGTTTACTGGCTAGACCATTACAGATGCGAGTCTCAGAAACCCCCTCCTTTAGCAGCAGGGCAGGTACAGCCCCGGTAGCAGCTCCGGAGCACAGACCACCCGGCAGCCTGTCACCGCCCGCCGCCGCTTGACAAACGCGCTGCCCGAGGACGCCGGACCCGGAGGGAGCGCCCCGCGCCCGCACAGCCGAGGTAACAAACACCAAGTTCCAAACCCACCAGAAACTTGCTCGGACGAGCTTTCGCGCCTCCGCCCGCGCCACTGCGCTCACCGGACAGGAGTACGGACACTTCCGTTTATTTTCCGAAAGTGAGGATGCCGACTTGGGAAAGCACCGAAACTGCTGTGGTCCCACCGCCGCCCCGCGCCGCCGGGAGCGCGCTCAGCCCCCCCGGGAGCGCGCACACCAGCAGCCCCAGACTCGCTCACCTCCGCAGCGTGGGG
>VXBT01011641.1:290658-367044 GCA_013400235.1 Oriolus oriolus
CGCCCGCCGAGATTCTTCGGCGCTGCCGGCAGCCCGGGCGCGGCGCGGCGCGGCGGAGCCGCCCGGCAAGGCCGGAGGGTGCCGGCGGGGCTCCCTGGCCCGGCAGCCCGCCCCTCGCACGGGCACCCGCAGCCCCCCCGCCCGGCCTTTCCGCCGCACCCCGGCAATTTTCGGAGTCGGGCGGGAGCCGGGTGACCTGATTACAGCTTAAACATCTGCTTTTAAAGCCATTTCTCCGTCGCGTACAAAGGCGCTTCTGCTTATTTTTCTCCCTGACTCCTCAGCAACCTCTCGGCTCAAAGTAGTAGCTGTAACTTTTCACACACTGAGATGTTACCTACCTACCTATCTAGGACCGCTCTCTTTTTACGCCTTTATCCTTCCCTTTTAAACTCAAAGGCGTTTCACACACGAGATGCGAAACGCTCGGAGAAGTTAAGACAGATGAGCAGCTTTGAACGTTTAGCTGGCTACCCGCTGCAGTACTTTGATTTTCCAAACTTTATCCACCACATCTCTAACTCTGCACTGAAAGATGCACGACTGCGTTATCTTAAACGCTCCCAAGGAAAATCCCTATATTCCTCTGTCCTGAAATAACTGGAAATACCTCCTAATCATGGAAACGTTACTGCAGATGTAACCAACGGGCATTGCGAGGGGGCTGTCTATGATCAGTCAGGCAGTTTTCTGTCACATGCCCGTGTTTTATCCCTGTGTTTTTCTTTGCATTTGTACTTTGCTGGGCTCGACCCGAGAGACAAGGTGCCTGGGTATATAAACTGAGTGCTGAGGTCAGCATGTGGGAATTACAGCAGGTACCACACACACAGAGCCAGCATCACACAGCACCGTTATACAGCAAGCGCAATAGAAAACCACAAATGTTTCAAGCCCTTTTAAGTGTACAGAAAATGTGTAATTTATAATATTGAGCACATAGAAAGAAAGAAAGAAGGTATTTTATAATGGCAATGACGTGTCTTCATCCCCAGAAAAGTTGTAATAAAAGGAACTACTTTTAAATACAAGTTTGCAAAAGTATTTTACAGATACAACAACTAAACCAATGGGATTGAAATGAATACTCTGTACTGACTTCGTGGGTGGCTCTGAAGTGCTGGCATTTCATTTGAGAAAGTAGGACCCATAGAGACTTCTCTAGAGACAGTTCTGTGCAGGTAAGTGCACAGACAATACAAGTAGAACTGGAATCATCACGACCCTGTCTTTCAAATAAAATATCCTACAAAGGGTTTAGTCCTTATAAGAAAGCACTCGAAGCGTGAAAATGTGAATTGCACAAAATTCATTATTACAAAACACATAAATCTAGGCACACAGGTATCATCTTAACCCTGAACTTATGCCAAATGCTGTAATTGTTGTTGCATATTATACAAAATAGCATTTCTACTAAACTAAAAGCAAATCTTGTAGACTCAGGGTTTTATTTACGCATTTTTTCTCTCGGCTTACAGTCCTCTAACACAATATTTAAAGTTATGTTTTGCAAAAATAAATTTAAAGCACTATATTTTTGCACTACTGCTTCATCCATTTGCAATACCTTAGCTAAATCCATTAATCTAGTACTAACTTGAATTTTTTACTGCCCTCAAATACACTGAGCTAAGATTCTGCTTTATCATAAATAGAAAGATAACATCATGCCTTCCTTTTGCAAAGCCCCCTTGATAGACAACAAATGTCAACTACTTATTGATACATGTTTGAAGTTCAGAGTAAGTTATTTTGGTGCTCTTAACTTGGACATCACCGAAGCAGCATTACCAGGCTCACCAAAATTTAATTAAATTTCAGTCTTCAGAGTTTGAGTTAATTTGAAAAGTGTGCAGGCACATTAGAGTTAGAGATTTGTAGGAAACTATCTTCCTAATGTCAACTATTAAATGTGACTAAACTCTCTAAAATCACTCTCCAGCCATTCCTTACTCTTCCGGATTTCCAGTAAGCTCACTCTTTCAGTAGAGAAAGAACAAAAGGGTATGCATTCCTTATCGACTTAGAGACACTTTTTTTTTTTTTTTTCAGATGAGACCATCTGTAAATCTTTTTGGACAGTAGGTGTTACTGAGAGAAAAGAGCAGGACGTTCTCTGATGTGAGACATGGCCGGCTCCTGCACTAATCTACCAGTAACTCCAAAAGACGACACACATTCAAGACATTGTCACGTTCTTTGCAAACTTCGTAAACTGTTCTTAACGTGTCCTTCCGTACTTGAACGGTAACTCGGGCTCTGCCAGACTTATCGGCACTTTCCGGTTCCAGGACTCCAAGCTCTTTAGGATACTTGCACGTCTGAAAAAAAAAAAATCTCAAAAGCTCTGCATTGTCAGGGGGTCCTGGATCTACAGCTCATGGAGGAAGAAATTGTTTCTACCCATCCACTTTCCTTCGGGGTAAGAGTCAAGATGCGCTTTAATGCAGCTAGGTAGGGATTGCCTCTACGTAATGGAAACAACCAGCAGCACTGCCCTGCGTCAGGATACTTCATAATCACAACCCTAATAAAAAAACAAAAAAAACCAACACAACATCCTCCTTTCGACTCAGTCTTGCTGGTTGGTCATAACATGGCAACAACTATCCCCATTAGCTGTCCGCGCGGTCAGCTCCGCGGCTCCTGCTCCTGTGCAAGCCCCGCGAAGGGAACGAGTTCGCAGCCGCTCGAGCGGCCGCTTTCGAGCTGTCGGCGGAGCCGCCGCGCTTCCCCCCGCGGCGGCCCGGGCGGGACGGCGGAGCCCGCGCAGCCCCCGCGCTGTGCCGAGCGCGGACCGAGGCGGGGCCGGGTCAGAAGGTGACGAGCCGGCCGTGACCACGCTCTTCCCTAAGCCCCGGAGAGAACCGCACCGCTCTTCTGTGGGAATGGGGAAACTTTGGGAAGAAGGGGGAGCCCCAGTGCGCGGGGGCGCAGAGTGACGGACTGGAGCGGCTGCGGACACGCGGAGCTGCGCTGGGCTCGCTCTCTCCGCGGGAAGGGCTGCGCTGTCTCGCCCGTCTCACCGCCAGCAGCGGATCGAGAGGCACTTTTTCCCCGAGTATCGAGTTGTGGTAAAATTGTAAAACAAATATTCTAATCTGATCACTGACAAAGCCATAAAATTAAATAGCTGTCTGTAGAGGGAAATATGTCTTAATTACCTTAATTAAAGCAAGATAGGGCCTTTCACACGTTCATTTTGAAGCCACTAAATGTACTGATTATCATACAAATCAACCTTTAAATGGGGGTCATGCTTTTCCACTACATTAGTTTGTGTTCCACTGCATAAAACAAAGCTATATGGGAAGCTGACCTCTGGTGAAAATGATGCACTTCAGCTGCACAAAACTGCTGACCCTCTTCATTGGGTCCTTAGGAAAGAACCTGAAGGAGTTTGCATACGATTTGGAATACAAAAATGCCTTTCATATTGTGTTAACACTGCATTAGGAACTACTGCCTGAGCTAAACTTACGGCCTTAAACTCAAGCACATAATCATTTTAATCACCTTGTATTCATAAGTAGGAGCCATCACAAAGCGCCGTTACCGCCATCATTGTGTGAGTTAGTACACAAGGCCATGAAAAATATAACATTTGTGTTTGCTGGTATAACACTCTCCCAGCAACTACAGCTGGGGATAACTACCCATATTTTCCTTTAACAGGAGGAATGCAGAATATTTATTGCAATTCAGAAGTCAGTACACAGATCTTATATGTACATACAGAAGTTTACGTTTAAGTCACATTTATTCAGAATTTATGATTTCTGCAAGAAGAAAGATGCTTTGTTTTAACTAAGCTTCATAGTCACAATTAACATTTTTGTTTTCCTTTATAGCTTTCTAGCTGACAGATTTTTTAAAAAAATAAGAAATTCCACCAGAAAATTGTTCAAATTAAGGAAATGCACAGAAAAGATGATTTAAAGAAATGATAAGCACACTGCATGAGGAAAAAAAGCAACCAAAAGTGCTTTTCTGTTGTCTGTTTCTTTCTTTTTTTTCTTCTCCTGTGCCATGTACTCCTTCTAGCAGAAGACATCTCTAACAAATGCAGTCTGGGAAAAATACCTCTCTAATCAAAAGCTCTAATAGCAATCAGCTATTTTATTGTGATAATTTGGATGTTAATTGCTCTGATGCGCCTAAACAGAGTATTTATTAAAATACTACTAGTTTTAAAAAAAATCTTAGGTTGTTAGTAGTAAAATACATTGTATTCAAGATGACTGCTTTCATTCCTGGAAGACAAGAGTTCAGGCAGTGGAGTGGTAACAATCTGTGTTTGTTCCTGTCTGCTCAGGAGAACTGTTTCTAATTGATCTGGCATGGAATTTAGTTGGAAATGTGTATGTTGCAACCTAAGCACAGTCCCTGTATGCTTTGTAAAGTGATCACCATATGGGCCTTATTTGAAACATTTGAAGGTTTTAGCTATTAACCTTGTTTAAATTGTGCTGTAAATTCAACTCTCTGAGCTCAAAAATATATGCAACTGTAATATATGTGTGCATGTATATCTATCTACACATGAATCTCTATGTGGCTATATGAATACAGACATACATACACACACATATATGCATAAACACACATCTACAGCTACAGACATACATACACACTGACCATTTTAGGTATCATGAACATGTGTCAGTTATTTGCACATTACTGCTAATCAGTGAAGGTACTAGTTACATATTTAGAAACTCTGATGACTGGAAATGTTGTTCTGAAAGAGACGTAGCTGACGTTACAGAGTCATTTTCTGTAGATGCCATTTTAATATTTGAGACTATTTTTGTATTCATTCTTTTGTGAAAAAAATACGCTCAGATCTATTTCAACACACCAGAATATTATTTAACTGCCAATCTGATGTCACAGAGATTTAATTAAGAAAGCCCAGATAAACTAAGAGCAAAACTGTCTGAAGTTCCTTGACAGGAAACTCTTAGGAGACGATGGTTAACTGTGATTCTTTCAATCACAGGGCCAATTATCAATTTTTAACCCTCAAAAATCTTAATAGTGATTTCTTCTTCTGAATGTAAAATGAATGGCTAGGCTTTGTTACAGGTAATAGTGCTAAGTTATGAATGCTGATGGCCTTCTTGTACAGCCTCAAATTACATTGAAAAAGATACAGTTTCTTTAATTAAAAAAGCTGCACTGAACTAATCCCTCTAGCTGAAAAAAGAAAAGTTTTAAGCAATCTCTTTCTGCTCTGGGAGAGAAAAGCAGACAATACCATAACAGATCAGAAACATAAGCTATAGTGTGCAGCCAGGAGCACAGCAGGGAACTGAATACTGCTCCGACTGTGTCATTTTTTAATCCCCCATCCCAGTTTTCCCCGTCTGACCTCATGCTGAGATGAAGTTATCACAGAAGACAGCTTTACTCTTACCAATGAATCCAACCCTGGATCTGTATTATCCTCAGCAGATCAAAACACCGCTTTCATCAAATAGCATTATCTGCATAAAAGGCATGCAATTGCCTGATAATTTCACCCAAACTATGCTATTCATTTAAAGGACAAGAAGAGAAATGTAATTCATTCCTTTTTTTCCCCCTGGAAAAGCTAACTTACACTTCACTCATGGGAACTTTTCTTTTTTTAACAGGAGATCTCAAGAAGAGGTCCATTAAAAGTTTCCCTCTGGTTTACAATTAATTGTTAGAGTACCCCTGTGCCGTGTGAGTGACACAAGTGTAGTTATGCAGAAAACTGGCAGGGAGAATTCACAAAGCTTGCTGTAGCCATGATACTGATTCCATTAGCCATGGTCCTGCTAACCCTAATAATCAAATCATATATGGCATAATTGTAGCAGCCTAAAAATAAATAGTAGCTGAAGGTGTTTACAGGACCTTCCTACAAATGGAAATTCAAAGTCTAATAATTTTGTCCTAGCTCAGAAAGGCTGCACCACAAGGTCCTGAAATATCTTCACTAATGTATGCGTTGTTTATAAAAAACATGTACATATATTAAAAACTCATGCTGGTGCCCTGTCTTCCAGAAAGGAAAGCACACAATAATGTGGCTCATTGGTTTTATTGATATACACAAAACATTAAAGTCCTGACGGAGGTGGGCAGATTGCTCCAAGTGAGTGCTGTTACAACATCTATCGTATTTGGACTATTATATGTACTCTGCTTGTTGAACTATTCTTGGTATTTTTCTGCTTGTAAAGGGCTCATGCATATCTCTTCCACAATACAAAACCCCTCAAACCTAAAAATAATGTGTTGGTTTTTAAATTTTGTTTTTGTTTTGCTAATACTTGTTCAAAAGAGTAAACACATTTTTGTGTTGAAGTCTTGTGTTTTCTAGGTTGTTGGGAAGAGGTTTTCTTGTTTCCTGAATAGCAGTGTGGATGTTCAGCACCAGAAATAAGCATTGATTTTTATCTGGCAGAGGGAATTCTCCCTTTCTTGTTCTGATAGTACAAAGGACTTGGTATGCCATGGGACTGCAAATGCTAAACTGAGTAGTTGTTGTGGCCTAAATATTGCCTGCTCCATACAATGCCAGTTACTTTTCTTTAGGACCACTGGACAGGTACTGTCCTCTATTCAGAGGATAATTTTTTTTCCCCAGCATGTCTTTGATACTTTTTAAAACAGGAGTTCTTTGAAGTGGCTCAGAGGTTTGGAATCACAGGAGTTGCCTCAGAAGAGCTGGATTATTGAGTCTTACACAGGCACATCACACATTTACCATGGGGCTACAACCTCTCTGTGTACACACAGACCCTATGGAACTTTATACTATTAAAAAAAGCCACTTTGGTTCACAACTTTCTGGGTCTTTTCAGCTTCATGATAGAGCTCTTTTTCCCCCCTTGATTTCACAGAAGCTTTGGATGTTTCAGCGCTTCTTTATAATATTAAAAAATACAAACATATATATTCACTTTCCCTGCCAAGTGTTATCTTACTTTTTAATGGGAACACTTTCCTAACATATCTTACAGAGGATTCTGATGAAGGAACTCTGTATCTGAAAGCTTGTGTCCTTTTTCCAACTGTATCAGCTAATCAGAGAAAATAACTGTGGTTCTCTTTTCTTGCATAATTACTTCTCATATATTCTCAGAACATCTCACTTATGGAAATATATATGGTATATCATCAATAAGGATTAATGTATGCAAGTGCACTTGGGTTTGGATCTGCGTTCATCAGCATTATTTCCTATTTGAACCCTGTTTGTAGGGTTTATTATGTGTTCCCATGGCAATGGAATGTAACTTCTTATTGAAAGATTTTTTTCTTTTAAACATTACTTGTTGTTGTTGAAATGGGTTTTACCCCTAGGCATTCAAACCAAGGTTCTTGTGGGAAAGAAAAGAGCATGGGCTGAAAATGTTGATTTCCTATATTGATATGGTATTATGCTACATGTGTTGGTATAACCACCTGTGGAGCCCCACAGGCTGTTAACAACTATGGGGTCTCCTTTCTGTTCATGAAAAGCAGGGCAATTTGATGATGGAGGAACTTAAGTAGAGGAGGAGGAGTGCTAGTCAGAGAGCAAGATGCAAGCTGCCCTTCCTACAGGCTTCATGGCTCCTTCTTGCCTACAACTGTGTGCGGCAAGGGCACAGATAAAGACTAGGTTACCTCTAGAACCACAGCCCTGCCCAGGTACCAGGCATGAAGAAGGGAGAGCATGGTAACTCCTAGTTTACCAGGTAGAGATCTTGTTTTAATCCTTCCCTCTGTTGCCAGACCAGTGATATTATGGCAGCTATAACCGAGAATTCTGATACTACGGCACGGTAACTGCATCACAGCCTATCAGCCTTACCTTCTAAAAAGTTACAAGAAATATCATGCAGAAAGCCAATCCTCTCAAGAGAGAGTTCCATTTAGGAAAATCAAGGAAGTGACACAGAAAAGCATTGATAAATACTGACAGAGCAATCAGAAACTTTACCACAGATACTAATATTGATGCCCTTGTACCAACTCTGCTAGACCTGAACTCAATTTTTGAACATTTACGCTATTTCAGGATGTACAGATTATCCTCATTCTGGATTTCCAAATCTTTTTTGTTCAAGTGTGTTTATATTTATGGCTTGAGAGAAGTTAATAACACATAAAAAATACAGTTTTGTTTTGCTTGTTTGTTTTAAAAACTGAAAGAAATGGAATTGAATTTAGAGAGTTCTTAAAACACTAGAAACTAAATATGGAAACTCCAAATGTCTTCAGTGATAATTACACACACACACAAAAACTACAATATAATTCTGACCTAAAACAGCAGTTCAGAACAGAACTGATTTCAGCCACTTAAAGTGACGTAAACTTGGACTCTATGATATTCACCTCATATTCAGAATGTGACTTCCATATGCACATAGAGAAATATCGCAGTTTGAGTGGGACTCTGTACTCTTTTACATATTTCACCTCAGCATTAGAGAACCACCAACAGTGGATACAGTTTTGAGACTGATATAAATTTGGACTTCTGTAGTCCCTCCCATCATAAGCTTTAGACCTTCTGTTTGTGTTTTCTTTCAGTTGTCTATTAAACATCACCTATATTAGTTGAGATGATGTTGAAACCCCCACAACTTCTGGATGTAGGAGTTTTTTGTTCCTTTTTTTCCAGAATTTAAATACAGAAAAATGAAATAGAATGGAGGATGACAACAGAAAACACACTTTTGCTTTCCCTATCTTCATATTTTCAGTTCTCAGCTCCTACCATAGCAGTGCAATATTTGTGCTGCTGATGTCATGGCCGTGTAATTGCACAGAGCATGTCTGATTCTACATTACTTCTCCTGAATTATATTGGATCAAGATTACGCCCACAATAGCGCATTCATCAAAGCTTTCAATAGAAGATGAAGTGGCAGGATCTTTTAAAAGCCAAAACTGTCATCAGACCAATGAACATTTATGATGTGTCGATGATATCACAGCAAGTCCCTGAATTCAGAGAAAAGTGTTGAATCTTAGAAAACCTAAATCCCAGTTCAGCACTAATGCCAATTCTAACATCTGCCAACTCAGAGAAAAGGTGTACCACCATTCTGTGAACAGGACTTGAAACAAGGCAAAATGGAAAAGGAAAGAGTTCTAAGTAGCTTCATTTTATAACATAAATCTTCTTGGAAGCTTTCTAAAGCACACTGCTATAGTTCCTCTTTCCTAAATATTCAGTACTTGTAGAAAACTAGTGAAACCCTTTGCATATGCACATCATAAAAATGCAGCTTTTCTGTTCTTACACCAGTCATAAAGAAATGGAAAATGATTGAGAAGCAGCAGAAGAAATCTATAGCTCATGTACTGGCAAAACTAGAGCTCTGCATTTTTATTTTTCCATCATAAAATTGATAGTTCTCAAAATAATCTCAGAACAATAAACTTGTAGTGTCTGTCAGAAAGAATCCTATCATGGAAATCTAAAGAATATAGATAAAAACACCTGTTGATTCAATTTTGTTTGGCTTATGACTTTCTCAAGTATTGTTGCAAAGGCTGTATTTGTACAGCCTGCCACTTTGGCCATTTTGAGTACTGTAGCAATAGCACTTTCTTCCTCTGGCAGCCTCTTCTCTACTACCAAACTTAAGGTACTCATCTTCATTTTAAGGATCCTCCAGTTGCCCTTTTCCATCCTGCCAGTCACCGCTTTCTTCCTGTCAAGAGCTCAACACCCATGTCAACCTGGCATATGATACCAGTAGCTGTTGCCAGCTCCTAAAGTTTGAAATGCATCTCTCTGCTTTTTTTTTTTATTCCCCACAATTCCTCTCATACTTGGGAGAAATTATTCTTAGAGATTTTCTTTCCCAGGATAAGTTCAAATACCTTGGACAGTATTTGCAATTGTGCTGACCAGTACTCCTTGTGCTGCTGTGCTGCCATTAGCTGCACTGCCTTGCTGCTTTTGTTTAATGATTAGATAGTAAAGTTCCCTGGAAGCAGGAAAAGTCTTTTTCCATTTACTCTGCGTCTAATGCAGCGTGTCTGAGAGCTCTCACAGTCTGAGTGCTCATCGAAGCCATGGCAATACAAATAAGTAACAACACTGGCAATAATCAAATTCACACACCACTTCCTTTGGTAATTTGATAATAGGTTCCATGTCTCTGCTGATAATATTTCTCATTTTTCTGTTTTCTATATGTGCAAGCACTACTTCGGCTTCAGGAAGTGCATCTGCATGTGTTAATCCTCATGTAAATTCCATGCTATTTTGACACATATACTTAGTACACCCTAAAATAAGAAGCAAAATGCAAAGAGCAATGAGATTGCTATATCCATCAAAAATCAACCAATGACATTAATAATCAAGGCTGCCCATGTAACTGTAATTCTGTACCCTGCTTTTAGATATAAGGATACTCTAATGATCAAAAAGTTTTGTAGAGGCCAATCTTTATTTAGAGGAAAGGTAGTTAATCGCTATTTAGTTTTATCCCCTACAATCAATAGATTTTGCCTGATCTTCCTTACTACACGCCACAAGAATTATGCACTGAATAAAAAGGAGTTGGACTTTGATGATCCTTGTGGGTCCCTTCCAACTCATGGTATTCTATAACTCTACGCAAACATCATCAGTTCTGTCACAGAGAGTTCTGTGTTAATGTGAACATGATGGTTTAGGATTTCACATTGAAAAGAAACTTACTGGGGCCCAGAATCCAAACTCTAGAATTGTTTCAGTAGCATAGAAATATTGTTTGCCTAATTTGAAACCCAGAAGTAGGCCTGAGACAGAAGGCACTGTGCTGCATGGCACTGTCTATGTTTCTAGAAAATACCTAGCCCAGTAGAGCCAACTGTGAACACTGGGCTTGAGATACTCACCCCTAACCACATAAAAACCTTTAGCAGATGCAAACTGATTGCTGTGTTCATCAGGTGACATGTTATGTTTCCTAACCAGGAAATCACCTTTTGCCTTGCAATCCATGCCAAACATACAGTAATATATTTCCACTTGAGGAGAAAAGATCCTAAGGAAAACCCATTTGGTACAAACTGGTGGTTCATTTCTATAGGAGGGCCACTCTGTGCATGAGGCAATTGTTTAATTAATCATGTAAAACCACCACAGAAATAATATTTCACAGGCACCTACAGTTTGCTGTCTCTTACTTGTAAAATATAGTTTTGAAAATTTTAGTATTAATTTATTTTATTTTTATAACTTCTGAGCAAAAAACCATAAAAATGAAAAACTTATTTGATGGATAAACATTAGTTCTCACAGTAAGTACTAAGAAATTTTAGCCTTTGGTTAAAAAATCTTTGTCAACTAATAAATCTGTATGATGGTAGACTAATGAAAGGAACATCTCTCTATTGTCTTTCTAGTCAGTTTCAGCTATCAGTTTCTTTTTAATGCTTAGCTTTGGAATATGTTACAATAAAATAAATTTCAAATTTCAATTTGAAACGCCCTTCTTAGGGGAAAAAAAACCCCAACCAAATCTGAAAGTAAAGTGCTAACCAAAGTTAAATAATCAAATTGAGGGAAGACTTCTCATTTTTGACTTGGAAAAAAAGAGTTTGCATTAGCACACTGATTCACACTCTCTTTCCCTGGTCACTTTAAACCTCTCCATTATTCTGTTTCAGTTCTACTTGAAACAGTCCTCTTCTCTCTTTATTTTTTCTGTTTGGACATCAGACTAAATCAGTGATCACTCAGTCAGCTTCCCTGAGGACATTCACTAGTTCTCCCCAAGTACATCCCCTCCAGTTCACACATGTCAGATACAAATCCACCTTCCTTAAGCTCTGGACTTTTTTTCCACAGCTTTGTCCACCTCAAGTTCCTCTTAATGCTCTCTCACACTTGCAATACTTTCTCTTCAGTTTTACACTTTAATTGACCACAGGAGATGTGCGGGCATCAGCTCACTAAAATATGACTGTGCTGGGACCAGTAGACAGACTACAGTCAAAAAAGAAAACTCTTTTTATTTTAAATTCCATTGCTCATCATCAAGCGTCCTTTCAGAAACTAGATAGAATGGCTGAGATGAAATTTTTTCAATTTTTAAATAAGAAATACTTAGTTCAGACAGTATCTTCAGAAACCTCACCTTCCAAAGAAGACATTTCCTTCCCAGCAGGGGACATTATCCCATCCTTAGCTCCACTGTACCTCTTCACTGCTGCTGGTTGTCAGCTGGTCAGGTTTGCATTAAAAGAAACTTCTACAGTGTACCAGTATCAGTAAAGTGATTTAACTTAACCTTGGCTCTTTGGGTAGCCCTTGTGGCATCACTCTAACCCATTTAATTCAAAACAGCCAGAAAATGAGAGGAAGATTTTCTAGGACCATTTTAGCCCTCACTTAACTCACAGAAGTGACTTAATATCTTTCTCTTCTGCACTAACTCTGAATGTTCAAAATGGGAGGAGGTGGCCTAGCAAAAAGCAGGTTTAATTTTTAAATTTAATTCTTAAGGAAGGGAAAAGAAATATTTCAGGAAAAGAGTCAATTTAAAAAAAAATATTGTATTCAAAAACAGGTGGTTTTAAACCTTTTTAGGCAATTTTCTCATTCAGCTATGCCAAACATTTAGTACTGAGCTGATAGGTTTGAGATTGCTTAGTTTGGTGTATCTTACACTTTTTCTAGAAGAGGCTTTGTAACTTTGCTCACCAAGTGATAAAATAAGTTACTCTTTTGAATATTTTATGTATAATCTCTCACTACTTTGACATAAACTTTCAGCAGAATATATTGTATATTCAGATACAATATTCCTAGTTATGTTTCTACAAGTAGTGGCAAATAAAAGAATAATATACATTCTGTATCACTGTGAAAATGTCTAGAGGAAGAACTGAACGAACAAGAGAAAACATATCAGCAGTGCTTACAGTGCTAAAAACAATGTATCTAACCACATGTTCAAAATGCTAGCGTTCAAAATGCTATATCCTTCTCCCTGCTAGTGCTTTTTATTCTCCTGATGCTCCTTCCTTGTTTTGTTTGGCCAGATTGTTGCTTTGCCCTGTGCTTGTCAAGGAAGAGAAACGAGAGTTTCATTACGGGGGTTTCTTTGATTAGCTGTGGTGACTTGTGAGTCTGATAATAATATATAATATTACAATAACTGATGAAATTAGAGGAAGCATTCCTTGTCATAACCAACGCTCTGGCTAATTTTCACACTATACTGAACGCTGCTTAAATTTGGCCTCCCCCCACTTATGTCTGAATTTCCACATTATATGTGGTATAGCTGATAGTAAAACAAATAGATATCATGATAACAAGCAAGAATCTGAATATTTAATATTTGTTACAAAAAAACCCCCAAGAAACAAAAACCCCAAACAAACCCTCCCTAAACAGGAAAAAATAAATTTAGAATAAATAAATAAATGAATGAACCAATTCAGCTTAAGAGAAGACTAATATAAGTTAGCTGAGAACAAAATAGCATGGCTTTACCAATCTCACTTTGTACCAGTCACTAGTTACTTCACTTTGTACCAGCAGCAGCTTTAAAAAATGTTTAATAAAAATCTATCCAAAAGCTATGCTTTGGAAATAACAAGTTTTTAAATTTACCTTGCCATAGCTCCATTAACTATTTTTCCTACTTCAAAACATTTTTCCTAAGTTTATGGGAAGAAATTAGTCACCTTTCTTTGTTGCTGTTGTATAGAAATGTCAGTTACAGCTGGATGCCTTTTCATCAATGCATTAATAACTCATGTTTGTGCATTTTTACAGTATATATTACCATTTTATAATGAAATGTTAAATATTTTACTGGTATTTGTATGTTACTGTGATTTGTACTGAGTACTGAGCACTTGAAGTGTTTCTATTCACTAGAATATTTTATTAAAATGAATTTTTAAAGTCACTCATTGCTTAAAACAGTTTTTCTATTTTGTATACTTATTGTCTTCCTTTCATTACTGTGACCAATATTTAGTCTGTTATAGTGTAGGACTTTAATCTACCTTTTATTTTGTAAACTAAGTTCCAGACTCTGCTGGAAAGCATCTCGATTCTAACTGTATCATCAACTGGTGAACTTCTCCCTTACAGAATAACCACTTTGATTGTAACTTCTCAACAACAGTTTTATTGCGTTCTTTTCTCCAGTGCACTCTGCTACATCTGTCCTTACCTGGATATCTTACATTCTACCTTCCGCCCAGTATTACAACTAAAAAAACCCCAAAAATGACACACACAAGGAAGCCTTACTGAATCACTTCTCTTGACATGCGTGAATTTTTAAGGTCTGAAATTAGCTGCTAACTGAAATTTTACTGTTGTACTTCACACTACATAGAACATAGGATGCTTGCCTCCACGCTCATACCTCAGATACGGAGTGTGCCTCCTTGGCTCCTCTTACTGCCAACACACAGCTACGATCACCCATCAGGCAGGCTTTCAGCACTTAGAAGCTTAAAAGGCTAGGAGCCATGCAAACATATATTGCAAATGCCATGCTTTGGTATTAACAGAACTCAAGATCTACTTAGAATTTTCGCCCTCTAATTATTCAATGTACTTGCCATTATATCTGATTTTTGTTTATTGTTTGAATTTTTCACAACTTGGGTAATGAAAATTAATAAAGTTTTGCCCTTGCATATTCTTTGTAGCAAACATTAGGATTTCATCAGCAAAATATGTGATTAAGAACAAGAGTTTCTGGTGGTCCAAAAAACCCAATGACAATATTTTTGTTAATTTTTCCTTACACTTCCCTTTTGTGTGAAATACTCTTCTAATAATACTATCAACATTTGGCCTAACATAGATTTATTTTTTAAACCCTGCATAAATCAATCTTAACAGTGCAAATGATCAAACTTATTACAAGATTTTCATTAGACAATATGTGCTTATATTTTGTACAAATGTGCCATTTCTTCTCACTGTCAGCATCCTCTGCCCATACTGGCATTTCCCACAGAGAAGACCAATTAATGTCCACTGTCATTTCTGTTACTGTGTTGTATGACTACTTAATCATGTTCCAGCCCAGAGATGCTCTATAATTTCTTCTCACTCTCCCCTTCCATGGTAGTTAACTCTTGATGAAATTCTCATTTGGTATTGGGAATTGAAAAGAGGACTTAAGAAATAGCAGCCTGAATCCAGTACTCTCACTTTCAGCATAGGATCTTACACAACACTCATCACTACATTGTCTAATACAATTCTGGGTCAAAGTGCTGCCAGGTTTTTATTTTACCTTATTTCAAAAGACTATAAATTTGGTTGGCCAAATCCAATCACAAATTCATCAAAGTACTATTCTCAAAGGCAAAAATCTATGTAATAGTATAGATGTGGTTTTGAAAATGTGCTCATATTTCATAGGAAAAGCAGAGGCAATACTTTAAAAACAGATGGCCCCAAAATCAAGAGATGCTGTTCATACACATCTATGATTTAAAGTGAAATCCTATCATCTGACTTCAAAAGCCAAAAGACTTTGCAGTTGCCAAGGTGGATGTTTGGGTAATTGTGGTGCAGGTTATAGAGATTCCTGAGATTTACAGCAAAGCATGGTTGCATGACATGGGCAATCTGAGTGGTGTGAAAAAAATGCATTGGCTTTCTGTTGTTAAGACTGATAACAAGCCTTTCTTTTGACACTACTTGTAAAATATCTTCCACAGAAATTACGCAGATAATATATTTTAACAATTCAATCTGAAGCTATAAAGACATGGTTTTTGAAACATCCATATTGAGATAAAATCTTTAAGTTTTTTCTTTCCCTCTGGGCAAATGGTACTGTATACTGCTATTACTTTGATCTGGTGCTGACTACAAGATATAAAACATTATTGTTGTTTCCAGATTAACTAACCTGGAACAGATTGCCAACTGTTAAATGCTGACATGCAACTAAAACAGTGCCATTTGTGTTAAAAACCTACTTTATAGATGTAATAATTTATAAAAAGATCCATAATAGAAATTATAATGTAAAAAAAAAAATTATCTCATAAGAAAAATGGTAGGTCATATCTCAGAAACAAATTATTCATTGATCATGTCCACTTTTTGAAAGATCCAGTTTTGTAATTTCTGAGTTCTCAAATAATACTTTATTTATGTTTTCCTGATTGTTTGTACCTTGATTTGAAAGTGTCCTGGTGACAGATACTGAGAAACAAACTCCTCAGTCAGGAAACCCCTCAGAAGCAGCAGGAAAAAAGATGGTGCTTTTGTGGAATCATTGTATCTGAAAAGAACGGATCGGCATCCTACGATGGCAGAGCTAAGGGATTCTCTGCATGTCCTGACTTCCAAAAGTTCATTTTTATTACCACAAAAGATAGCTTTGTAGTGAAGCTGGAATTTTTCATACTTAACTTCCACTCAAGGAATGGGAAGAAATGGGCACTGTGTGCCAGCACTGTTTTAGAAGGGATGCACTGCTTTCTGTGATTGCTGCCTCTGTAAAAGCTACAGAAGTTGTTCACACAATTAGATTAAAATACATGAATAATGAATAGACACACATAAAATAGGACGTGAAGTTGGAGACAGCCACCCTAAATAACTGGCCTGACATACCACAGAAAATCTGAGAGGCAGAGCCAGAAATTGGAGACACCAGTCTCGACCAACTACACTGTAACTGTACATCCTACTACTCAAAAGACAAATTCAAAATATCATCAGTTTAAGAAAGTGATGACTGCCATTGTGGTGGAATTATCAAATCAAAGATGGTCATAGCTCCTTATCACCTTAAACTTCGGCAATTAGAGCTCATTAATATATTCCATTTATATTCTGGGAGTTATTCTTAGTTATTTTTTATAATCTACAACATTAAAAACACCCTACGAAGATATGATTATTTTTTTTTTAGGGAATGAATGTTTTTCACTCAGACCTACAAGAATATTTTACTAACTTGGGGCTAGTAGACTCGTTTCTACCAAATTCTGATGTTAATTTTTATGGAGAATCAGCTGAGCAGTTTCGGAGGTCTGGTAACCGGAGGGTAGGAAAACAAAACTGAGTTCTGCTGACTCAGTCAGGAAGATGCTTATTGCCACTTGTTTTAGGGATGTGGCAGCACCCTGCAGATCCTCCTAGGATTATGTCCCACAGGAATGTGCAGGATTTCAGAAGCCTGGGACTTTGAATCATTCAAAGCAACATTTATATGAAGTCTGGATTTGAAATTACATTCTGTCAATGAAACAGCCCAATATTAACACTATATATCATAGACAACTAAACAAAATATCACATCAGTACACAGCAGTTCTTGAAGCTGCAAGTGACTTTAAATACATGGTTAACAAATTAACAAAAATAATATCAATAATTCTTGTGGTTTTTCTTTTCCTTCTAACCATTTGCTTATTCTTTTTGTTTCATAATCCAAGTATAAAACAGTAAAATAAATTGATCAGTAATGTGGCTCTCTGCAGAAGAACACATATATGAACAAATACATTATGTGATACTACTGCACTAAACTTGCAAGTCCATGGGAATGCACAAATAGAGATTTTGTCCATTTCTCAAAGGCTTAGCAGGTAATGTGGTGCAGTAAGATTTCCTGTTAAGCACATTTTATTGTTTTACAAAATATCCAGAGTTTTTCTGTAAGTTTGAAGTATTATGAACAAGCCAAACTAAACAACATTTGCTAAATGAAGAAGCTACATTTGTCAAAAGAAACCCCCTACATTTTGTGATATGCTATCCTTTTCACTGCACTTGTTTGTATGTCCCCTAATTCACAGATTTAATAATTTTGTGATTGTGCTTCCAGTTATTAGTGAGAAATAGTCCAGTTGAATAGCATAATTACTTACATCTCTGTCACTTCTGAGGTCATACTTACTGCTTTAGACATGGCTAAATTTCACGTTTTCTAGCAGTTGGATTTATAGTAACCTATCTCTGTCATCAAAAGATGGAGATATCTATATCTATATAATCTATAATTATTATTTCTTCAATAATTATTTGCAAAGTTGATGCAGAATTTCTGCCCAAATGTCTAAAACTATGTCATGAATAGAATTACTATTTTCTCCCAATATACAAAAAAAGGTCTTGGAATATAGGTCAAACCAAGGAGTCTCACTATTTAGGAGAACATCCGCCCCTTGAAATCTCATGTTGATATTATTGTTTTATTTCCTATAGTGGTATTTTCTTTATGTTTTATTTAAAATGTTAATGGAGTGTATCTGCAATTCAGATAATTTATCCTTAAATCACTGTTCTCCAGAATAATGCACTGTGAGCACTGTAACACACAGGCAAGTCCTCTTAAAGAACATGCATCAATTCTCTTCCCTTATGAAGCACACTGCAAATGCCCTCTAACAGGGCACAGCAGCATTACATAAATCATCTTATATGAAAAATTAACATGACATCAAATATTTATAAATATTAATGTGTATGTTAATATAACCAAAGCTGTAACAAACAATCATAACCTTGCCAAGTTTCTTAGGACAGGCGCCGCTGATAATGATATCCATTATCTCTGGGGGAAAGCACAATTATGAAAGTATACATGGGATGCTATATTGCTATCTGCTTTTAAGTTCATCCATTAAACACTCCACCTCACACTGGATGTTAACCCTCCTCTTAGCTCTTTGTCAGGTACTATTATTCTGTGTATTTACACATCCATGTGAATGAAAGATGAACAACTCTTAAATGTATATGATTTCCCTACTTTATTAACATATGTATCTAATTTCACACCACACATTCCTTTGCTCTGTGGCAACTGTACCTTATAACATCTGATATGCACCTAGCTACCCGTCTATCCATTCATCCCTCTGTCCTGTGCATAGCATAGCTCTCACAGGAATTTGCAAACTCCTTTGGTTTATCTTTTATCATGCAGCATTTATGCTATTATGATTAAAGCTCTGATGGTATTTCCAGCAGAAATTTTAATTTTTTCTGCTTCAAAAGTTATTCCATAAAAATTAGTTTTACACCTAAACATAAAATACAGTAGAATACATTTCATCATAATCAAATTTGATCAGTTGCTACAAATTTCAAGTGCTTTTTATTATCATTGCTTACCTAACATTGTAGTGACAGGAAATAAAATGTTGAGCCAACACCAAAAGTAACCATGTTTCTCCAAGAGACAAGACTAAAGGTTTTGCAGCTGTGCTTAGCACATGTGAAAAAGAGGTGACGTCCCAGAAAAATTCTTTTAAGATACACACCCAAGGCCAAGTGATGCTGATGATGACCATTTACAATCAAGTCTTCACCTGAACTGAACAATGAGCTGTGCCTCTTTTTAAATACATAGATTCACATACATATAAAGACTTCTTCCCATTACTCACTTTTCAAAGACCATGATACATACAGATTCAGTAAAATCAGTCACTGAAATACTATACACTGTGGATACCCTTTAAAATTCCAGACAAAGAAAATAAAAACAAACATTCACATAATACAATTCTCTTCCTTATGATTATTACCAGTACTATTATTAACTATGAATATAGCAAAGTCCATTTTAGCAGTTGTTTGAGAAAACAGGCTTTTAAAAACAGGCTTAACACCTACAACATTACTATCTTTATTTTGCTGAGGAGCCAGTCAACATACAGAGTAGGTAAAAGACTCATCCAAACTGAGGGAAAAAAGGTGTCTAGGTCAGCCAGGCAGCACCGGGAAGCACGGACTGCAATGAAACCATGTCCAGTGCTGCTCTGTCACACAAACCCAATGTCCTCCCACAGTGGTTACTTTTAAAGGCTCATCTAAGAAATGCACATAACTTGTTCATGAAAGCTGAATATCAGTCTAATGATTCAGCTTAGATTAGCAACATTTTTAAAATCTGAAAATATTAGGGTTTAACTAATTCACCCAGAAGAGCCAGCAGCTCCTAAGGGAGGAAGTGAAAGCTGCTTGCTTTTTAAGAACTATCTGGGTTTGGATCAGTCACTTAAGGTATGTTCTCGGTATCACACTTGCCACTCTGAAGTAAAAAAAAAAGCATGAAAAGGAAACCTTGAAGAACTTTTTTCTTTTTGGGGAGGAAGTGAAATAAAATAAAAATACACATGGCCAGAGGAATTTTTCCATTTAAAATAAGAACATGGACTGTTTTAATGATTATTTTCCATTCCCTTTTTTACTGGATTGCCCACTGTAAAACAGGGAAACCAATATTTCCTATTACATTTGAAACCAGACAAAACCAAAAACTGAGCATGAATTTAGAAAAAAAATCACAAAGGACAACCTTTTTTTTTAGAGGATCTGTACCTTTAAATCTGTTTATCGATTCCTAAATGACAGAGTAGTAATAATCCTAAACTTATGCTTGGAGATTTAGGTAAGTTTCTCTCTCTCCCCCTCCCCACTTCTCCCATATATTTACTTATTTTTTAAAGGAATGGAGGGGTAATATAATTTTCAGGATTTAAGGAATTTGATTCAGTTACAGATCCAGGGAAAAACTAGGGTTTTTTCCTGAATTTTTTGGATAAATGGGATTGCTGTAAGTTTTACTAATGTAAAACCTCACTTATTTTTGTTTATAGGAATACTTTACAATTCATGCCATTTGAAGTTTTTATTAATCATTAAAGTTTAAGGTAAAATTATGTAAAAATAAACTTTTCATAAGATCACTCTTCGTACACCTTATATTCTTAAGATTGCAGATAAGAAAAATAATTCAATGCATATCACAGATTAATTGTATTATAGTGGTCAACATCTCTTTAGTACGTTATGAATAAAAGGATTTTTTAAATAAAAAAGAAGGCTAAAAAATCAGACATTATTCTATGTATCAAATGTAAATCATTACATAAATCAAAGCATACAACAGGATAGGCACCAAAAGCATCTTCTTGTTTTCCTCTTTGTCTCCAGCTAATATTTGATTCTGCCAAATGTATTTGCCTTTCTGACACTACTATTTTTTGTTAGAGCCATGCAGTCATACGTTTATAATTCTTTCTTTTTGTAAAAAGAGTGCTACTACTGTATCTGTAAGTTAGATGCAAGAGATTCAAATTTCAGAGCCCATGTTATCTCTCAGGATCAGAAAACAATATTCAGAGTGTGAAATACAAGCCCTTTTCTCATACAACGATGTCGATCTGAACAGAACTTTTTGCATATGCAGTTTTAAATCTCTACTTATGGAAAATCGATACTTGTCAAGTACAAATGCCACCCTTGATTGAGGTTAGAAACCAGCACTGTGGTTTCCCTATCACATAAAATTATAAGTACAATTTTTCTTAAAAATTACTTTTGTATTTCCTACCCTTTCTTTCAAAATACTGAAAATGAAGAGTCAAAACTCTTTAGTGATTTACATACAGTAACACCTAATTCCCACGGTAAACAAGAGAACTTGGTTGCTCCCACACTGCTTCCTTAGTTTTGTGAAAGGCTAACATCTAGCTGAAATTATTTGCTCTGTATCATAACAAAACCAAAAATTTCATTATATTCTTTCTTTTAGTCAAGTCTCTTTTAATGCCAGAGTCCTCCATAACAATTTCCAAATGAAGAAATACCATATTCCTGTATTCTAGAGAAATACTCATTAATGCAGACATTTTACATGAAGAAATCCTACTTTTACATAATATATATCTTCTATATTCTTGTACTAATATTAGCCAGGTGGAAACACAAATGCTTTATCTAATTTTACTGATAATATTCAAAGTTCTTATGTAAAGAGACTGATTGGAAAAGTATCAATTTAAAGAATAGAGATTAATTAAAAATTGCAAATTTACTTTGAAAAAAGTTTTGATCCCTTTCTTACTGATGCTGCGATGATTTTTAAATTTCTGATTAATTTCTCTCTCAGCAAAACCTTGATATTTAAAAAGTATATCCTGTATAATAATAATAATAATAATTTGAACATTTTTTGAAAAGAAGAGCTACAAAAGTGATAGCTAACGATACACATATTTTCTGATCCCTCTGCAATCTCTCTTCATTGTAGTACTGGAAAGACTGAAGCAATTTTTAATACAACTGTGCACCATGAAAAAAAATACTGAAAGTTCCTTCTGAATCAAGAAGACCTCTATTAATCTTTAAAGATCCTTCAGAAAATACCACTGAAACTATGGGCTTGAAAAAGAGAATAATTCTAGAATACATATCCTTTGTAATATGGACACTGTGGTACCTGTATGATTAATTTAGGTATGACAAGAAAACAAGTTATTTGAGGCATGAGGAGAAATATTGATTTCACTTAAATGAGTAGAGAAACAGCTGGTCCTGTGCCATAGTGGATTGTATTCAAAAATCAGCTAAAACTGGGCTCAGGAGCGAATAAGGGATCTAAGGCTGATGAAAACTAAGCATGTTACCAAGGTGACATACTTCAGCTTGGTGGCACAGCTGTACTATTATTGAAATATCCTAATTCAAACAACCGATGGTGTGCTGTTGCTCACAAGACAACCAGCTTTCTCCAGCTGACATTGAGGCTATGCTGACATCTCCAGCCTCAGCTGATGTCATTGCTAACAGAAACAACACAACGCAATGGGCAGAAAAGGACATGTGTTTTGCACAATAAGGAATTAGGATAGGGATGAGAAAAAAAATTATGACATCTAATAATGTTTTTGAAGCTTTCCTCATATTATAAACTAGCCAGCTAAAATTGTACTTCTATATAATTACATTCCTAATTGTAAAATAACGCTTATGAAGTTCTTAGTGCTAAGGAACCAGCTTCAAGAGGGAGAGTGTTTTCAGAGAGGCATGAAGGCTTTAGTCATACGGATTACCCAAAGAAAGAGAGATCAGCAATTTATCATCTGTAAGGCAGAGGATTTATTCCAGAAGAGTTGGGAGGCTGGACATAGGCAGTGGGAGACTTCAGCTCCAAATAAGAGAGCCAAGGTCAGCACTCCAGCTGATTAACACATGTGATACCAGTCTCCACTCTCTTGTTTATAATAGGGTTTTTAAATTTTATCTATTGCATTCCATTAGCACAGGAACTTTGTTAACCATAAATATATGGTTAAGAAGAGGATCTAGGTTTGTGTACTCAGGGAAATAACAATCAGATAAATGAGACGAGATAGAAATCACGTATATTTCTTCCTTGACTGTTTCCAATTTCCCTGTTTTTTTCTCTTTTGCCACCATTTGCTTAAAATATTTCAGGCCTCAGACTTACTAAGGTAACATCTAATATCATTCAGAACATGACAATAGCTGGGGTAAGCATAGATCCCCATTCACAAAATGACTTGTAATGCTTCTCAAGGAATCCAGAATGGATCTTTTCAGTCACATTCCTGCCTAGATGTGATCAAATGATTTGCTGATCATTTTTGTGATGGTCATAAAAGGTAGCAGATAGTAGAAACAGTGCAGAGAGAAATATTGAGAAATTATTTTGAGGTACTATTCATGAAGTTAACAAGGCTTTAATTTGAAATGGTTTAAAATTTAAAAAGTGAGGTGCTTTGGTTTGCTTTGGTGTATTTGGGGTTTGAGTTATATATTTACTTCCAAAGCATGACTAAAGTATTTCACCAGATTGGAATGGAATGAAAAGGATAAAAAATACCCGAATTTACCTGAGTCTCACTTTATCAATGTTAATGACATTTCACTTCTTTCCTTTAGATCTGAACTTGTCTTTGTAATCTAGATGCCCTTTAGCACTTGAAGATGTATTAAAAAATACTTTCATTTGAACAGTATTTACCACAGCTGTTGCTGACTCAACCCAGGGAAGGGCACTGCCCTTCCTCCTGCAGTAGAGACGGTAGCTTCAGGAACAGTGAATTCTGCTGGGATGATGAGTTTCTGAACAGCAGTCTCCATCAGCCAGCCAAAGCAGCTGAAGAGTCCAGATAGGAAAGTAAACAGAAGTGTTGGGGGGAAAAAAAAAACCAGAAGAGGGGAAACTAGATTGGATCTAAAAAGCAGCATTAATAATGCATAAGAGGGAAAATACACACAGGGAAATTTCTTCAGAGCCCAGCTACATTGCCTAGTGACAGACTCATTGTTACAAATACTGCAGGGTTCCCACCCTGCTCCAAAAAGGTCATAGTTTCAGTTTTCACTGCAGTCTGAAGTAGGACTATGCTATACTGGGAACATGGAGGGGTTGTGGCAGTGGCAAAAACCAAAGGCAAATTCAGCTCTTGAGAGAAAAAAAAAGCTACAGGCTAGGACTTGGGTGAAACTGGAAATGCAGTTCCTGGAAAACTTGGGAATCTCTGAAGCGCAGGGTTTTCAAACACTCTTTACCCACAAACCAAAACCATTTAATTTACTACGCTGAATAAAGACATAGGTGGATCTCCTAGGTTGTACAGAAAAAGCACATACTCAGAGGAGCATAACTAGAAATGCAGGGGTTTAAAATTGCTAGAGTAGCTCTATATCCAAAGCAGTTTTGGGACAGAAGTGAGGCTTGCACCCTAACTTCTGGCTTAGAGGATCACAGTCAACCCTGCTCTTATGCTCACTATTCACTGCCCACACCTTTGCACAAAGATTACTTAAACAGCACTTAAGAATTAGAACTTGCCTCCTTTACAGCCACCTTCTACATTAATTGCCTCATGAGTTGCAAGAACCATTTGTGATTTGAAGCATTAAGATACTGTAACCATGGTCATTTGTACTGCTAGACACACACTAAAATGCAAGAATGCTTCTGTCACTTTTCTGGGACATTCATAATTATTCATAACTCTGTCTGGCCATGGAGTATCACACAGAAGCTTGATAAAATGGTAGATGTGGAAGCTACATTTAAAGCTTCATTTGTGTAATCTTAGGAATGAATGAAACCAATAATACTTAGTATGCCCTTTTTTTTTGTTCCAATCATAGACTGGGGAAAGAAAAAGTGTTCTGAAAGTTTTGCAGCTGTCAAAACTCATGAAAACACTCTTCTCAGCAGACCTGTAATGCATCAAGAGTATAGTGTTTAATCTCCAAGCAATTTCTCAGTGTCTTGAAGTATAAACTTGATCAGGAGCTGAATAATTCTTTAGATGCTGAAATCTGTTGGGACTGTGCTGAGCCTTAACAAGTAAAAATAATTCTGGTGGATATCCAGAAACAATTTGGATCCTGAGTCAGTATTGTCTTTATGCATATCACAGCATAAAAGTACTCATTTTTACTACAAAGCAATAAACAGCACCTTTTCCCTAATGATCCTGACAAGTAATTTCCTATGGATTTATACTTGAGATCCCTGGATGAAACCCTTTTGCAATCAGCATAACAACACACAAACAGAAAAGCTCAACACTTCTTTCCCCTAAAGCTCAGCCGCTTGAAACCCTAAGTTGTGCTTAGCACTGGAGCACTGGTGATATTTCTCTATGGTTACATCAGATTTAACAGTGCTGCGGAGGTCAGCTCGGAGCATCACAATGACCAAGTACAAGTTTATCGTAGCGAAGGTCACACAAAAGTGTCCCTGCATTGAGAGTTATTTCGTCCTCCTTGTTTATTAATGCTGATCTATCTATACTAATGGATTTAGCTTGTAGGGGGCTGGGGAAAGAATGAGAGTCGCTATTTCTCAGCTTCCATTCTTCATTAATATTAATATCTTCAGCTACAGCATACTGGTACACTACACACTCAGAACTTACAGGACAAAGGGCTCCAGTGCTTAACAGGCACCTGTATTGGCTTTGAGAATCAAATACACTGCGCAATGTGTTATTGTTCCCAGACACCAGCTGTGGCATTATACGTTAACAACAAACTTTGTTTCAGTAACATCTCTTCAGACTTCCTTGTCTGGAAGTGAAAACATAAGGGCAGATGTTTACTACATGAAAAATAAATTTATTTTAAAAACTAGTGATATATTTAGAACAAAAAGACCATGTGTTTAGATATCAGTAATGCAGTCTCTATGCTTAAAATGCTTCCAGTTTGTTTACTGTGAGTTTAGTTACCTAAGTGCTGCAGAATCCTGAGTCCCACAAGAAGGCCCATTAAAAGCAGCAGAAATATACAGATCTGTCAGGTAAATCTGTGCAGATAAACATCTCAGACTGAATACTTATTTTTGTAAATCAGAGGAATCTTAGCAAATGCAGTGCTCTGCATTCCTGTCACTACAGCTAGGTAATTGAATTTACTAGCCAAACCCCTAGAATGTTCTTACAGAAATTCCCACAGCAGAAGTGGTAGTTCATCATTTAATTCCCAGTGTAAATCCATATAAATTATGTGTTTCAATGTTAGATGTACTTTCAGAGGGAAAAAAAAAAAAGTGAAAAGCCCCTCAGACCCAAAACAGTTTCCCTTAAATAGCTATGAATTAATTTAAAAAAAATATCAGGGATGTCATATACCTGAATAACTGTACATTAAGACAGAATAAACTCTTAATCTTAGTAACTACATATAGGCAAGTGGGAGGAGAAGAGCACTCTAGGGATGACAGAAGTGCTGGAGAAAAAAAAAAGGACAAAAATACAAAACTATACTAATTTAAAAAAATAAAGAAAAAGCCATTTGCTAAGATGCTCTGAATGGTGATTGTGAAAATGACGTTATCTAGATGGAAACCCACCAAAAGTAACCTGACATTGCCTGCAAAATGGGTTCTATTAACAGAGAAAAGTAATATAATATGTAAAAAAGAAACTGTAACATCAAACTCATTGCAATGCTCAGTATTATAGAAGTGGTTCTGGATAGTCCTTTACTAAAAGAAAGCTTCATTTCTGAGAAAAATTAAGACAAGATTGAATGTTTAATTTTGGGTAGTAAAAAGGTGCCTAAAAAGGCAGTTAGAAAATTAATAAATAAAATTCATAGTTTGGTGTAACTTGGTTTTCATAAATAATGGTGGAATAGTTTTCCTTCGTTAGAGTATAGCAATCTAAAAAAAATTTCTTCTCTGTTTACTTTGTTCTCATTATGCTAAAATATCTAGCTACTAACAATTTCGGCCTCTCTCTAGCTTGTTGTGTAATTTTCTTATTTTAATTTCATCTGTTATCTGAACACACATAGGTGTAGTATATTCAAATTGTTACTTGTTCCACTGTTGCCTGTTGACAACAAATATTCTTATTTAAATCATGTTGAGTATGTGCCATATTCAGTATTCATATATTAGATGGCCTAAAGTGTTGATAAAGTCTAGAAAGTTTGGTAAAATTTTAACAAGTTCATGCGTCTTATTGCAAAATATATACAAAAGGAAAAGCTAAATATGAAAAAAAAGGAACAGTTTTTAATTCTATGTACAACATTACCACATATGTGTAGAAAATAAACCCTTCATATGAATTGCATTTCAGTGCTTTGCAAACTAAAGTAAAATATGCTTTTCATTATTTTAGTAAAATTAAAGAATGAGCTTACTGAAGTATCTTTAAAATTTCATATTGTTTAAGCTTGTTTGGGCATGGCAAATCATTTCAGCATGATGAATGCCTACGCAGCAATCAGAGATACTTATAGATCCTGCAACACTTAAATTCAGAGCTAAGAGAAACAAATACTCCCATTTTTATGTAAGCCATTATCAGAATTTACTTCTAAGAAATCTGACATACTACGTCCTATTGCTTTAATGTAAGCTATATATTAGAAAATATGTTTTCCCTGTGTTATGTGGTATTCACAGCAGCAAAAGCAATTGCATAACCTTATGAAAGCACAAAGAGGTACAGCACATACGCCACTGAGGGTGAAATGAAAGGATTTCTGACCTACACTCAGACAACCTAAAGAAAAAGTACTAAGATAACAGACCTTGGGAAATCCCCCTAAAATATCTACAAATGTCTTCTGTGAAACAGTTGTAAAAGCAGTTTCTATTTTTACTTGAGAGCCACATAAGGAATTTTGAGTTTTAGAGCCTGTTCCTTGGTTGCATTAGCCATTAGCCCAGCTTTACATCAGCGTAAGCACATTGATTCCACTGGAATCTTCACCAGCACTGAACTTAGCAGAGAGATGGCTCAGGACCGAAAGACACACGGCATTCATCACCGAGGGTGGGCAGCTCACCACCAAAGTGAAGGCAATCAGAGTTATAACATATGATTCTTTCCTTCTCATTTGTTAAAAACAAGTCTTCGCATTCATATTGAAAGAAAAAAAAAAAAAAGCACTCCAAAATGATCACTCGCTGGAATAATTCTTCATGCTTTTAGATTACACTACAGATTTGAAAGTTGCTCTGGGTTTGGTCACCATCTCAGACTGTAATGGGCTTTCTGAGCTGGTCTGTGCTCCAAGAGACTTTTCCCTTTCATCCACTTCTGACTGAATAACTGATGGGATTTTCTCTGTTTCACAGGGAATATATATATAAATGTCGCAATTTAAATGAAGCTGTTTCTGCATTTACAAGAAGTAAACCTATGCTTATTTTCCTAGGTTTCCCTAAAGCTGCTTTCAGGTTTCTCAGAAAGGCCAGAGTGTCCTATTTACAGTGTTGTTTACTTATCATTTATTTGTTTATTTGGTGGTGGTGGTGTGTGTGTGAAAACCAGTTTTAAAACTAGCAGTTCTCTGCTACACAGAAAAAAAACTTACTATTTGTTTCAAATAGATATTATGTATTACACTTGATACAGTTTAAGTTTGTTTGGTTTAAATGGAGAAAAAGTATGAAATACTTTAGGGAAAAAAAAGGATAATGCTTTTTGTTTCTTTTTCTGAAAGCCTTAATGTTAAACTAATCATCCGGGAGCCAAACAGACAAAATTTCTTTTGTCTTGGTGTCAGCAATAAACAGTCAATGATATCCTTTCTTTTTGGGTAGACAAGCACTTAGAATAGGAGTGGACAGGCCCTTTCATTTAATAAAATAATTATTTTTCTGAGGGTGGGAGAACAATTTCATTTGTACATTTGCTTTTCTCTTTTAGCAATCAGTTAGAAATAAATGTGTAACACCCTATTTCTCACTGAGAAGAATGCATTCTCAAGGTGAAATAAAACGTGGAACTTCCTGTGGGATACATCCAATTCAAATGTTGTTGGAATGCCACCTTGATATTTATTACAGTCACACTATCTCTTATTTTTTCCCTTACAGGTGAGAACTGTCTCTTTCTTCTGCCGTCCTCAGCAACTGTCCGTGACAGAGATGCCTCCTCTGTAGTGCCTGACTTGTACAAGGAAAAGGTATTCAGATGGCGGTTCTGCTCTCTGCGGTTAGCCAAAGGATGAGCTGTATCCTACATGGTTTTCTTCATTTCAGGGAAGCAGAGCCAGCAAATCCATAAAGCCAAAAACTCTCTAAATTGAAAAAAAATTCTGCTGTTCACTATCCAATTTTTTTTCCTCTTGAAACAGTCCTCTGTGCTGCTAGAATTGAGAATGAGACTTCATGTACATGCTGTTATCTGACTACTGAGTCAAATTTCTCATAGACACTCAAAGATCTGCCTATCGTTTTCAAGTACAGATTCCTAAGCAATTAGCTGAAAGCACAAAAAGTTTCTTTGCTCATTATTTTCAATAAACGTTAAATCTGTAAGAGGAATTGTAGAATGTTTGTCAGTTATATTAGTGAAGTATTTTTCTTCCTTTATTTTAAAACCAAAGCAAAGGAATTGAAAGGTTTTTCTCCAGTAAGTTACCATAAAAGCCCAGAAAACAGGATCTTTAATGTTACATCTTGCTATAAACCTAGGCATTTAAAAGATCTTTGTTAAGCATTGTGATGGTACATAAACCAGCTAAAATGCAGCTTTTGCAGTCGGCATACCTGAAATACATGCCTATAGAGAAATACATGCCGCATACTACTTTACCCTCTCTTGCATTTCCCCCAAAAAATTCCAGAAAGGAGAAGAAATGGATACATTTCATCCACGTATTCAAGTTTGGATAATACTGATCTTTTAAGTAAAAAAAATGAAGTATATACAGAAGCTTCAATGCAAAATTCTTTTCATCATTAAGTGTAACTATTCAGAATATTGCAGATTAGTAAATAATTAATCCTTTGATCTTGTTCATTGGCTTTTTATCTGACTCATGCTAAAGCTGTCAACTGTTACACATCTAAGAAAATATCATCATATGCATTCACTAGACTAACAGGACAGACTGAAATGAGTAGTTTTAGATAATTTAATTAGGTTATAGGGTTTTTAATATAATTCAGTAAGTATGTGAACTTTTAACTTGTGTTAACTCAATTTCCTCATGCTTTCATTTACCATTTGTTGAGGACATTACAGTGATTAGCCAAAGCCCTTCCAGCTCTTAATGTTCTCAATAAATTCTGGTTTAAATTGACTGTCACTTTCTCGCTATAATAAAGTAGGTATTTGACATCTCAGAAGGAACCAGACTACTGCCTATTACATTTTCTTGAAGAAAATTTTTCTAGTTACACAAAATCAACACAAGTATAGTTATACTAAACATTGCAATGAGTAGCAGAGCAGGTAGATGGGCTGGGCAAGTACATCCTCAGAGTCTCATAATTTCAAGTCTTTGGGGAAATTAAAATAATACCGCATGCCTTTTGTTTGACAAGCTATACAACATGATAATCACATTTGATTGTTTTGTTACCAAGTTATTAGCAGTTTCTGAACTTCCTCAGAAAAACCAAAATATCTAGCTTGTTAGAAATACGTATTCAGTGTGCTGCAATACAATTGCACCAGCAGTGTTCTTTTTCTGTTGGGTTCAAAGATTGATGTGCCTTGAAAGCCAATCTGCTAAACTGCAAAATGGCACACTGCAAATTCCGCACATTTATGTATAAAAATTTTCCAAAGGCTTTCCTATTTTTTTTTTTTTTAACTTTAAGTAATTGTAAGATATATTCATTACTTACCTGGTCAAGTAAAGATCAGGAATGACATATGGAACAGAAAAAGAGGAGATTCATAGCCCTAAGTCTCTCACTTCCTTATAATACTGTGCATTCATACCACAGACACGTATCTCAAAAACATCTGTATTTTGCAACCATGGCCCACAGAGCACTCAAAACATGTAGGCAAATAACAGTGTGCTAGACCAGCATGTTTTTGAGAACAAATTCTGCCTTTGTATGGACTCTGCGTACTGGTGGCGTTTTTCCCACTATGGCATTATCTTTTCTTTCTATTTTGGCTCCCTCTCTCTAGACTTCTTTCAACAGACTCCAGCACATCTTGATCTGGTTTTCTGCCTCTTTTCAATACTTGTGGTCCTCCTAATTAATCCCTGATTTATTTTCCAAGACAACTCATTTTCAAAAGTGACAGTCTTTTCTCTTTCCTTCCTGGTAACTAGATCTCACTAATGCCAACTTAAAATCTTCCTAAGTCTCCTGTTCTGGGTTCTCCACGGATTCAGACAAAGAACGCAGCTCTCCCCTGCAACAAATCCTTCCTCTACAGATTGTCTTAGTTTCTTTTATACTGTATTATTTATCAAGATATTAATCAAGCATCACAAAAATAGGAGACTCCAGTTAAATGCATATGTTCATACTTGGTTTCTAGGACCCTATTGTTCTAAAACACCGATCTCAATGGGAGAACTCGAGCATTAAGCACTTTTCAATTATCAGCTCTACTATAAGGGGTTTGAATCTGGATTTTGAGCCTAAACTCCAGTTGCCTTTTTTTTTTTTAATTTTTCAGAACCCTGCCCTAGTTTTGCCTCAAAGTAATTTCTCTTGAAAAAGTAATTTGACATGAGCAATTTCTCAATCACTCTTATACCATTATCAATTCCCCATTAAAAAATATAAATTCCTATTCTCTCACAAAAAATGTTTTTATATTCAATATTTTTATAGTTCCAAGCTTATTTATTTTTATGTGAGCCATTTTTCTTTCACACCAATACAAAAGGATCTGCCTTCTGACATCTATCTTCTCTCATTCTTAGCTTCATCAACAATAAAATTCGTAATATTCTGTATGAATAAAACACAACAAAAAGAAATGGTCTTGTGTTTTGTCTTCCCCCCCACTCTTTTTTAGTTCATACAGCTTTAAACCCAAACCAGTATTTATCCAAAGATTTTTATATCAAGTAGCTGAAATTTCACAGAACAATTATATAAACAAAAGAATCACTATTTTGAAATAAACCTGTAAAATACATTCACAATGTGGAAAGGAATTTGCACATACATTTTCATAATAGTAGACTTTTCTTTGGGAACATACAAGTCTTCTAACTGTCTGCCTGCTGTATTATTGTAGTAAAGGAGAGTCAGACTTTAAAAAGGCTTCAGAAGGTTGTATTTATGTATTGAAATATTTAGCACAAGGATGAAGTAACAGAAAAAGGAGATCTACCTGCAAATGCAAAGAAGAAATTGCATTAATGTGAACTGGCTGCACAGCTGATATTTTTTATTTGCCTTGGAATGTTAATTTTGGCAAGATTATCAGGCTCAGAGCATATATAAAAATAGATTTTAAAAAATATATTAGGTCAAATTTTGGACGTGCTAAAATCTGATAGTGTCCTTTGAGATTTTTTACTGACCTTACTTACCTATTTATTTTTATTCAAATCCATCACGTTTAGGCAGCGAGCAGAATTTTTAATTGCTATGTATTTTTAAGGGAACTATGAAAAATCACTCTAAAAATTGTTTGAAAACAATAAAAATGCATCACATTTAAAATTGCTGATTGCATCCATAAACTTTAGCTACTACTTATTCCTCTTTTCCATTTTCTGCCATGGTCCTGTCATTTCTATTTTAAGCAGAAATAAATTGGACTATCAATAAATCCTGTATTTTAATTCTCAGAACATGCAGTGCAGTTGAAGAGGGCTTAGAGTTGGTTTTTTGGCCATTAGTATGTCATTTGTTTACCCAGATGGTCCATTTCACCTTCAACTCTGAGTGTAATTTTCCATAACCCGATCTACTTCTAAAGGATGAAAATTACCTTTCCTGTAAACCAAGAAAGCAATGAAGTATGTAACTAAAGTGGGGATATCTCCTGTAATTTTTCAAAAGCCAGTGAGAAGAGGATACCAGGAAGGTGTTTGGAGGCTTTCTGCTCCTGGTGACCCCGATGCCTGGAGTCTGCCTGAAGAGACCTCAGTAACCGTAGGGATTCAGATTCATTTCTGAGGACAGAGTTCTGATGCAAAGACGCCAGAACTGATAAGTGCAGAGGACACAGGACTCACTTAACACTAACTCTCCAGGCAGGAGACTTAGAAAGCACCCATCCAGCAAACAAAAGACTCTATGTAACACGTAAGTGAAAATGAGCTTGGATGATATGAAATCTGTGAGCGCAATGTTTATCAAAGAGGAAAGTGCTTTTCCTGCACTACTGAAAAGCTCAATTATTTAATCTTAAGAGGGATCAAGTTTTGCACCAATAACGACTCAGCTGCTTTCCTGGCTTTCTGCAAGTAGAAACATATAATCAGTTATTAGAAACAGCACAGAAAATGAGAATCCTCGTGAGATGAAAGATGTGCTTGAAATACTGCTGCATACAAATCTGACCCATATTGCACTGTGAAAATATTGTTAATCAAGTATTATCTGGCAAGTATGCAGGTGTTACTGTATCAAACAAAATGATAACAGCATTGAACAGCACCATTCTTGAGCTTGGAAACAATGCTGTCAAAGAACTGCCCTTCCCTCTACAACTTCCAAGAGGGTTTGAATGGCTATATTTTTTGGTGTGTAAGACAGAATATAAACCTTATGTATTTCGAGGAAAATCTTGATGATCTTTCCATCAGAAAGAAATTACATAATGTAACACACACTTCTTAGAAGTAGAGTGAAATATGCTGTTTAACAATACCTGTTTAACAATTACCTGTCTGTAAACAAGCAGGGAAAGGGAGAACAAGCTCCTTCCTCAGGTTACAAGGAAACTAAGATTCTTTCTAAAATTCAAGTAATTATGTCATGTCTGCACAATACCTATGACATGGGAGGGGAACTATGATCTATCAGGTCCGTTTCAAGACAGCTGCACCTTGTCTTTTAAAAAATGATGGACTTAGTATTAAAATCCTCTAACATATTTATATATGTATCTGGCTTCTGCAATGCTTCTTCTTACCCTCCTGACATTTCAAGAGTTCTCTGCCAGATCTTACAAATGCTCTCCACTAAAAATAACTGCTGACATTAGCCAGGGGCATGCACTAATCACATTCAGAATAGGGTTTTTTACATACACTTATTAGTGCTTTATATTTTTGTAAACTTCAGCTCTATTTGTTTAAAAGAAAAAAAAAAGGTGTAAATACATTCCATAGCTGCATTAAAACAAACAAGTTAAGCTATTACAGCTGAATTATTTTGACGCTAATATATTATATTGGAGTTCTCGGCTGGTTTTTTTTTTTTTAACTGAAATAATTGCTTGCCTATCCAGTTTTCAGCAAGTGAAGGCAATCAGAATTTGCCTCACTATGTGAGCAACTCAGTCTCTAAAGGAGAAAATCACGCAGGTTACACAGTAACACAAAACTGGCTCCTCCTGAAAGATGGCTTCTCCTCTCTGACAAAGGGAAATGGAGGCCTACAAATTAATTTCCTGCATTCATTATTTAAACTTCACCTTAGGGCTTTAGGAGCCCCTCACTTCTAGCTGCTACATGAACTCTGAACTATAAAACAGTAGCTGTGTCCCTGAGCCTTGTAGCTCTATCCAGTTGTCACACCCAAACTGGTTTCAGTTTGGAGTGGTTTGGATCTAGGTGTCTTACAATGTCATGGAAGAAAACTTTTTAATTTTTTAAATGGCTTTTAAAGAGTATGGCTGCTAATCAGTCACTAGGAGGCTGGGCCTGTGCCCACTATGAAAAAAATTCCAGTGGGTTCTCTCCCATATGTTGGAATTTTCATGCATTCTCCTAGTGGATACTGGTCCTTCAGCAATGTGAGGTCTTTTCTACCTGTAGTGACCAGCTTCTATGTTATTTACCTGACACAGAGGAGAAAGACAGAGCATCCAAATCACTGGCAGGCTGGCCAGAAGACAATATGCATTTGCTGTGAGATGTTATGGAAGGAGTCCTGTAACTTCCTGCACAGACCCCATCTAATATATGGTATATTAAGTTAATAAACTTCCAACCTGCTATTCAAATACATCTGTTTTTATCTCAGTCTTCTGTATATCTTAATCAATGTTTTAGTCACAAAGATCATAAACAAGAATCACAGATATTGTACGTAAAAACCTAAACACTGAAATTGAAAAAATCATGAAGACGTTTCTATAAATGCTTGAACAAATCTGCATATTAATTTGCAAAGAAGAGCTTTTTCCCTTTTTCCTGAAAAGACCTTTTAATTCTCCTCTAATCACACGATATGACTCAGAAACCTGATCTTATGTAATTGCACCAATACTAGAGTGAACAGGGCAGACACAAGGTGCCACCCAACAGGAAAATTCCTACTCCAGGTAACGCAGGGAGTCCACATGCTGTCAGAGCTTGGTGGTGTGTATTTGGTCAGTGATGCAACATATCTTTAAAAAAAGCCTGCTCAAGTAATAAGGGATTGTCTTTCTTAGCCCAGAGGGAGAGGCAGCATAGAGGAACTTCAGGTTATTTATGAAAAAGTTAGAAATACTTAGCCCATTATGCTGGTTCTGCCATGGCTCCACCACTGCTGTGGCATCTGACTGTACACTATTCTGAAACCATACAACCTTCAGTACCTATTACAAGAGCCAAAAACCAATTAATAATAATAATAAAGGGTGGGTTTTTTCCTCTTTTTTTTTTTTAATCAGGAGACTATAGAATAGATGCAAAAGGAATGTCTGCTTTCATTGCATTTTTCTGACAAAAATTTTCTCATTTCCTCATTAAAGAGAAACCTTATTATTATTACCTTTGTCTAAAGTTAGAGTTCCTGAATTATAATATCTCATTTGCTGCAGAACACATATCAATTACTAATTCAGATTCTGAAAAGAGAATGAATTATCACATTCTTAAATGGATTTCCCAGGAGATTAATACACCTTAGTTTCCTCTTCCCTAAATTTAGGATACAGACCTTCCTTCCTAGCTGTGCTCCTTCAGAGAAAAGATATGATTTGCTCAATCAGGTAAATAAGATATCTCAGTGCTGTCTGTTATTTGAAAGTGTTAAGAACTACCATAAAAAAAGAAACCTGTCACAAAGAGTTAAACTGGAGGTGAAAATTTTTATGTAGTCTGGAACATAAGAGACATCATTTCATTTTTACATCAGACTCTGTTCTGTACCAACAAAGTTACATATCATCATAGCTAAAATGCAAAGCACTTTCAGTTGAGTTCAAACTGGAAGAATCTTCTTGATGGAGCTTATCTCAAAATCATTTGAAGTCCAAAGTGTCTATGCAAAACCATTAATCTCAGAATGTGTCTAAACACCATCCTGGAGACAGGCTACAATTTACAGTTCTCTGTGACAGGCAAATCACTGGTAGAGCCCTGTCATTTAACCCCAATGATTTCCTTGGTAGGCATGGAAAGAAAGGTTTTCATACTGCCCTTTCATAGAAGGGCTACAGAATATGTCAACACTGTATAACTTTACATAAAAATTAAAGCAATATACAGGCATTGCAGTTATGACAAAAGACCAGCAAGGTGGGCTTTCAGATCAGTGTCATTGATAAAATCTTGCTATATAAAGAGAACTTTGGCCTTTTGGGGGAAAAATATGAAGGTGCTTTTGCAGCACGTTTTTGCTCTACATATTTTAAATCTAAGATGCTCTCTAGTTTTATATAAGCCCACAGTACAGTTTCAATCTCCAGTCTCCTAATGGTGCGTGTTTGCTAGCTATAGAGAACACGAGCATAATGGTCAAGGTTATCTGCTCAATACACACAAATCTTGTCAAAATTCTGGAGGTCCCAGCTGGCTTAAATTTGGATTGTGCTTATTTAAAGAGAACAGATTTACAGTTTAAGTGCTTCTGCTTAAAATGTGTTTCACCATCACAAATCGAATTCTATGAAACCTAGAACCCATCTTAAGGTTTACAGGTATTCCCAACATGTTTTCTTTACGGTGTTTTCAATTGCCTTCATGCACATCTATTTAGAAACACTTTTGTAAAATACAGTGAGCCAAAGTGATTATTCATTTTACTTTTGCACCTGGTACATTACATTTGCATTTGAAAAAACTGTTTCAAGATACATAAACAAGAAATCATATTCCACACCTGCCATCATAGCAACCTTCTATTTGCAGTGTGCCAAGCAATTATGTCCCCGTTACGTATAACTCTTTGTTTAAAACTGTGTTCCTGGAACATTATCTAATAGATATCACTGCTGGTTGATAGAAAAAATGAATGCCAGAGAGACACACATGGAATTCCCAAAAGTAACCTGGTGCTTTCTAACTTTACTTGCTCTGATCTGCCTGCAGAAAGACTTCAATCAGTTCTGAGGGATTTTTGGCAAAGTTATGGAGTTGCATTCTCCTTGCAGGTCAGAACTGGTAGTAACTTACCAACAAAGGAAAGCAGGCATTCCTATGTGCTTAGGAAACTGGGCAGTGTGGCCTCAAGAGGGGCTACAGGCAGAGCCAGCCGAAGGAGACACACCAAATGTGTCCTAAAAGCCATGCACGTCTCAAACGAGTAGAAACTGGTGTAAGGATCAAGGAACAAATCAAGGTATTGGAGGGAGGAAGAAGAGAAGAGACTTTTAGTTCTGCTTCTCAGCATCTGTGGCTTTCAAATATATGTTTTGATTTATCTTCTTTATTACTCCTAGACATTCATAATCACAAACTTGTTCATCAACTCATCAGCACCTGAGTTTGGTGTATCAACACTCTGAAAAATCCTACTGGACTACAAGATTCACTACCTTCTACTCAAGTCGGGCCAGATACCAGTAAAAATTATATAATTTTAAGACTTCTTTAGATTCAAATAAAAGAAATGTTGCCCACACACTCACAAACAACAGTATGGTTTGACTCAATCTATACCAACTACGTACTTCTCTGTCAGGGGGACACATATATTAATAGAGCTCCTATTTGGAGACTCTCCAAAATCTAACCTCTGCCCTCCGCCCCAGTTAATAAGAGTAAAAACAGACAAAGGCCTTCATCCAAAACCCATGAAAGCAACAATGGCAGCGGTGGGGGGACAGGAGTCAATGTGTTTAAATTCAGTATCCAGGTGTAGCATACAGAGAAAATTATTTAAAAGATGACTAGAGGAGGAATAACAAGTATTAAAAAATAAAAATAAAATAATAAAAATAAAAGATAAAAACCCTGATCATTAATTCATTAGCATCTGCTCATTCAAAGTTAGATATCCTTGATTAATGATAACAGCATATTTTTTAATACTTTTGAGGTGTGTTAAGCTAGCAATACTTAGATAATCACAAAGATAGTTAACTTCTAATTTAAAACAAAGGAGCATTGTGCAGCAGGTGAGGCATTATTACTCAAACTAGAAAAATATTGTAATTATTACATTTGTAAACAACCAGTTTTCATAGCAACTGCCTGGCATTGTGCTTTGCTCAGTGAGCTTTGTACAATGTACCTGAGTCACGTAAAACCAAGTTGTCACACCCTGTGAAAAATTAATATTTTCTTGAAAGATTGAGAGCTGAATATTGTGCGTAGAGGGACTGATAGCACTTGTAAAATGACATGGCTAACAGAAGGCAGCTATTAGCATTTCTACATACCAGTTTAATCCACACACCTCAACTTTGATTATCATGATCTCAACATATTCCAGTTCTGAGCCTTACCTAAGAAAAAGCACTTAGTGTGGCTGAACTCTGACAGAATGTTCAATAATATGGACAAAAGCCCATTCGGGCCAGGGCCTTTAAATAATTTTAATTTTCGTTTTGTAGACTGTAACTCCTGAGTTCTATCATTCCATTTTTCACAGCTTCAAGTTTTCTGTGTGCATGAAATTCCCCACCGTAACCTTAAATTATTCTGTCCTTCTGGTGTTCAGTGACAGTCTCTGAGGGTTGAGCTTTATTCTCCTTCAGGGTTCATTCTTCTTCTAAATACTCATCATCCATTGCATTCTATAAAGAGAGTTCCCAGCAGTAGTTTTTAAAATAAAAGATAAAATGTTCAGTATCTGAACATTTAAGGCTCTAGTGTCAGTACCTGGAATGCCTCCTGTTGACAATGATGGTTATCACTGGGGGCAACTGAGATCTGTTCATTCTGAACTGTCTTCAGAAATCAGCCTTATCTGATTGTTCTCTCAGATCAAAAGAAATAGGAAGACAAAGTAAGCTGTGCATATTCTTTCACTCCGCACTTTGTTGTTAAAAAAGGAGGAATCCCACTAGGACCCACAAACCACTTTTAGATATCACTAATCTTTGCTATGGATTTCTATTTTTCCATTTCTTGCCGACTTACTGGATTTTGATATTTTAATGACATAGCGCACTGTTAGGAATTATCGTGAAAAACATATAACCAAATCTAGATAGACAAAAGAGCATTTATTGCTTGAAGGGAAGTGACATGTAATTCTCAGCATTTACAGCTGCGATCAGACCATTTTTTCCACATGATAGATATGTATCCAGGAACAGGAATACTTGCGAAGGCTCCAAATTCACACTTGGAGCTTGCGTACTCAGGCACGGTTACCGTATTTTTAGATATTTGTGGAAGGTAGCTTGTATTGCCTCTTACAGCAAAAAGGTAGCTTGTATTGCCTCTTCAGTCTCAGTCACTAAATTCATAACTACCTTCATTGCTGCATAGTGAGCAGACCAGGGGAATAGAATCCTTCACTTTTTTTTTTTTTTCATTTCAAAAACAGCACAGTTAACGTCATTGCTGACAACTGGGGTGTGAAAAAGTATGTATCGAAGTTCTACTTAAAAAAACCCAATTGTAATTGAACTGTGCAGTCACATTGAGCTTCACATGTGCTGGAGCTGCAATTTTTGGAGACTTTCCCAACACTCAGTGGAACCCTGTTGAAGATCCCTACTTTTATGTAAAAAGCATTACCCATGTGGCTGGTTCATAACAAATTAATAAATTAACATATATTTTACACTGTTTCGTAGTGTCTGACACCGCTATTATCAAGTGTATTAAAATTTTAACATGGAGTTTCGTACATCTGGATTTTGGTACTTGATTTATATACTGCTGAAAAATTCTTGGGGAGTCTCTGTTGAACCAAGTTCCCTCATTTCTAGTGAGTTTCACCTGTTCACTGACTTGTGTCATTCAAATGATCTCTCCTTATTTGGTTTTTTTCTATCAAAAGGAAAATCAGATCAATGACCACCTTACTGACATCCATAAAGCTTCTGTTCACCTTTCTGCTTCTCTTACTATAAAGTTAAAATGAATTTTGTGAACAACATAATTTGAGCAGTAGCCTCAAACACACTCAGCCAGCACAAATCCTCTTCTTGGTATCTGTCATATGCTGAAGAAAGGAATATGGACGATCACTGAACCTGAGACCAGTTTGCCATCAACTCAGAAGGGTAGCATACATGAAAGTGTCCTTTCCTATCGCTGTTAAATGAAGAATATGTCTCAAACCTTTTCAGAGGTTGATCTGGAAGTCAAATTTTCCTTTCAGGAAACTCTACCCTTTCGTATAGAGATTGTTAAACTACATCGAACCATAAAAAATTCAAATGTTGTTTCCTATTTTACACAAAACATATAGAAATCACAATTTATTAACACAAAAGCAGAATGCTGGGGGAAAAAATAAAGAATAAAGCCCTTTTTTCTTTCAACAAAAATACTCACTTTGTTCTTTTAACAAAAATTGAGTTCTACTAGCTTCTGCTTCAGCTTGAAGTACAAACTTCAGGTTTCCTTGATTTCAATGCTTCCTGACTTAGCTCCCTTGGGCTATTCAGGTTAGACGGTTGCAGTAGACGAAATACAAAAAAATCACAGTACAAAATCTATCACAAATCAGCCTTAAAAAGTTGTTCAAAGAGCCATAAAAAACCACAAGAAAGAGATTTTAGTCTCTTGAAGGAAAATAACAAAATGCTTTTTGAAACAATAGTTCATTGGCTCAAAAATAATTGCTCTTTTTTATCTAGTACACTACTCAAAACACCCACGCCCTAATTAGTTCAACTGCATACATAATATGTGACAAACCCCAACTTCTATTCAACAGTAAACACTTTTCCTGAAAAAAACCCATGTTGTTTTCTACATAGAAAGTAAAACATCACTATTTTACTATCCATTTAGTGTAAATTTTTTACAGACAAGCAGTGACAGTATTTTCTAGATTTTATCACCTGGGCTATTTACTCTATGATCCTGGACTGAATAACATCTCTGTTAATGTCAATAAGCCATAGAACTAAAAGCAAGTTTTGCCAAACAGTAAAGGGTCCTAAAAGACAGTACTGAAAATCCTGAGTTGTGCTGATGCAGCACCTCCCTAGGCACAGTGCTTTTCCCCAGGGCTCTGTACTCTGAAAGGGAACCCATGACTTCACCTGTTATCTCTGCTAATGCATCAAAGGAGAATCCTACCAATAAAGACAGAAATGGTTCCTAACGACAAACGCAAGTTTTCACGTTTCAAGAGAGAAAAATAAAAAAGAGAATCACAGTAACATTTAGGCTGAAAAAGACCTTTAAGATCATCAAGTCCACCTGTTAACCCAGCACTGCCAAGTCCACCACTAAACCATGCCCCTAAGCACCACATCTCCAGCGGGTATAGCTCCCAGCATAGTCACAGTGAGTCACTTGGTCACCTGCATGCATTAGGGCATCCCTGCCTCGAGGGAACAGCACCATCTCTGCAGCTACTGCCTCTTGCTTGTGGCTATGGCAGAAGGTTGTGCTGAGGCTCAAGAGGGAGGGCTAACATCCACTTTCTGCTGGAATCCCAAGAGGTTCAGGATCTTGATTTTGTGGAAAACAGGAATGTGTTTTAGCAGCTGCTTTCCACCTGAGTTTTACAAAGGAGGCATCTCTTTACTTTATTCTGCTATTAAACAGGTTAGGTTACGTTAGATGCTCAGGAACTGCTTAATAACCTGACAAAATTAAGCTAATTACTGATCAAATGTCTCTAGTCACTTCTGATTAAAAATATGATGTTGACTGTGATGATAACAGACTAAAATTTAATAGCTTTAATATCTACTTTGGCTTGAGAGATTGAATTAATAAATTAGTACATCTGAAGGAGAGTTTTTCAACAGGGGCTGTACACAGGAGGTACACCAAATTCCCCATGACTAAGAATGTTAGAAAAATTTCCCTTGACATGGTGGAATCTGACCAGGAGAGGAGAACCCTGACTCCAACCCATATTTCCACAACTATTTACACAAAACATTGGGCTAAATCATGATCCTTCCTCCTACTGCTCAGAAGGGAGATACATGATTTTGAGGACATAGAGGTTTTTCCACTTTCAAGGAAATCCTTTTATAAAGATAGAAACTAGCACCATCACTAATCCCATCTTGGATTTTGAATGGAAAGAATGAGAAGTGGTCTGTTCAGAAAGCCAATTATGTCCAGGAATCCAGGTCTGTGAGGCTCCCAGGCAGAGCTTGATCTGCATCTCAGGACTTCAGAGGGGGACCTCAGCTTTGATGGCAGAGAAGATTTCAAACTCTTCTTCAACCACTCCCTACCCATAGCTAAGAATTTTTTTTTTTTTTTGGCAACTAATTTCTCAGATTTACAACTAATATGCCAAACAGTTCAGTTTTGTGCAAAGATGATAGAAAAGCCTAAAAATAGAAAAACATCCATCCAGTGACACGGTGACTGACTGATTGTTGTGAGAAGATGACAGTTCAAAAGACTGAGTATGATGCCTGTTTATTTTTTTGAGGAAAACTTGAAAGAATTATCCCCACTGGCATGCCTCTCTACAGCTCATAAATATAGGTAGCCTGACAAAAACTTGATAGCAATGTGCAGGAACCATACCTGCATTTCAACAGTAATCACAGAGATGGTTAACTGTTAAAAAAAGGCAAAGCAAACCACAAAACAAAAGAATAAAGCACGTGTAGTACCGGGGAGATGGGCCTACTATCAGCTGGGAATTCACCTCTGATTCTCCTCTCAACAATGCAAGGATCTGAGATGCTGCAATATTTAGCGCACAGACAGAGTAAAGTTACCATAGGAGAGACTAACTCACTGTAATCCCTACCTACTAAAGCAGAAAATTCCATGGATGTCCAAAAATTTATACAACCCACTGGAAACCATACGCTCTTTGTATTGGGGTGAGAACATTGCAATCTTAACAGACACTCAACACTCATGTACATGGTCATGAAAGGAAAATAAAAAGAAAAAAAGGTTGTGACAATAACTTCCGCCATAAAACTTTATCATCAGAACATCTATTAAATATAGAAGCCTCTACTAAAACACCAACCTTTAACACAGCATACAACACTATTTGACTGTCCTGAATACAACTAATATGAAATGATAGTATTTAGCTGAAGAGAAGTTGAAAATAAATGATCACAAAAAAAGTAATGATAAAAACTGTGAGTAAAGACTTTCATTGAAATTAATGTTTTGTACAGATTTATTGATTTTAGCTTACTATTTACCATAGGAAATACTCATAAGATAATGGTCTGAAAGAACAGGGATTTAAACATATTGAAAAATTGCAGGCTTTTTTTTTTTTTTAATCCCTATAGTTGAGGTTTCTACTGAGGACTTATACTGTTGGGAATTGCTGACAACTGCAGAAACACAGACTTACTGGGAATAATGCTACAGGGCTTACTTGGCCAATGAAACAGGCCTGGAAGTCATTATGGAGAATACCAAAAGAACTCCAAGAAGATCCAGGTGCATCATCACAGGACAGCTGCTCCACGAGCAGCAGGAGTACTGAGGGGTTGGTCACATCTTTCAGGACTTGTGATGTTTCAATAGTGTACCAGCCTTGGAAATCATTTGAAGCCATAACCTATTCATGGCTTCAGGTGTACTGATGTAGAAGAAGAAAGGAGTTCAATTGTATTCAAACAAAA
The DNA here is from genome assembly GCA_013400235.1 of Oriolus oriolus. Classification (NCBI taxonomy): domain Eukaryota; kingdom Metazoa; phylum Chordata; class Aves; order Passeriformes; family Corvidae; genus Oriolus; species Oriolus oriolus. The sequence continues at coordinate 334,690 of VXBT01011641.1, forward strand.
AAAAAGAATGAACTAAACCACAGCATAACTGTATATATCTGATGCTCTGTGTAAGAGAAGTACAATCCATCTTACACATGAGTATTGCCGAGATCTTGTATGGGAGCATTCACTTAGCCAGGTATGCCAGTCAGACGGAAGATACCGTGGCCTGTTAGTTATTTGGGGATCATAAAAGAATTTAAAAACTATATTTTAGAAATAAAAACTGAGTGTACTCAGTATTAAGATGCATGCCTGTATGAACACGAGTAAGAACTGTTACTGTATTCATTGATTTTGATTATTGCTGTCCTCACGTGGTCCAAATTGTTCCCTTTACTGGGCAGGATACAGTGAGGTACAGGTGAATTAGAGAAATGGAATTAGAGAAATGCAGTAGTGGAAATTTAAATTTGTAAAATCAAACTGGATTCTGAATTATTGGTTTCCTTTAGCCTGTAATAGCCAAATGGCCAATGGAAGAGAACATCTTACATTGGTCCATTTTTCAAAAGCATGCTAGTTTTGGCTTTCAGGTCTTATCCAGGGATACATTTGTGTTTCTACATAAAAGCAATTCCAAACAGCAGCAGGTACAGATATTACAAAAGTAGCCTTTTAGTTTCTCTCCCATAGGAACATTACAAAACACAAATTCATGTTGGCTATTTTAGTTTAAGTACTTATTCCAGGGTAAAGGAGAAGAACCTTCAAATATCTGAAAAGAATTAGAAGAAATGACCACTGCTCCCAACTTTCACATATTTTACTAAAGTAGCATTCATATATCCCTTCCAAAGTGGAAAACAGACTAAATTAAATGCTAAAAAAGCCAAGAATTAAAGCAATGTACTTCAGTAGCATAGACATCGTGATCATATGACTGTGGCAACAGATAGCCAACCAATTAAGCACTCAGCTGAACCAGAATTATATATACAACCTACAATAAATGGTGTATACCTGCAGTTCTTTACATGTACTTTTTCATTCTGAAATGAGCATAATCTAATCTAATAGTACTTGGTCACAAACTAAATTAAAACAAACAAAAAAAGAACATATCTGTAAATATATTTAAAATTATTTGTATAAATGGTGTTCTGGACATTTTTACTGCTTATTTCTCTTATGGCCATAATAAGCACAAAGTAAGATTAACTTCTCTGATTTTGCCAGGAAAATCACATTTAGAACCTACAAAGCTTTGTCAGTAAAAGCTGTTTTACCTACCAATGCAAGTCCTAAGCTATATTCTGACAATAAAACAATAAGGATGACAACAACATAGAGAACAACTTCTATGTTCTCAAAACAATAAGGATGACAAATACTACATACTACATTCATGGAAATATGAAAATTTTCCATCCCTTCCAGAACTTTATTTCAATTTTAATTAATTAATACTTTAAGAAAACCCAAAAAGACAAAAGAGAGCTGGTCAGTCGTATAATATGCAACATTAGAACTGCAAATATCTTTTTTTGGTAACATCTCTTATCTTCTCGGTTTCATGAGTGAGATACCATACCCCCCCGACTTCTGCTGTCCTTTTGTCAGATACAAGAAAAAACTGTATTACTCAGCAATTAGGGAACACATTTAAATTAAATATGACAACATAACTAGGAAATGAGAAAGGGATAAAAGCTGGCAGAAAAAGTCTGATAATGAAGTCTCTAGTCCTGATGACTAAGTGATACAATATCTAAAGCCTTTTGCAGGGTATTGAGATTCTTATTCTTTTACATAGAATGAGAAAAAGTGAGAAGGGGAGGGGGCCAGAGGAAGAAGAATCTGTGGTCTGTAAATGATCAGCAGAAAAAATAAATTATGGTCAAGTAACTGAACTTTTCTGATGTGTAAATTGAATCATTCCCACACGCTGGTGTTTTATAATTAAAAGACCCTTTTCACTGTGGGAAATTTTACTGAATTTTGTATTAAAAGAAGAAACAAACCATCAATCAGGAGGAGGTAGGAGAACTCAAAGAGCTCAACCTATTAAACTTGAAGAGCGTAGTTGAATTCTGAATGACTTGCTCTAGGAAACTGTAGCTCTTTTAAGGCAGCTACTGTAAAAACATTAATGAGCAGAACACGTTTCTGATCGCTGTTCTAAAATCTTTTGTAGTCGTATAGAAGAACACACACTCCATTTGGTGTCACAAGACGCAGAATATGGGTTGTAAATGAACCCTTTTTGTGAGGTTCACAAGCTATAAATTACTCGACTTTGGTTTCCATTGAGAAAAATCACTGAGCGAAAAACCAAAGGAAGAAAACCCAAACTCCATGTCCTTGTTCAATACAGTGTAGTTGCTAGGTAAGTACTGATCAGACAGATTAAGGTTTGCTCACAGCCAGATTGCTGCCAAATTCAAAAATGTTTCAGTGTACACCATTTCAGAGTTCTGGGACCTTAGTTGCTTTCAGCTGAGTTGAGATCATGGCTACAAATTACATTTTCAAATTATTAATCCAAAGAGGGGCATCATTAAAAAGCATCACAATATGGCACACACAGGCAACAGTAGTTTCTTGTGAAAACTTGAGAATGCTCACAAGAGATTTAACAGGTCATTTTGAGAATTTTATTATTTATTCGATTATGCTCTATCGTTGACGAGTCTGGTAACAGGGCAGAGAATTTATCATCCTGGATATTCCTTCTTGAACAAGCCACTTATATCTGTTAAAGTTTGTGCTCTGTGAATTTGTCCCTACTTACAGTTTTGGCGTGCACTGTTATTGCAGCAACAATAAATTAGATACAGCAGTGTAAACTATCAATAACGAACAAGTCAGTAGGAAACTGTATATACTGAGCACAAACTGGCCTATTGTAATTTTGTAGTTTGCTGTGTTCTGGCAGTTAGACAATGGTGCGCCATTTTAAAAACACCAGTGCAACACGCAGGTCCCACCAGAGCTTGAGGCTGAAGGATGTTTCATCTTACCTTCAGCTTTGCATGGGAGTGGATCTCTAATGAGCCAGGAATCTGCAATGAGAACAGATTATGAAAACTTTGGTCAAACATTTTTATTTTGTTACTGTTTAATTATCATTACAAGATACCTCAGTAGCTTCAAAAATCGAGACAGGAAATGATAGATGACCATTTTTTTTTCTTCATTATCATTTTCCTCTTTGCATTGTGATATATGATGTGGTCATACACTGTGTATCTTTCCTAAAGTCTCAATGAGATGCAGATTATCTGTAATAAAATATTCATTATAGCTACTGCTGGACTGACACGTTACTACACTGTAAAATGCAATTTTATTTCTCTGAACCATATGGAAGTGTTGACTGCACGTTGAATACTAAATATAAAAATGGCATTTTGGAGATCCATGTTCATTGTACCTCATTTACTTTCACATATGATTCCTCCAGGTCACACATGAAAATGTTCTTTCCTTTCTGCCACTGTGGAAAAGAGATCATGTATTCTGAGAATTTAAGAGAAAGGTCTACCTAGCTTCAGCACAGCTTACGTGAATTTTCAATTGCAATTTTGTTGATGTATGAACCAGCAAATACATTATAAATCCCACTGCTATAGCTTTGCAAAGCCAACGTATTTAACAGTAATAAACATAAAACATATGGAAAAGATAATGATTATTTTTTTAAAGAAAAACAAACATAATGGCACTTAGAATATATACAAAGAGCTATTTTCAGACAGTATTTTTCATAAGTATTGCAAGCTTACAGTGTTCTGGAGTAAACAATAAAATGATTTTCGATTTTAATAATCAGGAAGTTGGGAGTATTTCACATATAAAGATGGAGCTTTAATAAATTAAATGGATACATGGAATAAAGCTCTTGCCACTAACAACAGTATCTGAAAATCTTGTTTCATTCTTATCTTTCTCACATTCCAATAAAGTTCACATTGTAACATCTGCCAAAAAGGGAAGGAAAAAAGGTACAGCATATCTTGAAATGAACAGCCACAATGTTTCATTTCTAGAACTCCTCTTCAAACAAGAATCCAAACACACTACACAATTTTTTTCTCTGAGCCTTTAATGAAGCTGTGATTTTACAAGTGATAATAATAATTTATGACGGATGGAATGTGAAAAATGCACACTTCCTATATTTGTGTAAATGGTTTTCCCCCAGGATAAAATGTTTTCATTTAATTGTGCATTCAGCATTTAAAAAATGTGGTATAAAGGAGGAGTCCATCAATAATTTTTTTTTTTATTTCAAGCAAAATAGGTCAAGTGTAAAAGCTCAGCATTTTCTGGGATTTTTTTCTTCTTAAGGGTATGTGTTCAACTGACTGACCCAGGAATTAGAAGGAGGGGTATCAATATGATCCAAATAATGGTGGTGTACTTTTTTTGTCTGGAAGAGTTTTTGGGAAATAATTTTCTTCATAGTAGCTACTAGCGAGTGAGCTGGCAGTACACAAGGATTTGGAAGATGACAGCTGATTAAAGGGATATTCCACACCATATGGGATTGTGCTCAGCAAAAGAAGCTGGAGAAGGAGGAAAGGATGATCAGAGTTACAGCATTGTCTTCCCAGATAACTGTAATGCATTATGAAGCCCGGATTTCTTGAAAATGGCTAAACATCTATCCGGTGATGAGAAGTCATGAATGAATCCCTTACTTGGCTTTGCTTGTGCTAGCAGTTCCTGCTTTATCTATTAAACTGTCTTTATCTCATGAGTCATTTCACTTTTACCCTTCCTGTCTCACCTGGGAGACTGGCTGCATGGAACTCAGCTGCCTGCCTGGGTTAATCCAGAACATGAGGGAAAGCAATTCTAAATATTGTCTCCAAACTTCTGACAGGCAGAGATTAAGAGGATAAGCATCCTATTTTTAACTTCTGGGGAAGCCAGGGTAAATACTACATTAGATCATAAGACTGATTTGGTCTACAGCCTGAAAAGTGGGTGGATATGGGATGTGTGCATCCAAGTTCTATCTGAATCATGAAAAGCATTTCCTACGGTATCTGTAAATAAAAAACTGGATAATAAAAGTCAGTGAAAACTCTCCCACATGTTACTGAGGCACAACACATGTCTCTCTAAGTTTAAATTCTGGATTGTAAATGATTTTTTTTAAAATGTATGTGCAGCTTGACTGTACAGACAATACACAGGTGAAAGAAGACAAATACTAAAAATGTAATTGTGGCAATATAGGGGTAAGGCTCAATACTAAAAATGTTCTAATGCATGGTGAACAGTCACCACATCATTGATTCACACCATGTGAGAAGTTTTGTGTTTGGTATAAACACAACTACAAAACAAACAGACTTGTACCTAATTTCCCAAGCGAGTGTTTGAGCATTCTTATCTGAGTATCTGCACCATAGACCTTAACAAAGCCTGCCCCTGAACCCCAGACAGAAAAGAGCTTGAAGGCAAACCTGAAATATTCATCCTTGTGTTTTCTATTTATGTTATCACTTGCAGGAATTAGTTCTAAGCTATGACTTTACAACCGTCAATAAAAATATTTTCATTTAACAAAACACAGAAAACTTTCTACCTCTGCTCTCTTGACTATTTCCTTCTTCTAGATTTAGATGATCTTGTGCTCAAAATTCTTCCCTTCATGATTCCATTTCTTAGGTGCTTAACTGTCCTGATTCACTTAATGAGCATTTCTGAATATATTCTCAGCATTGCACACTTGAAAGTCAAGCTTGGTGACACTCACTGCCAACATATTTAACTCCCTTTGATGCTCTGATCTTCATTTACTGGAGCATGATCAAAGAGTGCTGCCCTCAGAAACATGGGAAGGAAAACTGGAAATAGCAGCCAAAATGCAACAAATAGCAACACAGGCTCATCCCTGATCAGTTCTTTCTAAGGTACTCAGATATGGAATTCTTCAGTTTCACCTGATCCAGTCCAACTAACCAGTGTGCTGGTTTTAACAGGAAATGTACTCTTTGGCAGTTAACCTACAGTAGCTCAGCTCATGCACAAGCTCTCCAAACTGACCTGGGAAAAGTCTCCCAGCATTGTGGAGGGCACTGGTGTGTAAGAAAAGAAGTTGTTTTTATCAAAATCCGTAAATGGCCAATCTTCAACAAGAAAATTAAAACTGCATCCAATTGTTCCTAACTAGGTTATGGAAGAAGACAACAGAAATTTACATATGACGACCCTAGTTCAGGCAACAGGGCAGCAATACAGCTCACCTCAGATGCCTTTCCAGGAGGCAGCAGGTCTTAATCCATACAGAACAAGACACATGGAGTTAGGCAACGGCATTGGTTTCTAGCAGACAACTAGACAGTGATTCTTGCTTACCACTAGTCAGTGAGATATTTATTACACATTCTCAGATGGAACCTTTCATCCCAGGGAGAAAATGGAAAATAGAAGAGATGGAACAAATCAATTCTATTTTATGTAAAAAAAATGACTCAAAAAAGCTTATAAAACCACTGCCTGTCAGATAAAACACTGAAATGATCCAGCACATCCTATCTGCCTGACTATCAACTTTAAAGATCTACCATCTTGGAACCTGAATGATTATATTGCTATGTTAACATCTAAGAGAAAGCATATACTGTTTTGAACTGGGGAAGAACACTGTGTACATCAGAAAACCAGTTTTCAGTTTCAGGACACTGAACTGCAACTTCACCCTCTTTTGCTCGGTTATGTGTTAAAATGGTAAAAATGGCTAGTGAGTTTTCCCATACAAACATTCTTTCTCCACCTTTGTTGACTCTTAAAAACCCAAAGTAACAATACTCGAGTGTTCGTAAATCGGGGAGTTAGCATAAGGTAGAGCTGATGTTGTTACCTAACTAACAAGAAACTATGGCATGGAAACTAAGCAGGTAAATACCTTCTCACAAAATGGGGCCCTTCACACAGAACAAATTATAAGGAACAAAATAGGGCTGGGCACTGATCACCAAAGCAAAGCAGCATCCTGGCTACTTCTGTGAATACTCCTCTTTTCTAAGTTGTATTTAAGCCATGTCCCTAGATGCAGCTGGGAAAAGTCCTGAGCCAAAGATTATGTAGAGCATTTTTATTTACTAGTTTATTGAGTTGAATCATTGGCAAATTGATCCAGAGTTCTTAGTAACAAACTAATTATAAACAGCCAAAAGTTGCAGTCCTATGGAGAATGAATAACACCAGGTTCTCAGCACCAGCCTCATTCAGAATGAATGGATGGCCCTTACACCCTGTTGTGGTAAGCAATAGTCTGCTGCCACAATCCCAGCGATGCCAGGAACCAGGGATCACAGTGTTTTTATTAAGAATAGAAGCTCTGATGTAAAGGACTACCTAAAACTAGTAAAAAAAAGCAGAGTGAGAACCCCCTGTCTAGGAAAATCCACCCAGGTAAAATTCATGAAAAAATACAATAAAAATAAACAACAAGTCAAAAAATATAGTTATAGACAGATCTTCTGTGCAAGGTGCTCTAGGATGACCCTGCTTAAACAGGGATGGTGGACCAGATGGCTCACTGTGGCCTCTCCCAACCTTAGCCATTCTGGGACTCTGTGATACATATATATATATATATATATATACACATAGAAAAGTAGAATCATGCATGTAGTTTCTAGAACAAACATAAGTGGAAAAAATACATATAAAATACTATAATTATGTATAACAAGCTATTTATGTCTATATATTTGTATAAATCTAGTTTTATACACCTTCAATCATATATAACAACATACAGGATTGTTCTGTACAAAATTCTTACATTGTTGCTTGTATGAAAAAACCAAACACACTCTGTAGCCATATATTTTTTTATAACCTTGCCACTGTAACACCCAATAACAGACCAGTGTATTAGCAATTACGATTTACCGCCTTCTACACAGACACACATTTTTTATTTAATTGCAACAGAAGTATGCCTATATGGTCTCTATGGAACCTCAACATGCTGTTAATTAATTTGGTTATTAACAGTGATGTGCATTCACTAGAGCTCATGACACTAAATTTGAACAGTTTTGAAAGACACCCTTGGAATATGCAACACTTTAACCTTTACGTGTAATTACTTAGAAACTATGTACTTCAGCTCATGAATGGCTGCTGGGGTTTCTTGTTAAAGGTTGTTTAGTGCTTTTTCTACGTCTATGATATCCTTTTCCATAGAACAGATTCTTAACATATTATTTTCATGTTCACAGTGCTACTGGTGAAACCTGCTGAGATGCTATGAAGATGCCAGCTACCTGTCATACATGCTTAAAATAATTGGTATCACAGGAAAAGTAACACAAGAAGAAGCAGCATTAAAGAACAGGTCTCTCTGTGATAAAATGCAAAACATATGTTAAAAATATGTGTAATAATTAGAGAACTGTGCATCCCTCTTCATATCAAACCTGGCACAGCTGAAACTATTTGTAGGTATGAAGTTCATGCTACAACACTGGCTCTTTTGAACAAAAGACCTCTTTTTCAATTACATACTCACCCATATCATGCAAATTTTTCACATTATCCTACAAAAAGTCCATTATCCAAACCAAACAGGAAAACAGACTACACTTTTTATGTGAAATATCTACTGGATTTTTCTTAATAAAAATAAAGAGTAAAGCATGGAAAAAAGAGGGGTAGAGGTAAAAGAGTTTAAGAGCACAAGGGATATTTAATTGCTTAAATTACTGTGAACAAGACTACAATAAGTTATATGCTTTCATTAACTTTTCAACAAAGCTCTGAATAAGCATAAACCAACAGTGTCCCTCATCTTTTCAACAGGGATTTACTTCTTAAACAGAAGAATGTTTTTTCTATTTCCATGGAACACATATTTTTGCTGCTGATGCCATTATCCGGCAAGGTTGTATATACAAAAGTATCAAAATATATTCTTGAAAAGTCAAAAGATGATTGCATATGTGAAGGCAATGTTGAGGAATATAAAGACTGCATCTTTACATTTACGGTACTTGAAGTTATATCATGATTATTACTAAATCCAAAGATATCTTTTTCTGCCCTTCCCTTGATCATGTTTTTCATAGATCATGATGAATATTCACACGAAGCCGAGAACAGCCAATGTGCATGGAATGATATGATGAGCATATATGACCATAGATTACCACTGAATGCTTAGCAGAATAAATTTTGGCAGTTTTGAGAGAATATATTTGAAAGCCAGTTGTCAGAGAATTTTAGTATTCAGAACTCTACTGTCTAAAATCACAAATTATTGTCAATTAAATGGGGTCTGCCTTTTAAAGGAACTCTATTTCCTCACCGATTAATCAAATAATTACTTTTTCAATAAATTTTGGGATTAAATTCTGGCCCAGCAAAAGTAGTGTTATTAAGAGACGACAAGAAACTGAAAATCATGTTTTGCAATACCAGGACTCCGGCTATAAGACCCCAATGCTGCTCCCAGCCAAAGTATGCAACACTTTTAAGTGTTTTTTGTCCCCTCAATCTAGCTTCCAGCATCACTGAAAGCGGTACATTGATTTCACCAGTTCCCATGTTTAGACCAGACATATGAACACACAGTAATTAATTCAGGCTCTTAAGTGCTATTCTAAAATGTCAGACTCTCTCCTTCCATTCCAAATTCACAACTTGTATCATTTTTCTATTATGCCTCATCTATGTATTATATGTGTGATATCTACTTAACTATTTCTACTGAACTTATAAATTGTAATGAACGACAAATTTCTCAAATCATTTAACTGGTATTGTGTCATTTACTTCTACCAAGTTTGCAAGTTATGCAGAAATATAATCACTGTCTGGTAGGTGATCAGGTTAGTATTAGGGAAGTTGTAATTAGAGCAGAAAATTCAGTAAGAACTGCTGTCATATATTTTAGAAGTAACTTTAAAGCTTCAAATAAATAAAAATGAATAGAATACAATAGGATGTAATTTATTCTTTTCAAAGATTTCTTGCAATGGATGTCACAAAAGTAATACCCAAGTCTAAGTTACTTTTGAAATACGCAAAGTCAAAGGAGACCTTGTTCACTAAACCTAAAGATAACCACCCTAGGCTAAACCTGTGTGTGGTTTTGGATGCAATGTCCTTTGCACTTCTTTTAATTTTTGAGTCTTTTTAGGAAGGTGCAAATCAGTGAGGATGAGAAAAGAGGGCTAAGCCTTTAAAGGTTTTGACGGTTTGCTCTTCAACACCTATAACTAGATTTACTGAAAGAAACCAAGTGAGATATTTAAAAAGCTTATGCTGAACCACAAACATATGCCTCAAGTATACATTTTTAAAATCAAACTTTCTAATAGCACTTTGCAAGGATGTAAATTTTGTCTCCAGATTATTTAGGAAGTTTTGAATAAAACATGTAAAAGAGGGTAGGCCTTTAAATCCAAGAAGTGCTTTGGGGAAAACTAATGCTCTAGGCAAATATGATTACTGATAGAAAATGATGGAATGTAACTGCCCTTGTCAACCTTGGATACTTAGTGACTAAATATCAGGGAAAAAAGTCAATATTACACCAACTGTGCACTTTACTATGGTGTTTCTGTGTTCACATGGAGAACACAAAAATCAATTAATTGTGTGAGAGATACAATCCTTTAAGAATTCAGCCAATGCACTGATTTATTAATGCTATTGATTACACTGAAATAAATATGTAATATGAAGACCTGCCACGTCAAAATGTAGCTCACAGTTTCCAGGTTAAAGATTTCATTTTCTTTATCTTTCTTTTCTTTATCCTTGAGACCAACTCTACTAATATAAACTGGAATTCTGTGAAGAGATCTATGCCACTTATATTTCTCCAAGTCTGCAGAAAAGTGCTTGGTATTGCCTTTTACTTTCATACTTAAATATTTATACACAGAAACCCCTTTTCTATGATCTGAGACAAGATGGACACAAAATATAATTGCAATTAGAGATCTGCTGAGCTTCCAGAAAAAATATGTCTGGAGACTAAGTCATGAAGAATACCTGCTGATTCCTAGGTAGTGTAGGTACTTAACTCACCTGCATGCTGTGCGTCTAGTTACTGTTTGTATTTCACAGGAGAGATCTATTACCCATATCAATAGTGGGCAACCAATTATAACCAGAACATATTACTTCAACTACCATAATATATTAGGCTGCAAGTGGCAGATCATGAAGATGATCTACCATAATTAGAGCAAACTGACAGCAAGCTATGCCTGCGTGTGATTAATCAGAAAACAACATTATGCGCAAAAAAATCAACATTCACTGCCACATTAGCCAGGCTGGAGTCTTCACCTTCCTCCTGCAGTTTGCAGTGACAGGAACACCAAAGACCAACTTTCATTATTTACACCAAAGTACTAATGCTTCTGCTTATGAATTATGATTTCTACTGGCAGAATTTCTATTCTCCTAATAGCATATATACCTTGCGTACATCTCTAAGGCAAAACACATTATCATGAGTAAAATACCAATAGAAAAGAAGGAAAAAATATAGTGTTTGTTTCAGTGCAAAATACATCTATTCTGAAAAAATTCTCACAGACTATATCTAATTGATGTGTTTTTATGGGTCTGAAATGGTTTAAGAAATTCACGTTTCCCGTAAAACAAAGCAAAGTCTGATTAATCTTTTTCAAAACAGATTTAATTAATACAGGCAAGAATGAACATGTTCAGCTGGGATGTGGGAAAACAACGATGTTTCAAAGGACTTTTAGACAAGATTTCTTGTTATGTGTACATACAGCATTTGAAACCTAATACAGGTGTCTGTGCACTGAGTTATACAGAAAATACATTGGCAACAAAGCAATTACAGTCAGTGAGGCAATCTCTACTAAACCAAATTGAACTTTTTCATCATCACTGAACTAATCGTGGTGGATACAGTAAAGTGGCGTCAGAAGATCTCACACACCTTATATTTCCCTTCCTACTGGTATTTCTGTAACTAAAGGTAAATCATTTAGTAGATTTTCTGATCTTTATTTTTCAGTCTTACAAAAAAGAAAGGTAAGAAGGGTAATTGAAGAAATAGAGCTTGATTTCTGGATGATTCTTCTATGTACATTTGGATTTGTGGTATCTTCAAAAGACAACAGAGCCATTGTGCCATGGCATAAATGGCATGGCATTGGAAGGAATCTTTTCATGTTGAAAGATAACATATCTTTCATTATTAGTTTGATCCTCCATTGATACTAATGGAAGTTTTTCTGCTAATCTGAATGAACTGCTTAGATATAAGTATATAATAATATGTAGGACTAACAGAGAAGTCCTGAAAATGTCACAACTCCACCAAATTTAAAACCCACAAAACACCACCCCCAAAAACCAATAGTGCCTCACATCACTTGCAGTCTGAAAATTGGTGTTTAGGAAATAGGTGACACCAGAAAGTAGAGTGAATAGAAATTGAAGAACCAAAATGAAGACAGTTCAGTTTTAGTACTCCTTGGTGTTTATTTTGTATGCAATTTTATGTAACTGTCTTGGTCCCAAGTATATTTCATATAATCATAGAACGGTTTGGGTTGGAAGGAATCTCCAGGATCATCTAGCTCCAACCTCCCTGCCATGGGCAGGGACGTCACGCACTAAATCAGGTTGCTTAGGGCACCATCCAACCGGGCCTTGAGCACATCCCTCCGGATCATGATGATTTTTAAAGATTTTCTCTTTTCCTCTCATAAAGAACAAGCAAATAAAGATTACTTATTTCAATTGCATAGCATTGTAGTGGCAGGGCAGCAATTCTACATCACTTGCATTTCTCAACTCAACACTACTAATTAAGGGTACTTTAAAAGGTCCATCGTTACTGTACTGAGACCTCCATTATTAAAAAAAGGTTTTGGGGATTTCTTTGGGAACGTGTAATTCAAGAGTCCTCCCTGATAAGCTGTTTTATCAGGGAAAGCGATTTGTTTGAAACAACAGATGTGAATGAGACACAGAAGAAGAATGAGTGAAGCGGTGTCAACACATACAACACAGTCTGTGTGGGAATAAATACTCCCTTCTATACATTCAAAACAGTTGATTCTGAATTCTGCTTCAAAAAAAGAATATGGGACTCATTGTGAATAGTTCTCTGAAAACACCAGCTTGCAACCCCAGACAAAACAGCAGCACCAGAACACTGGAAGTTATTAGGGGCAAAAAAAAACCCCAAACAAACAACCAAAAAACAGAGCAGGAGACTTTTTTTAATGCAATAAATCCATGCACTGTATTTTCATGTTCAATGCTGAATTTCTGATCGCTATACCTCTAAAAAAAACAAAACAAACAAACAAAAAAAAAGAGTAGAAGGTCTAGGAAAGAGGCAAAAAACCCAGGAAGAATATAGAGGGATTTTGAAGTCATTCCATATTAGAAGATGGTGGAATGACCCAGAGTTCATCAGCTTGAAAAAGAGATAATTGAAGAAGGATATGATAAAGGCCTACATAAAGATATGCAGGGAGTCCTCATTACTGTGATGTTACAATAGGGATCTTTCAATGCTAATACTACAGGAGAGGTTCTCACAAACAACCACAATGGTTTCCCAAAGAAAAACATAATTAAACTGTGCAAGTCACCATCACAAGACGACACACTGCAAAAGCATGAATAATTCAAAAGGTCTAGTGGACTCATTAATACCTACTGAACATGACCCGAGTCTGACCTCTGACATAACAAGACTTGAAGCTATGCCTGCCAAGTGGTGGGAGGGTACACCCAGGGAAGACTTGCCTTGAAAAGCTTCTTGTACTCTTTCTTTAGACGTCTCTTACTTGTTCTACCCGATGTGTTTCTATCTTATGCATCAAAAGTAAACCACGCTAGACTAACCTGCCCCCTCTTAATAAAACACCTGTTCTCTTTCTGGAAATAGGAAATATAGTAGCCGCCATTCATCACCATTAGTACACTGATAGGATGCCACATTAAGTGAGCTCCCAGTAACAGAGGTTAGATAGGTAAGGAATTGTCTGAAGGCAAGATAGCTGACGGACATGGTGAAAGCCAGACACGGACGAGTTTCTCAGAGCCTGATTTTTCAGTGATGTGATTTAATATTTTCATTAGTGGTCTTCCTAGGAAAAATAGTAGGAGCATGCTGATGACATTTATTGATGACACAATGTAAGCAGAGGTGCTCCAATACAGAAGATGGACTGTTAGATATAGGAAAGAGTTGATGACCTTGAAGACTGGTGTAATAGAAATGGAATGAAGTTTAACAATAAGTAACTCAGGATTATATGTAAACAGTATTTCTATTTGGAACTGGAAGCTTAACATCTGGAAACAACTGAGAAGAACCAGTTAAAATAGTTGATTTGAAGACAACCACATACCTTGATGTAACACAGTAAAAGCTAATAAAAGAGAAAAGGCTAGTAAATTCTCAATCTTTTTGACTCATGCTTTCTGTCCTCTGTTTTATCCTGAAACTTCCATAGTTTTATTTATTCAGATTTTCTAATTTTAAAGTGCAAAATAACCATCTTGAATGTCATCAATAAGCCACTAACTCTTTGCTCATATAATCAGCCTACAAATCCAAGAAATACTTGTTACGTTCTACAAGACTTCCATCACTGAAAGAAGTATTTTTCAATACTGAAAAGCTAAAGACAAGGCAGATCTTATGAATGTATAAAAAATGCTGATCTTTTAGAGATAAATCTGAATGTCATATAGAAAATAATTTACCATCTGGAATACTTATGGTTCCTTATGCCATTTGCCTTGAAATGCTTTTGCTCTCATAAGGAAATACCAAGATTTATTTTCTAACGCTAATTTATTTTTCAATGTCATCACTTTCAATTGTCAATTCCATTATGACAAGTGATTTTATTCGATAAATATTAGACACAAAAGAAATCTAAATGAATTACAAATCACATCACTAAGAAGCAGACAACAAAATTAGTATGTCATTTGCATACTTAATAGTTTGTGAAAGTTCCCGCAAAACTTTTTGGAAGAACTATGGAGGGCTCAGATGCTACTCTCAAGTAATCTGATTTATTTCATGGATGTGGCTGTACATACTTGCTCTGTTCTTATACTCTTACCTATGCAACTTCTACTGATAGTGGCTTTGGAAAGATACTTCTGCAAAATCAGATACCAAATTCAACACAGCAAAAGTCAGAACTGCACACCAAAATTTGCTGATGGAAGCTCAGCTCCCTCCTCCAATAGTGTTGTGTCTGGAGTTTAGCTTTTGGACTAGAAAGTGATTAAGCCCTGAATGTAAGTAAAAAAAAACTCAAGAACAAGCTAAAAATTTCTAGTTCTCAGGGCTGTAATGGATTAAATTTTCAAGGAAGTATGTTATAAACAACATTGAATGTTTCTATGAGACAGGTCTCCTTTAAAAGCCTTAAAAGTAAAGATTTAATAAAGTTTCAAACATTTGTCCAAAAACATCCAGACACCTACATTTCTTTGGCTTACTTTAAGATATAATAATAGATAAATTCAAGCCTATATCTTATCTTCTAGAGGAAAGAATTGTACATTTGTTCACAATACCCTGGCAATACCTCAGACTTTAAATGAACTTTTCAAGTTGAACTGTCAGTCTTACACTTAGGGGTTTTGTGTTATTTTATTCATTTTTTTCTTCTTATCCACTTGTACAAAAAACCAGTTATATTGAAAAATATCCTATAAGCAGAATTTCAAAAGTGCATGCACTATAGAGCT
The DNA here is from genome assembly GCA_013400235.1 of Oriolus oriolus. Classification (NCBI taxonomy): domain Eukaryota; kingdom Metazoa; phylum Chordata; class Aves; order Passeriformes; family Corvidae; genus Oriolus; species Oriolus oriolus. The sequence goes on from VXBT01011641.1 coordinate 350,371, forward strand.
TAATATCAGAGTTTTGCAGTGTAATGAAAACATATTTACATACACAGAAACTCATGCACAATGTATGGGATGATTTTATCCTGACTTACTCTAATTTAACTTACAAGTTTTTTTCACCTTCAGTTTAACGTTTCAACTTCAATTTCACTCGAAAGAAAGGACTTCAGCTATGAAAATTACCAGCTGAAGTTCTGTTGATTTTTGTTATTAATATAATGAAACGTGTCTCTGATTCAACATTTATCTTGTTATGTCGGTCAACAAGTTGTTGAGTATTCTCAATATAATTAATTTTTTTTTTGTCCAAGAAAGAGATGAATTTTCCTAGTAAAGTTCAACTCAGGATAGCAAAACAAAAAACACCTTCTGAAAAAACATATGTAGGATAGGTTTGCAATTCAGTAACCTGAAACCTAATCAACTTCTTCCTGTATCAGAAGGTATAGACTCGATGAAAGAAAATATTCTGGACAAACTATGAATAATTAGTTAATGTGATGCAATACAAAGTTACGAATACAATACTATAATAGGGATAAAAAATATATTACTGTACTCTCTTAGGTTTGCTGCCTACAAATACTTTAGCTACCTAAAATTCTTTACAACCACTTTGAACATAATTTCATTCCATGACTGTAAAATAACTTTGGACTTTATATATAAACTTTATATTCTGACACACAACTGATAAACTACTTTAAAAATAGGCAACATTCTCTGGCATTCTTCAAGTAAATGCTTAAGAATGAGAAGTGAGATCAAGTTATTTTAATGGTATCCAAAATGAAATTGAAGTTCTTTATTTTCAATTGAATCCTCCAAATCAGGGATTGATTCTTCAGTGTTTACTATTTACTCATTACTAAATTCTGTGCTTTTCTGAGGAATTGCTATTGAAAGCAAAGTTTTAATATCTGAAGAAGCCCAGACACCTTTAAAACTCTCCATATTTGCACAACTTTAAAGTAATGCAGGGCTATTTTCACTGTCATAAATCTGTATGTAATCCTATTCTGAGCATTCTTTATAGTTTAGTGATTCTTAGACTGTGTGGTGATGCTGGTTTAAAATTGAACCATCCACCCAGTAACATAAATTAGACATCAATTTGTCTTTTGTGTATTGCAAAACATTTATATTGAACCTTAAATATATTTGGAAAAGCAAGGAGCAAATCACAGTCTAATCTGCTAAAACCACACTAAGGGTTTGGCTTCCCACATTTCATATAAGAAAACTTACAGAATAAAAGAAGAGCCCTACAGGAAGGTTGTTAAAACACTGGAGATACCTTCACAAACTTTATCAGATCAATCAGGAATATTTCTGAAGGCAATAGAGGGAGGAGGAGTCTCGGTTAAACCTCACACACACAGATTGCAGGCAGATCAGCAATGACACACCAAAAACTCAACTGAGCAGACAACAGAGTGATTTATGTATCTCCAGAGGTAATTCCAAAGACCTAGATTAGGAGCTTCTCTCTTGCTATCAGTTACACAGGTTCCCCCAGTTACATCAGGTGTAAGCACTTAACTTTGTAGTTAAATTAGAAAACTGAGCCTAGATCTTAAAGTCAGACAACTACCTGTGGATGACACACTTACATTTTGTTCTTAATATCGCTTGGAGACTCTAGCATTACTTCACAAATATTCTATTGCTTAGATGTGGGAGACACAAGTAACTGCTCTAGGAAGTAATTAATTTGTTATGTCCAGGGCAAACTTCCTTGTTACAGCACAGCTTAAGATGTCGTTCTGTCTTATTTAATTACCAGTTAATCAGCCAAAGTACAATTGCTTTACATTTCTAAAAAAACCCCTAAACATTTTACCATTCAGTAAGTTTCTATCTGACAAACAAAAAGAGAAAATACGAACAGGGAAAATCTAAGTACAGGATTCCAGGTAGGAGTTTCTTAAAGATATTCAGTGAATAAAGTTTAACATCCAAAGTCAGGAAAAGAAAAAGAAAAGAACCAACCAACGTTCCCCCTTCCCCCTCCCCAATAAAACCTTATCAACATGCCTATTAAGACAATGAGAAAAAAACTAATTAAAGTAAATTAGCTTAATGTGCACAGGCTGGATAAAGACAGATCACTTTTAAAAATCCAGGAAGATAATGGTACCCATTTGGGATATGTTTTTGGCATTTTTCATATAAATTGGACAGTTTTAGAGGATAAATATGGTTAGAGAAGTCCTTACAGGCAATTATGTCTTTACAGTGCTGTTGGCTGACATCATAAAAGTATAATTTTAATTGCTATTAATTGTGTTAAGTCTACTTTTATTGAATACTTAATGCCATCTCTGACAGTTGTTGTAATTTATGTACTTTAATGAAACTTCTTAGTAGAAGTTTGGACTTCGAGGGTCATTTCCACTATGTTCAAAATAAGGCATTTTATCAGCTAGGGAAGTGCAGGTTATTAAGACACTGATTTTTGCCTTCTCAAAATTTGTTCACTTTCATTAGCCTTATATAGATGACTACAAAACCAATTTCTGTCTCAGGTTTTAAATGTATCAGAATTTACTAAATATTATTATAAGAAACTGTTATGGCACAATTTTCCCATATGAAGCAACCTCTCCGTTTAATAAGGAAACTGAATTAAGAGAAGCTGATGGATGACTAAGTGACACCAATTCACATTAATATTTTGCCATTTGGGAATAGAGAATGGGTAAAATAAAACCTTGAAATATCTTTGGCATTCAGCTACAAGACCACCCATGACTTTAACTGAATAGCGTTGTCCGCTGGAAGAGTTTGACCCAAAGACTTGTGAGCAGATAAAACAGCAGAAGAAATGCAAAATGAAGATTAATCAAAGAAGTATTTAACAACATAATATTGTGCAATGCAGAGCAAAAAATGTTATTGACTTTACATTTCCACACTAAAATTCACATTGCTCTACTGCCAATAGTTGTAGGTCTTCACTGCTATAGTGATTAGCATTATTAAATTATGAGAAATTAATTTATCTCTATCAGTGTTAATTTCAATATTTGTGAATTAGTAATTGGCCCAGTAGCACTAATGAGACAATATATCTATTGTGGCTCTTCCGTCTGTTAACACACCTATTTAAATTAGAGCTTCATTATATACAAAATAAATTATTGAATTGGGTAGGAATGTATCTCAAAGAATTTCCAGACTCCAGAAACTGTAGCCTGTTGTCAGCAATGTGCAAGGCTTACTTAAGAGAACAGACTACCTAAAAAGACCAAAAAAGGAAAATTAAACATAATATACCTCTTTTTTTTTCTTTTTATTTTTTGGCTCAGCTATCAGAGGACACTACAATTAAGGTGATGCTCACTAATGGATCTTGTAGCAGAGGGTTTTAAGTAAGTGTGGACTGAGATTTCTGTGTGTTGGTCCTAAAGAGAGCATAGTCAAATGCAGTGGCTGGCTATTTACCATCACATTCACTTGGCTATCTCTGAAACACGTAAATCAAGTCAAGAAGTCTTACAATTAGGTTTTTGCAGTCCTGTAGGTGAGGTTACTGTCTGGTACTTTGGTCCTTATTGCAAAATTATGTGAAATTCTTACCGTTAACTTTTAAACATCTAAGGAAGGGATATCTGTTGCTGTGGTTAAAAAAAGCATTATGAAAACACAATAAAACAGAAAATGTCAGAACACTGGAAAACCAAAAGTATCTAAAACGAGATTATATTTGTATTATTTTAAAATTAAAAGTATTTTAAAGCTCATTACAATATTGGTAACAAATAACTTGAGGATTAGAATCTTTGTAGATATAACAAATGTTCTACATTTTTCATGACCTATGGGTGATTGCTTTATAGATGTATCTCAGTACAAAATATGTATACCTGAGAGGTGTAATACAACTCAGAGCAGAGTGGGCTCTACCATTTGCATGAAACCAGAATGTTTGAGAATGTAAAAAATCTAGTTCTAGGAATACTCAATTTTAAGGTGCCTCTTAACAGAAAAAGGTTATTTATGTTTTACGGTAAGAATTTTTATTTCTTTATGAGTTATTTAATGATTCATAAGTTATATTTGCATTCAAAGTATTTAATTCTAAAGTCATCTAGGACACCAGTTACTTTTACTTTTCAGTCCATATCCAAAGACATTTTTACCTGAGGACACAGATGCCCCCAGGTTACCACAGACTTCCTATTCCTGAACCGCACCGTTCGTATTAGTTATGGCAGTTGTCTTCATGTTAGTAAAATGAACATTAATGTAGGATAAGACTGTGTTTTTGCAATACATAAGGAACAGACATTTAGTAACAGGTTTTATTTTGCTTCAAATGCTTTTATGTTATTCGAGCAGAAGTTTTATTTGAACAAAGTCTTATTTTTCAAAACATTAACCAAATTTGCTGGAAATGGAGCAGACTGTCTGTTATTAAGCCTCCTCTTCTCTGCCTCCAAGAACATTTCCATCATTTTGTCTCTTCAACATTCCTTTTTCAGCCTCCATTACATTTTCCTTTTTTTTCTCCCCTCAAATTCTCTCTCAGTAATGTACCTATTAGGATATTGTCCATTTAATAGCTGCACAGTTATTTACTATTTATCAAGTGTTTTTATGAACCATCCCCTTTTCTTTCAATCAGTCTTTCAAATATGAGCCTATTAGGCTTCTTAGGTAATACTTACTGTAAGTAAATGCTTAATGTAAGTAAATGCTTATCTGAGTAATTATTTTTATATTATAAATTGCAGAAACTATAGTATTTTCCTGTAAATTATCAGAATTGAAGTCTCCATTGATTCTAACAAGTTTTATACAATTTTTGTTGTTTGCATTTACATCACATGTTTGGCCCAGATGATAGTGCAGTATTCACGCATGGGCAAGGACTCCGCAACATGGTGGTAAAGGTGCAAAGACTTTATTGCGTATCCAAAATTCCCTTAAATACCAATAGAAAGACAGGAAATCACCTCATATAAACAGGAAAGATGTTCACCTCAGTGTTCCCCAATCACCTGGAGTATTTCCCAGACATTGCCTATTATGGTAAAAGGTAAACAATACCTTACAAGGTCAGAAACTGCAATTATCACATCTCATAGGGCTGACACTGTCCAGAAACCCACAATCCTCTCTCAGCCCATCCCCGGTGACCTGGCTGTAATCCCAGGATCACCTCCAGGTCTGAGAACGAGGCTCTCTCTGCAGCCAACAAGGCCCAATCTCTCTTCCAGCACACAGTGTAGCCCAACAGATAGAATTTAAAAAATAATATATTTCCAAAAAATTGGATTTCATTACATATTACAGGCAGAATAGGAGACATGAAAAAATCAGTGTTAATCAGCATCAAGTTTTTGTCTTGGAAAATACAAATCCAAGGACTTACAGTACAAAGTTGCTCCTATTGCACACGCTCCGGAAACCACTTTTCCATTTCAAGCTATTTGAGATTTTCATTTTTATCTTTCAGTTTCTATGTGGGACTAATGTGGGCAGAATTATGAGAAGGAAACAAGATGCATGTGAAGATGACAGATGAATTTCCTTCTGCAGTCTAAATAAATTAATTAGGGTTTGATTGACTATATGGATCACAGTTCACTTTCTCTTCTCGTATCTATCCACAGAAAATTTCCTCAACAAAACTAATATATGCTATCCCCAGCACCTAAAAATTCTCACATATCCAGGATTTATGTTAACAGAAAGGACAAAACTAGGAGGTGAAAGAAATGTATACAGATAATAGTCTTGCAATCAAGTTTTAGAAGTAGGTATTTAGAAAAAACTATTGCCAAACGGTAACATTTATTCTATTTAACTTCTCCCTGGGAATATTCCATCTTTTATTACAAAGGATTGGAGGGGGATAAATCCAAATTTTGACCTCCTAGTTCAATTAACTTCTCAATTATATTGCTAATTTAAGAATAACTTGACTGAATCAAATGTAATTATATTAAAATAGACGTAATTGGAAGAAGAATCAAATACTGTATTTGTAACATCCACAGAAAAAACCAATAAATTCATGTCAAGGTCACAAATATTGCTGGAAATCATAAAAGTGGAATGATCTTCCTCAGTCATGGGGTTTTGTGTATTTCATGGTTTTTACTGGAAAAAAATGCAGGCAGACAATCAGGTAACCTTTACACACAAGAGAAGACAGAGGGCAAGGACTAAGGAGAGCACGAGGGAAAAACTTTCTCTAAGGGACTTGACAGAATGGGAATGGCAGAAGGGAACTGATGGAAGATCAAAACAGAGTTCAGAAAAGTGAGAAAGGATTAAATGGAGCCCAAGACACTTCGTGAGGATGACAGAAACATGAAGGGGATGAGAGTGAGGACTGGCCACAAGTAGTATTTTAGTGGCAGTAAAAATGTACCAGTGACAAAACCATAAAAAATGACAGAAAAAGAATTAATAAAAATACGTGGGTCTGTTGATCTTAAAGGTCTGTCTGAAACACAGGAAGCAGGAAAGAAAGCGGAGCTCAGGAATGACTAAGTCTACATCTGAGGTGCCTTAAAGCAGTGGGGTACTATTCAATTCTTAACATACTTCACTGAGTTTTTGAATTCTAGGATATACAGAGTAAGAGTGGAATGAAGAGAAAAGTTCCTTATAGAGAGATATTCCCTGCAATACAACTATGTCTTTATTTTTCAGATGGAGAAGGAAATAGAGCAGATTTTCAGGAAGGTATCTTGATCCCAGGGGATGTTGATCAATAGACAAGGAGAGGTATGTTGGAAACAAACCACCTAAATCCACTCAAGTGTCTAACTTAAAGTATAATTGCTCCCTTTACACTCTACTCTCACCCTTTTTTTATGTAATCAATTGCCAAGAAAGGCTTGACTTTTATTTGAACTTGTTTGTAGAGATGACTACATTAAGGTACTTGTGCTCTTTTGCAGACAGACTAGTTACAGCTGCATGGTGCAAAACGAGGTCCCGCTTCCTTCCCTGTGCTCTCCAGTTACCTCCCACAGACCTCACAGGTCCCAGCCCTGCGGGCCCCCAGGTTTACCTGCATATGGACACAATGTTAAGAACAACACATGGGACATGCTGAAGATTCTGCTTATGGTGCAGCGAGAGGAATGGACATGGAGCAGTGCTGCTGGCTCCCCCTTCTTTACAGCTCTGGGGCAGTGTTAGATTATATTGCGAGTGTGAAGGGAATATGATTCACTGGGAAAAATCCTGAAGGTGTGCTGATCAGCAGTCTTTCAGTATGTAAGCCCAAATCTTGGTAATTCTGAAAAGAGCTGATTTTACTTATTATTTTTACTTTATTTTTAACTAAACAGTCACTAGGTTACTCAGTCTCCATGACAAAATAATCAAAGAAGACATTATTCAATATTAGGCAGTAAAAATAAAAATTAAAAGAAACATTGAAACCCATCATGTTTCCTCTTTCTTCTGTTTAAACTCTCTACGAAGCAGAAAAATCTCAGCATTGTTCTTTGTCCATTCTTGAAAAGCCTGTCAAAGAATAGAGCTGAATCTTCAAAAACATTAAGATAAACATCCATAATAATGGTAATAAAAGCATGCTGTCATGTATCTTCTGTGAAGCATAAAAATTTAGTACATTATTTAAATGCTTGTTTATTGCTTTAGAGATGTCATTTCTTGATTCTGCAATATTCAAAGCATTTCAATTTTTACAATTTTTTATTTGCAAAGTTTTTCTCTCATAATCTTTTTATTTTCAAGACTTGTAAGTGCAACCACTAGTTGCCATGTTTACATGGCAAATTGCTGCCAACAGAGAGATTACTAAGAAGAGAAAAAGAAGCAGTGTTTGTGCTTCTAGGACTGACACCTATAACTGAGGTTGTCCAGAGGGTAGAAATTTGCCTTCCAAAATGCCCAGCTCCCAGAAAGGTTTGGAGCAGAATGAGAAGGGTCACATGCCAAAGGACAAACCCCTCAGCTGGTGCCTGTTACTTGGTAGCCCTGATCCCAGCACATCCCGGCAGTTCTGTTTCTCCCGCTTTCGGCAGCTGTCTGAGGACTGCAGCACCCTGCTCTGTGCTCCTCACATATTCAGAAACCTGATAGACACACAGCTGTTGCCATCAAAAGTAAAATTCATCCTGGGCTGGGTGCCAGCATAAGGACTATGGCATAACTAAAGATGCACTAAAACCTTCAAAGGCTTGCACAACACTTAAGACCTTGTAGCATTTGGCTGAGACAGGCTTTAAGTGCAGCACTGGAAGCAAATTATTTCTTCTAAAGCTAGTGAACATCACAAAGGAAAGATTTTAAGATGATTTTATTTAATCAAACTTACATATTTCAGGGTAAAAAACTGCTTTTACTTTTATTGATAATAGAAGACCTTTCAGAGAATATACAATACAGTGTCAGTGTACCTGTTTTATTTCTGAATTGTTAGCAGACAGTGATAGAGTATTCGGAAGTTCACCTATTTTCCATCCAAAAATGGAACAATCCACAAGACCTCAGCTGTGTGTATGTATGAAGGGAGAACAGTCAGAAAACAATGGGATAGAAAAAACACGTATCTCCATCTTGAAGCGGTAATTTATATACTGTACATGCTAGGTCAGCCTTTTATGCTATAATTATTATCAGAAAATCTGCTGGAAGTCAAGTAGCATGCTCTGCTAACAGGTAACCATACAGAACAGCTGTGTCCTGCCAGCAAATTTTTTAACATCTTACACATCCTGTGTTTCAGTTTTCTGATTTGCTAAATGGGAGCAGCAGTGCCAATGCATCCTTAATGAAGGGTTTGCTATATACAGATAAAGAGCAATCTGCATACTGAGTATCGGTTGGCACCTGGTCAGTAACAGATATATGGGTCTTCAAAACTCCCATGGTCCACAAAACAAAAATTCTATTCAGAATACTGTTAGAAGAATAGGGTTAATACTGATAAATGTCAATCAGGTGGCAGCCTGCTGTCTGGTTTAGACAAAATTCTGTTTTGACATTGCACCAAGGTGTAAGAGTGGAACTATGCTAGAACCGTGCAGGCAATTCTGATAAACTGCATGTAAGACAAAGGATATTTAGTCTTTTTTAAAATGAGATCTGGCAGTTAAGAACTCAAATACTATTGTTTTCCAGGAGCTTTTTATATGATGCAATTATCCTACTCCTAGTTACTACAACCTATCATCTCAGTTTTATGATATATATTTTCTTTTATTCATTAAAAACATTGGCTACTCTGAAAAACACAATGTGGAGGATTTCACATTTCTCTTTTTCGTCATATTTCTTTCTTGTGTGTTATAAATGTGCCTATTTTTTGGATTTATTGTGTGCTCATAAATCAATACATTTGTGCAGTAATAAAAATAACTTACTGTAATGGTAACAGCTCCAAAGGACTCCTGACTATGAGTGGCATTTTATTTAATTCAGATCTATGTTCCATTCCCCAACTAATGGCACACTGTGGGTTATAAAGTGATTAAAATTGTTGTCAAACTGGCCTCCTGGAAAGAGAGAGCCCAAATTCTTTTCCTGCAGTTGGTAGATCTGCAGGATCTATATTTGATTTTTAGAGTTGGAAAGCAAAGAAAAGCTAGTGTAGGAATAATAAGCCAGGGAATGATGGAAAAATGGCTTTTTTTTTTCCAATGCCTCCAGTAAGCATGTTTAAATAAACAACAAAAATAAAGAAGGAGTCAGTACTGCGATTTTTTGAAGGTTAATGGAAATACAAAAAGATTTGCCTGCAACTACACAGGAAAACATTAGAAGAGGAAGGAGTATAACTGATCTTTTGAGTCAAGTCTCTAGCGTCTTTATTACTGTATTTCTAGCTCTGGTTCCTTAAGGGTCATTGGATTTCTTTCTTATTTTTTAAAATTTATGTTTATTCTTTTCAGTATTGCTGAAATTTCTCCTTATAATATTCCCAAGAGACATGTAGACAATATATAGCACTACTATCTTTTTGAACTTCAGCACTTTCATGTCCCTTCACAAACATATTTCTTTGATAATGAAGGGAAATTATTAGGAATACTGGAGTGATCCATTAAATGAAGATTCAAAAAAAGAAGATGAAGTTGATTACTCTTTGTCATAGCTTTTTCTAAGGCTACAGAAAGTCTAAATAAATGACAGTTTGGAATCACACTGCAGCTGATTCTCAGTTTGCTATACTGGTGGATAAAAGAACTGCCACACAGCAATGCTTGTTAATTCTGGATAGTGTTACTGTGCATCAGAAATCTCTAAAACTCCAGAGACATTTTTCAGAGAAACTGTAATCTATGCAAGTTGTGGTGAAAGGGAAAGGTTTGCCGTCAGTTATGGCTTTCTGGCTTTTACTGTTCTCGAAGAAAGAGATCTAAACATCTGTGGTCAATTAGAAGAAAAAACTGTTTCTGAGACAAACAACACACATGGGTCCAGCAATACAGCCAACTGTACATCTTTGGGTTTCTGTGTGTTGAAGTATCAGTATATATTGAGCGTAACAAACAATATACAGGTAAGAGCTTCAATGAGCTATTGTATGTTTATGTTTCAGCACCACAATTCCTCTCTTATCTCCCCATCAAATTTCATTTTACCCACCTGTAATGTCAGCTTTTTCTCTGAAGAAAAATGTTTTATACACACTCAACAGTCATGGTAAAAAGAGAACAAAACCCCTGGATACCACCTTACAACCTAAGCTCCCCAAGGCTTAACCTAAAATCTGATATATCTGTTCAACATCAAGCAGTTTTTAAAACTATCCTTGGGACTCTCCCCTTCCCTTCACAGCTTTCTCCATGATTCATGGAGAACCTTGTATCTGCTCCTATAATGAATCTTTTGAAGTTCAGATGTCTAAGCAACTCTTCTAATAGACACTCTTTCTAATAACTGAAAAATAAATGTTAAAAAGAGAGGTATTTCTTAAAGACTGTACAATTATAGCCACATGCTTTATGAACCCTTACCAAAACAAATTCTGCAAAAAGGACATGTTACCTACCCTTCTAATGAGGAATAAGCAGTGCATATTCTCAGGGAAATGGTGAACATTTTAAAAACGAAAACCAAATTAAGGTTCTGCAATGGTTCTGTTAAATACAATCGAATTTAACTGGGGTTTTGCACTAAATAGGTCTCTGCTGCTTCCTTGCTCTTGAGTCACGCTTCAAGGAAATCTGCAAAATGGGTTGAGCTAAATTATTTTCCTATCCTTCTATTTGCCACATCCAAATGAGGCAGTGCTCATGTAAGAGCAGGAATAAACACTAAGGTAAGAAAGTATCCTGGAATCCAGTTTAGGGACAGGATGGTCTGGATTCAGTTTCAGCTTTTGATAAGATTTCCTTGTGACCACTGCTAAATCTTAACACCTAGGCATCTCAGTATACCAGCTATAAATGACACATGAACAGGTGGAGCACAACCATGCCATTCTTACAGCCTTGTTAGCTTAATGTTCTTCCCAGGGAAGCATGTGCTGAAGAAAAGATGTGTCATGCATATGTATTCTGCAAGGGTTAGTGAGTTCCAGCAGGGCTTCATATTCCCTTTTCTTGCTGTAACTTCTCTAAATGTAATACAAGATTTAGGACAACACCCATCACTGCAGAACCTGAACATACTGAAGTACTGCTGCATAGAAGTTAATGTTCCAAGATCACTCAGGATTTGAAACTGCTCCAGGCCTTTGTGCCACTCATGAGTACACACTGGAAGATGGGACTGAGAGAGTTAATGTGTACTTTATAGGATTTTGTTGGGCTTGTATATGTTAATTTTCATGTTTTCCTGCTCAATGTTTTTCCTGTATCTATGTTTATTCTGTGACCTGTCGCTAACGCTTGTTTTCTATCTGAAAGCCAGCTAAGCCTCTGCTGGTACTTGTCATATGTTGACAGCATTCAACAGTGCATACAGTATCCTAATAACTTCATAGAGATCAGGGAGCGAATATGCATCCACATTCATAGTTTCATCTCAGATTCTTTGACTAGATTTCAGTGGTAAAAAAACTTGGAGAAAGGAGAAGGAATGAAATTGTTCTTCATAGACACATTAGTGACAAGAGAGAAAGCACTAACAAGCGATTTCCTCAGACTGAAATAGGTGTCAAAGAATTTTAGACAGAATCATTGGGTCCAAAACAAGAAAATTAACGGATGAGACTCAGAACTAAATCTAAGCCATGGCTGACTAGCTGAAGAAATAAGGATAGCAAAATCAGCCTTCAAACTTCAGTGGATCTTCTCAAAGTTCCTGATATGGCTAACTAAAACAGCAGCTTGTGACCTGAAATCCTAGTGCCCTGCTCAGTACAAGCCTTACTACTATGAAACTTTATTATGACAGATATAGTTTTACATTTTCCTTACGAATGCTGTTCTTTTAAGGCCTCTGCTTCCTAACTGCATGATTTATCAAATCTAAGTTCCATTAATTGGTAATTATTTTTCCTGCTGAATCCTTAACAATTTCCTAAAGGCTACTCAAGACAAATGGGAACTATGCTTCACCATATTTCCTCATACAGTGTCTGTTGTTCCTTTATTATTTAAAAATAGTAACTGCAGCACAAACTAATTTTGCCGTTAAGGTTATTGGACTTAATTCTCTTCTGTGCTGCACATTGTTTAATTACATCTGCGTAAATAAATACAAAAGCCTAGCAACTTTAATAGTTACTTGTACTTTTCAGTGTTTTATGCATCTCTGCTCCGATTCAAACGGCAGAACATGAGATAGTTACGAAGCATTTCTGTTGACACCACTCTTTGGAAAACGTTTTATACAAGAATCCTTGTGCAATGCTTTGTCTATTCACCTTCACTTCCACTGTGCTCACAAATGAACAAAACCACAAAGAAGCTATTATCTAATCAACCAAAAATATTGGACATGCTACTGAGAGAAAGCTAAACTTTCACTCATATTGATACCGAAGAGACAACTATTTTTTAAATTTATGCCCATGCATTATGGACAATATTTGTGATTTTAATTTGATTTTTTTTAAACACTGAATAAAATTATCATTTATATGCAATTCTTAAAATAGTATAGAAAAAAAAAGAATAACTTTAGTCACAGAAAGAGACTCATAGAGCCAAAAAATTTGAGATCCTCTGTTGTATTTTTACCATATTATGGCAATACAATGTTGCAACTAGAAAAATTATTTTTCAAAAATTACTTAAAAGTAAGATTAACACATTATAAGCACACTGTGATAAACAGTTTCTGTTGGCTGCAGAGTCCATCAGAAGGAGATTTGGAAAAATAAGCAGAAAATCAGCTGATTAAAAGTTTATTCTTCATAAAAAACAATGATCACAAAAACATAAAAAAGATATTCAGATAATTTTATACAGGTCACCCCGGAAGTATTTAGATTTTCAGTGTATTGCTTCACGAATGGTATTCTTCCTCTGGCCTGTGCAACACGAAGGTGCCTGGAATTAGAGGACTGACATTTGAATGACAGATAAGATATGCCTGGCAAAAAGTCACCATTGCACTGTTCAAGATCAGCAGCGGTACTTTGCGTGGGCTCGGCTCTGGGCTTTGAATTTATTTTGGAAGAGATAACTCTTCTTTTAAGATAAAAGAGAAGGCAATATGAAGTAATGTACACCCATGAGCTAGACTCACTTTGGCATAAACTTCATGACTATGTTGCAAAAACAAGCTCTTACTCTTAATCCCTTTGAAATTTGGAGAAAAAATCTTTGAGATTATGCCAGTTCCTGGCAAAACATCATAGAGACCAACCAGTAATAACACTACTTACAGTTACCAAAACAGATAATGTACATTGCAGGAATAAAACCAACTACTGAAATTCTGACCAAAAGCATTAGCTTTGATTCTTGATTTTAAAAAACAGTGATAGAAATATGCATTCTGTAACTTCAGATATTGTAAAAAAGCATTATTCTAACATATCACTAGATATACGTAGAAAATTATCCCAATAATAGAGAAACTTGAAAGAAAACAGCTTTTTTAAACATTATCTCTCTAGTTCTCACTGTATGTAGATGGAACAGGTGGCGTTATGTCCTGCTATAACATTAACATGAAGGCAAAGGAAAAAGGAAATAAAATAAGTACTTAAGTATTTCTAAAACGATTAGTATTATACAAAAATAATGGAAAAAAAGAATTCAGTGTTTTTAGATCCAAGATCCTCTCTCTCCTCTCCTGATGATAAAATAAGGCAGTGGCAAAGGGAACATTACAGCATACAGTTGTTACTATAGTAAACTATTCTCTAAACATATGAATGCTTACTATTTTTAATGATTCTTAATGATGTCATAAATATAGCTGATAATAATCCCAATAAATATACATTTGGCTCTTCTTACTGAAAGAGAACAAATTATTCTTTCTCTAAACAGGTATATAACAGGTATATATATGTCTCTAAACCACTTAGGATATGCTAGCTAACCCAAATATTAAAAAACATGTTTTAAATGTAACTCAATGTTCTCCCTATCCCCTAATTGAAAGCATGCAGCATATAATCAGAAATTTCTTAAAGGTATTAATTTTAAAATTTTACTCTACTTGCAAGTCAGCTTTAAATCCGGAGGGAGAGTTCAGAACCTTTATACATCAAAATGGAAGCACACAGGTTTATGCCCAGAAATCAGTAATGACAAACAGTATAATCCTATTTCATTGCTGAAGAAAAAATCTTACATTTGGTTGTATTTCTTAAGATCCAGCATACCCAAACCATAATAGGATATGTTTGAAGTAATCTATAATAAGAACAATTATCATACTAGATACACAAATACCTCCCATTCTAACTTGTAATGAACTTTCATTAGATATGAGACCTGTGCCTTGCTTACAACTAGAAAAAATGTGTGTTGAAAAAACTAGCAATAAGAGTTATTCTATTCTTCAAGAAAACACACTGTTGATCCAATTATTTTGAAATAGTGTGCAGCTACAGATAATTGCTTGTATATACATAGCTACAACTTGGTGCTCTGTCATGACTTCCTCCTGGTGAGACCTTTGTATCCCTTTGGTTGAATTACCCTGTTGGAATTATATTCACAGCAAAGGTGTTATAACTAACAAGAAGCTTGAAAACTTTTCACAGAACTGGAAACAACAGGTGGTATTCTGCAGAACCATCTTCAGTAGAAAAAGAAATTGGAGTATAACACACCAGTGGGAAAAAAAGTCTAACAAACCAAAGCTTATCAACAGTTGTTTTCAGGTTCTTATAAAAGCTGTTCCTAAACAATACTCACATAGAGGAATGCTGGTATCTTCTGTTAAAGTAAAAAAATTACAGATGTTGAGAAACTTCCTCACTGCTTTAACCAACATCAGCCTTCCTCACTTAGACATAACTATTTCCCTTAACTGTGCCAAAATGTGCAGCAATTCTGAAACATACCTGTGGATACTGAAACACTGCTAACAGGAGAATTTCTCAGTTTCTTCCATTAATTCTGTGAGAATTTTTTCCTTTACCACGCAAGTTATGAAAACAGTAAGATAAGTTTTGTAAATAACTTTCACATCTGGTGTTTTTTGTTAAGTTCTGTTTATAGTACATTTAACAAATAGTTTGAAGTGGATGTCTAGGGCTTTAGCCAGTCACCCTAGGACAAGTGTGGACACTGTCCAATAGTTTTATGGAACTAGGATATACAATGGTATTGTAAATTAATAAATAATTCATTCTCTCGCTAAACTTTGGTGCTGCTGCATCATTTGGTCTCTGCTAATACTGCCACACATACCTACTGTTTTATAATACTAAGCTGAGATCACAAGAATTATTTCACTTGCAACTTGACTTGGTTTGAAAGTACATAGACAGAAAACAGTTGGCAATCATAAAATGTACTAAATTGCTTTGGAATCTGCTCTGTTCTCCCTTACTCTTGACCTGCTGGTCATACATTGTGAAAATCTGGGTGATTTTGTAAACATGTTCTATTGTTAGACAAACCATTAAATTAGTGTAAAGGCACCAAAACTGCTCAGAAGTGGATGTGTCATGTGAAGCAATCTGTTCTACTTATTGCAAAACATCTTCCCCCAAAATTAGTATTAAATATACAAAAAAAGGAGGAAAGAAGAGCATTTATTTCCATCCCTAAAATGCTATAGAGCATACAGCAAGCTATAGCTACAGGCTTTCCTGTGCATATTTAGAAATGTGATATTTCCCCAATACAGAGCAAAGAATCAACCATTAGCAAACAATGCTAAAGCAACCGATGCTCTTCTGAGAACCCAAAGATGAAAATACACCATCCAGATGTGTAGATATTTCTGTCTATACAGTTTTTTATGGCATCAGAAGAGTCACAGCTAAGAAATAGTCTAAAATTGCCAAAACTGTCAATGACAGAGGAAACAGCTGTCATAGGATACCCTACATCTTCCTTCAGTTTGTTTAAATCTATCAGATTTAAAAATATTTTATTTTTTTCTAAAAGTTGTACAAGGTGGCATAATTTTTATTCTGATTGAATCTCCTGAGATGGTTCTTTGGAAAGGAACAAAATAGGAATTCAGAAAGAAGTTCAAGTTACTTCTGCTCTCCAGTGTCCACCCCTGACACAGTTCTGATGTAATTATTCTTAAATAAGGGCAGTTGCCAAGAGGAAGATGTGAGCAGAACCAGAATGAAAAAAAAAAAAAAAA
>VXBT01011641.1:367061-459679 GCA_013400235.1 Oriolus oriolus
AAACGAAAAAAAAAATCTGAAATAATCCACTCACTCTCAGAGCTTTCACTAAACCAGTTTCCTCAGAGGGTGATTAACTCCAGTATAGCAGAGGATGAGACAATAGGCTATTTTCAGTGGTATCACTCTACATTCCTCAGTGACTTTCTTGGAAGTTTAAGCACTCAAGACTGGTCTCAAAACGACCACACTAAGACAAGTAGTTCTGCAACAAACCCACAGACTTCCCAGGAGCAAAAAATGTTACCACCTTTCCATAGTGTGGCACGATAGGTTCAGAGTAAGTGACGTGCTTAGCTTTCTTCAGTTTGAATCTCAGTCTATCACCTTGCAGCCCGCTCCTTGCTGTGTCACTGACCTGGAGATTCCTGGGGAATCATAAACCTTACTGAGGTGTCTGGAGCTATGAATGTTCTTCAGCATGCTGGAACAGCATTTACTCCAGAATTGGAGTATAACCTAATTAACTTCTCTAAAAGAAGCTACAGACTGGACTGGTCAGTCAGAATTAATATAATAAAAATTAAAAAAATAATAATAATAATATTAAGAATATGAAGAATAAGCTTACAGCATTTTCTCACAGAAAGAGTTAAGTAGATTTGCTGTTCTAAAAATTACTGCAAAACATAACCACATCAGGAAAACGCGATTCTAACTCACCCTCCAGGACCTGCCTTAGTGTTTCAATTTCTCAGCAGGCTTGTGACACTGGGCAGTCAGCATCTTAATGACTGCAAGGCCCCACTGCCTTCACCATGATATCTCATCACCACGATAAAGATGGCTGCCCTCAGTCTTCTAGGGAAGAAAGGAGGAGGGGCAAAAAATAATGGCTCCAACCAATGTGTTTGTTCTTTCTTGTGGTACAATGGCTCTTGTTTATGCTGTAAATGAAAAGGCTCGCCCCCTCATGCTTAATAATAGTGTATTCAATAATAAAGTGCATTACCTTGCTCTCCTCTAGGGTTACCGATTTACGTTTTTTGCAGGCTTTTGTTGACCTTAACAACGTACATTTTTCAGAAACATATGAAATAATTACAAGTTTTCAGCTTCTTCTGTATTATTTTCAGTGGCATAGCTGTTCATTTCCTCATATCCCAAATATTTAGAATTCATCTTTGCTGGTAGCATGAAAGGGTTCACTGCCTCATCTGTAGAGGACGGCAAGAAAAAGTTTCTTTCTTCAGCAGCTGACATTTTTCCTCATTATTTTATTTCTGCCTCTCAAGCATTTCTAGTTACACTGACAGTGCTGCCTGACTTAGTTTCTTTGCACCCCTAAATTTCCCATCTTCAAAGACTTCAGGTTTTCTGGTGATAGGGCTGTACACCTCAGGATACCCAGTGGGGCTGAGGAGGACCACCAAAGTGCAGCATATATATGAGGGTGCACTAGAAACATATAAGGCAGAAACCATCCTCTACTGTCATTCATAGATTTCTTCATTAATTCACCTTCTAAAAGGGGAAGGCTATATCCTCCTTGTGGAAGGGAGAAAGTGAAATCAAGAATTCCTGCATCTGGTAAGAGACAGACAGAATAAACGTTCTTCCAGAAAAACAGATGCTTAAAACAAGCAGTGGTGGGATAATACTTCAGCCTAGCACCACAGTATCTCTAGAACTGAAATGAGAGGCAACTGTAGCATCTGACTCAAATATTACTTGGGGATGTTGTGTCACCCTCAGTTCAGAGGTTCATCCTGTGTTCTGAAACTGTTTAATGGCTGACACAGCTCTCCTTTCTATTGTACTGCAACACCAATTCTATCCCCAAGCTTTCTCCCGCATTATTCCCTCCTTGAGACCATGATTCCTACCTTACACTGTGCACACTGGGGTATACTGGGCAAAGCTCTAGTTCTGTATTTTTCATTTTTTTAGAGCTTTTACAATTCATTTAAGCCAGAAATCCAAAGCAGTATAATAAGACAAATGCTGACAAATAAATACCTTTACATATAGATGTATTTGGCCATTAGGAGACTGCAATATTCAGTCTTGTCACATAGAATATGAATGAAATTGCTCTTCATACCCCAACATTCTAATCAAACTCATTGTGAAGTACTTCTACTTGACTCAAAGATTCCCATACAGGGAGACAAATGTAAAAATTCTTTGGAAATGCCAAGTAAACTCAAAATTTCAAAATCCACTTTAACCAAACTTTCATCACCAATTTTTATAAATTAAAATATATGACAAGAAGCTGAAGCTCACTGACAATAATTTATCTTTATTTCTTTACCTTTGAATTAATTCATTTTCACTTATATTACTTTCCCTTGGATGGACCTAAACCCAGTACTGCTGCTCATGATAGTGAGGAACAATCACAAGACCAAGAAGTCAGGATATGATGTATAACAGAATTTCACCAAAGAATGACCTGTTTTTCATTTTGTGTTTTCCCCACAGTAATTAAAACTGGCTCCCTTTTTAATGATATGTGCAATTTACAGTGGTATAACATTGTGCAGAAAAATGCAGAAGATCGAACTTAAATGGCTTTTTTTTTCAATATTTCACAAGGAATAATGTTAATTTTTTACTTTCCTTGAAAATATTAAGCACAAGTGAAAAAAACTCATAATTAAATATAAAGTTAATACAGTCCTTTCCCTATAATCCTTTCCCAAACCAATACACTTAATAAGAAATAACAAATAATCTCCCAACAAATCAATACAGTCTTATCACAAGTTAGAATTTCATTTGGGATCTGAATCTATGAAGGACAGAATAAAGAGGAAAGATTAACACATGAAGTTATAACAAGTTTCATCTATTGCTTTTCATCAAAAAACATCAAAAGCACCACTGGACTTAGTGGCTTTAGGGAGTCCAGTTTTTCCAGGGTAATGTTTTACGGCAACACAGTACTAAGACAACACATGTACTTCAATCGTTTGGATGTTAGCAGTAGTTGATCACCATCTTAATTTACAGTATTTCACACTAATAAAAAGTGTTACAAGCCTGGTGAATTATTAGGAAATTTAACTCATTGCATTGACATTTTTCCGCCTATCTGAACAAAAAAGAAAAAGTGAGTTTTATTAAGCATTCGATACTCACAGAGACACAGAAAAATTACCCTTTTCCTTGTTTGTTTTGTTCTTATATATTGCATGGATTACAAATGAAAGACACACACGTCACTGGGGTCTGACCACAATGAATTCTGCAAATTTTGATCTAGCATCTTGCTCAAACAGCTTTTAAAAAAGAGAATGCATGCTAAGGGCAAAAATAACAACAGTATTAACTTGGGTATGATACTGCTGGTAGCCCAGACCCTTTGTATTCTAAATCTTTTATACACAATAATATCCAGATTTTGTGCAATATGACAAAGAACACAAACAAAAAACTCCCAAAAAGAGCATCATCTTTGTGAAGGCTACAATATAAACATTTTGAAATGAGTATGTGCCTGACTTTGCAGGCAGCAGTGTATGTGTTATCCAGACAGGATGTATGTGCTTTAACAGTGTAAACAGAAGAAACAGCGAAGATGTACTATGAAATCTGTGAGTAAATCCTGTAAAAGAGTGTTTTCTCATGACTTTAACAAGGCTATATTTTAAAGTTACACTAATATAAATAAATGCAATGTCCATATTTGCTTTCTGTGTGATTCTACAACTTGGAGAAGTCTTCGGAGAATTGTCTGGCCTTGCAACAACCTTGTTTACAGGTAGAGATGAAGCAGTAGCTTGTGTTTGTATACACTGCCTGTCCCACTGACCTCCTTCAGAGAACTGAAGCCACTGCCAGGAGCACCAGACTACAGCTCTTCCACTCACAAAACTGATGCTCCTATACAGCCTCCCTAAGGCTGCATGAAGAAGAACATAATCACATTGTTAATCTAGGCAATCACCTGAGCTTTCGGGATGTAACTGGTGTTTGCATTGATCACGTCACAGGGAAAATTTTGAATTGCATATTTAAAAATGGATAAAATTTGCCTCTCCTACCTGTCTCACTGTCCATCCTATGGATTTATTTTATTGCTTTAGCAGAGCCTGCAAGGATCAGCAGGAGATCATATTAGTTTGAGGATGTAGAAATGATAGAGTTGCAGCTGGCCTGATGGCAACTGAAGTTAAAAACATTTTATGAACAGCTTCCCCAATATGAAATCATCCACAAGAATACGTTTTTTGCGAAACAAAATAGTCATTAAAAAACCTTTGGTGTTCCCCTCAACCCTGCCCCTTACAAAACCAGCAGCTGGATAGGATTCCCACTTCATCTCACACATAAAACAAAGAGCCTGATAGCATGGGTTTGCAGGTAGTGTCTTGGATCAGGGGAGAGTGGCATGTGATTTTTAAGCACCAAGTTTGTGCCACTCATTTAAACAACGAATGATGTATGAAAACATTGCTAAGCACTGACCGCCACAAAATTTACTTTCTGTGCACTGAGTAGTGATACAAGTAGAGAATTGCCCACGTTTGTTAAACTACCAGACGCAGGAATACATAACCTACAACAAATGCTTGATATTCTTTGTATACCATTCTAGTCAATGTGGGGAGGATTAGGGAAAAAATGAAGTCTTGATTTGGATTTGAAAGCACAAATTATTTAAGTCTTAGAAGTGAGAAGTGTGTTAACAAAAACCTAAATATCACATTTCTAATTACATTCTTACCACGAGCCTTTTTCTGCTCTTCCAAAAACTGTGACCATAACAGAATAAAGGTGCACCTCTAAGGAGAGTTATATCCTATGGATGAAGCCGTGCTGGAGCAGGCAGATGGGCCCCGAAGGTCTGCAGGTCATGTGAGAATTCACGCCAGAGCAGGTGAAAGGAGTAAGACAGCAAAAGGAAAGAGCTGCTGCAGGCCAGTCTCCAGGACAACCTGCTCCATCACAGAGGAGATCAAATGCAACATGTGACATCAGACACTGGAGATGAGGAAGGGGGAAGGAGAGGTGTGTGGATGAAGGTGAAGAGTTTTCTCTAACTTTTTGTTCGTCTTCTCTCATTCTCACAACTGGAATCAGTGATTAAAAGCTTATGTTAATAGGCAATAAATCAAGTGAATTTCCCCGACTCAAGATTTTTTGTACCTGTGATAAATGCCCATGATAAGAAAATAAAATTAATTTTGAGCATGCAAAAGAAGATTGAGAATCTTACATTTCTTTAACTTTCCACTGTTTTAAGATCATACAAAATTAAGTTTGGTATAATGTTCATCTATCTGTATGAAATGAAATGATTCAGGAAAACAGCCACAGTTGGTTAGATGATGGAGATCTGTAAGAATAAAAATACTTCTGTTTTATTCAAATTTATGGTTAGAGAATAAACAACATTGTGCTTCCACATCTGCCATGCTGCTATTTTTGAAATGGATGACTGAATTTTAATATTTGAAGTAAATACTTGTAATTAGGTTTATAATAAATTACATATTCTATTTTTAAAAAAATGCATGGTGAAGTGGATTAGCCTACCTGTTAACCTGCATTGAGTCATCTATAATGTCTTTACTAAAGCTGAAGTAAATGTCACTGTGTAGAAATAGAAATTTGGTCTACTGTTTAAACCTGGCCTGTCTGTGAGATACATTCAGTGTCTGAACACTTAATGTGTTTTGGATGAATAAGGCAGATCATGCCACGTGACCAAATGTCTATGGCAGATCATACTATATAGACAAATGTCCCAAGCGTCCAGGAGCTGGAACAGCAGAGTTTTAGTGGCTACTCTGAGACAAACATAAGGGTAATATCCTGAAGTCTTTAAGTGTAGGGGTTAAGAAAGCAAAATGTAAATTTGAGATGAGTGACTGCAGAGAGGAGATAGCCAGAGGGTGTTCACACTCACCAAGGCATCGAATTACCAGTCTTGGTGAAGAATTTATCATTAGAAAATAGAAACAGAAAGATACAGGTCTGGGGACCTCTCCATTTTCAGCCTTTCAGAAAGCCTGCATCCAATTGCTTACCTTCAGATAACACAGGAATCAATACAGGACTATATCAAGAGATGGAATAAGATAACACATATTATTACCTTAGCAATTACAAGGGACAACTGTTGGGCTGAATCATGCAGCTTACTTTAATTACAGTAAAGGAAATAAGATGACCACAGAGCATTAGAGATGAAAAGACTATCAGAAAAGAGCTTGTGTAGTAAAAGAAAAAAACCAAAAAGCCAGCTATTGCAAACTAGCCAAAAGAGGAATTTGATTTCTGGCTTGTAAAACTTCATACTGTCTTTTGGATTTATTTATTACTTTGAGATAATTTAATTTAACAATGGCTTGGATAATTTTATATCAGTGATAAGGTTTGAACTGACACTGTGTTCATCTGGCACTTAACCCTTTTTCATGAGAAAACTTTTGACCTACAGATGTCCACTAACCTTGTTTGCAACTTTCTGAATTTAGTTAAACATGACATTCTCTTATAGCTTCATTTCCTAGCAATCCTGGCAGTAAATATTTGGTTTTAAACATGAACGCCTACTCCACTTTCTGTTTTTTGCTTTTATTATTATGTCCTTAATCCCAAAATGCACACTAACACATGAGTCATCCATATCAAATCTGGATCACCTTGATCTTTATTTGTGCATCACATTGTATGTTTGAAGTAAAAAAATACCTTTTAAAAATCAGTTACTGGGACATTCTATCTCCTTTGAATTTTCTTGATTCCCATGTGCCATCATAAAGGCCAAAAGGGGGCTTAAAGGTAGAATACTTCATGGTTCTTAAGACAGTATTTACTAATGTAAATGAGATGTAATGGTCATTGACAGTTTAAAAGATATATCAGCAAACCAGACAGGAAAATGAACAGCAGGACAATGTGTTATGGTCTCAGTAAAGAAATACACACTGCACCTTCAAAATTTGTTTAGCCGGACAAACGCTAGGGTTAAGTACAAGCCTAACTAGACAATGGCTTCAAATATTCAAGAGATCAAGAAAGGTGTTACTTTTGGCTTTTAGACACATAGAAAAATACCTTGTTCTAATCTTAAAAAAAACCCCAAAACCCAACAAACCTCCATGGTACAGTTCTGATACTGTTTCTTAAGCAGGTTACTGGATTTCCCTGGAAAGATACTACACATTTGCACGTGGCTTAAAATAAAATTAATAAGCTAAACCAAGTATATGGGGTCTATCAGCTTGTGGAAAGATCAGCTTAAGGGCATGTCTACACTTTCAGACAGGACACCTCTCCAAGAAGCACAACAGGTACAACCTAGGAAGAGAGAATTTAAAGACTCAAAGAAATTCAAAGGGAGGCCCTAGCTTGCCCTGGAAATTCCTTTATATAGTGACACATTTAATTTTTCTGTCAAATTCCCAATGCCAAAAAGATATGGTCTTATTTTTCTGACTCCTACTCATTCAAGCCACTTAGTAAACTAAGTGGGATTATCTGGAAGCAAAGGAGTACCCTGATTTCATCACAATACTGACCGGAACAAACTGGATCACTAAACAATTTTTATTCCCTAATGACAAGACTGAAACAAATATATGATCATTAGTAAAAGAAACCTGCATGTGGTGACAAATTCTAGAGTTTAAAAGAGAA
Source organism: Oriolus oriolus (assembly GCA_013400235.1). Classification (NCBI taxonomy): domain Eukaryota; kingdom Metazoa; phylum Chordata; class Aves; order Passeriformes; family Corvidae; genus Oriolus; species Oriolus oriolus. The sequence continues at coordinate 374,658 of VXBT01011641.1, forward strand.
AATACACGTGTTTTTTGTAAAATACTTTCCAGCTGGTCGTGGTCTTGCTGCAAAGACTGTCATCTGCTTAAACATTTCACAGTACAAAATGGCAGGTTACATGTAATCTTTTTTGATATCTTAGAGAAAAAAAATTGAAGTATTTTTGTACTTGTCGTATTCATTTTCTCATCCTCCCCCTTCTTTTTTTCTTGAAGAACTGACTCCCTTTTGTAATCAGTAATGGCTGATCTTTACAGCAAGAGTTTTTGCATGGACTTTTTTAAAGCAGTATTGTTTTTCAAAACAGTAGAAATCTGAATAGTAATTGAGATCTGTATCCTATTTCCTTCCAGTATTAATTGCTATCAGTGAATATGGTAAATATAAGTGATACTGCATAGGCTATGATCATAGGACTTAGTAAGAACTGTTTTAATTTCTGTCTTGGTAATCTTAGGAGATTATTTCAGAGTCCGAAAAACAAAATCAGAAGTACAAAGAGATTCCAGATATTATCTATTTTTGTATAAATGGAAATCACAATAAAATTTAGAGATATTAATTAACCATCAACACCTGCAATCAAGATACTGATGACTCTTTATAGGTTTCAAAATACTATAGGACAATGGAAGTGCAGAAAAAGAAGGTTTGCAATGTATTATTATTAACTCTTTTTGAGATGGAATTCTAACTTTTCATCATAGACTGTCAATCCACTAATAGCAGCTTAAAAAAATCCTACTAGACTTGATGTTCATATTTCCATGATTATTTTCACACTTTCCAGATGTCATTACCATATAAACTAAAAAGTTAGTCTTTAATTTCATCTTCGAGTTTTTGAACAATTGAACATAGCAGTACTTTTTAATTAATTTGCAATACTTGGTTTTTTATGTCTAAAATATAAAATAAAGAATAACGTAACACCATCAATTCCTCCACTAATTTCAAAAAGAGATCATAAAACTCTCCTTTCTTTCTTCTCTGTTATTCCAACCCTTAGAGTGGCAACCAGAATTATGATTTGTTTAGAAGCCTGAGAGGCTGTAAGAATCTCCTGGGGGAAAAGTGTGTGAATTGCTACTAGATAACTAAAGCTGGAAGCTAGGTTTAAATCTACCTCTCCCTTCCCAGTGCCCCTCCACCCTTTTTTTTTTTTTTTTTGAGTGATATCAGATGAATCTCTCAGTTAAGATCGACTGCATCATTCTATCAGGTAGTCACCCAGGGCTTAATCCTTAGAGAGTCATTTTACAATCTGTCTCTTGGCCGAGATAGAAATTCAGTTCACACCCAGATGGCCGCCACACTGAAAATCAGCTGAAAGGTGAATTTCAGAGTTTAGGAAGCGAGGATTAAGGCAAAATCTCTAACATACACTGGCTTTAAAGAAAAGTCTCTTCATGCAGCCCATCTCTAAAACAGAACCTACTAAATTCTCTGGCCAGTGCATCTGTTTTTCTGCACATGTACATGCTTATTTGAGCCAACATGATGGATCATTTATTTAGTAATGCAGAGATTAATGCTAATATGTACTGTAGAAAAAGTGATGATAAATAAAATCAAAATGCCACTGGTCTAATTTTTAAAGGAAAAATACGCAGAAGTATCTAGGAATATTTCTAAATCAAACATTACAAACCAGCTAATTTGATATAAGATATAAATTCTGATTAGCTAACCAGGGGGGAAAAAAAAGCCCTATCAAGAAAATGGACTCTATTTTATCTCACTTTGAACTGAAGAGTAAACTGGCATGGAGTACTGCATGTAAAAGCCATTTAGGTACAATCAGAAGTCATTTTCATCAGCACAGATGCCCCAAATTGACCACCATAATGTGGTGGATTAAATGGGTCTTGGAATTAATCACATACGAAAGAAGTTCTCTTGAATGGTGGAATCACATGGGACCTGCACCTGCTGAGATGTTATCAATGCACTATTCGAACAGCTTTCTAAAATGCTGAAAATAAATCTTTGTCTTGTAACATTTTTCACTCACGATTTTATGAATGCAGGCAAATATGGCAAGGAATACTAACTGTATGCAGTTAACTATTTTAAAAGGCAAATAACTGTGGCATAGCAGTGTCTGCCCAGTCAAAATGAAGAGTTTTTAGTTATTTCTAATCTTGGTGATGAAGGATTTTATTCTACAGCATAGGACAAACAAAAAGAACAACAGAAGAAAGAACCATTGGAAAGAACTGGTAAGGAGTACAGTCATGTTCTCCTCACTGCTTTTCTCAAACTGCAAAATCTATTCAAGCTGGGGGACTGGAAAGCAAATGTCATGTTTGCAAAACAAAAGAGGAAAACATCCCCAGAATCATAGGGCATATGAATAAATTTAAGTCTGTTTGATCTTCTGCGCAAGATCTATAGTGAGCTAATGTAATTTCCAAGGTGGGTCGAAGAAACACAGCAGTATGGTAAAGTGTCATCATGTGAGTCAATACAGAATCCATGAGCATCGGTCAATAGGGGCAGTGGCATGGAGGACATGCTTAAAAATATGACCTTGAGTACACAGAATTAATTTAAAAAAAATAAATATGAAGGGGAACAATGCAATCATAATTTTTTTAAAAAAACTGTCTGTCTAGATAAGATTCCATATGTACTAAATATAAGTACATAGAGACAGAAGAATATTGTACTGTTTGCTTTGCATATTACAAAAATTAAGCTAAACGGCACACATGACTGCTGCAAATTCTTTGCCACCTCTCCTTTTTTCATAAGGCCACTATCATGCCTCCCACGACATTTTCGGAAGATTCAAGGAGTTTCCTCCTCTGCATACATGTTTTCCCAGAGTTAACACTTTTAAACTTAATCAATCCTTTGTAATTTCTTTTTCTGAATAAATAAGACTAGATCCAAAATGATTTTTAGTCTCCCTCTAAGTCTTTGAAAACTGCACCTTGCTGTGTTGGGAAACAACTATCATCTATACCAGGAAATCTGACCTGATACCAAATAGAAAATTTTTAGAGAATGGAATTGATTGTCAAAACCATAGAAGAGGACAATGATTGAGGGAACCTTGAGTCCTTGAATATGGGAAGGACTTAAAGTCCTCTCTCTCCTTAAATAAGACCGAACACGTCAGCTGAGTACCACACCCCTTGAGGCAATCATTCTTCCCTATTTATCGTGATACTAACTATTTATACAACGTATAACAGTTCCAACACGAACAGAGTGAGAAAGACTATCCCTCAAATAACGGAGAACTCTTGTTTCAGGCATTCCCAGTAGGTTTAGATTCCTGGTTTCATCTTCTGCAATGAGATTTGGAATGTCACTGGACTTACTCAGAAAGCAAAATGGAAAGCAACAGACTTTGAGATACTGACCATGAAACACAATATAAAATCAGGTGCAATGTTTTAGACCAACGTTTGACCTAGCCCAAAGTTCTGCTTCCAGTATTGGACATTAATAGGGCAGTTGTACAGAATTCCTTTTTCCAGATGACGGGGTTAGCCTGCAGCAATTTACTGGCCAGAGTCTCCCTGAGCAGGAGGTGTTGTTTGCTCTGGGCTGAACCTTTGGCATTCCATGTACGTCTTTAAAGTTGGAAAGTTTTTACCTTTACTATAATGGAAAAAAAATCTGACGTATAAAGGAGGAGTAAATTTCTAAAATCATGTTTGAACAAGGTTGAGGCTTTCACATTTGGGAGGTGTTGGCGTCAACATAGCTGGCATAAAATCTTTTTTTAGATTCAAAGCTAAATTTAAGAAGCATATATAATGTCCTAATCTTCCATGAATATTTATTTACAGGAGCAAAGCTGAGCTCTTCCAACCCTACAACCACTGTCATTTTAGTAAGGGAATCTTGTTTGAATTTTCCTCTTCATTGTAAGTAAAAATCTCTCCCTACTGTAGAAGAGGACACAATCTAATTGTTTTTTTAATATGGTCTTTTATTAATCTTTTCTGCGATTGAGAATAAGTAAGACCTAAATATCTAAAACTATATCATTTAACCTTCTGGCAGCACCTCTTTTAAGAGCAGAGAATTCATTGCTATGGTTAACTTCCAGTAAGAAACTCAAGAATATTCATATACACAAAGGCAAACCCTTACTTTACAATCAGAACATTACCATTTTATTAGGAGAAATTAAAGCAAAACAGATTTGTGGAAATTAATTTTATATTCTAGTGGTAACTTGGAAATCCCCATAAGGCCTTGAACAAAGCTAGATCAGATAAGAAAAGATTACCTGAACCACAGAGGGAAATCACATATTTTAAGAGACTAGGCTTTAATCAACTAATTCAAAGTTAGATTTTATTAAACCTTGGGGTTTTTTTTTTCAATCAAATAAGCTTAACAAGGAGAAAAGTGCTATTCTATTTAATGACTGAATACACTGTAAATGCAACAGAAACAGAATAGGTTTAAAGATTGTAAAAAAAATCCATATTTGAAAGAATGCCAGGGAAAAGATTAGAATTAAACATTAAATTTTTTAACCAATTCAGAGGTATTCATTTCCCCTAAATGTTCATAACACACTAACTCTAATTTGCCAGAAAAAAAAATCAGTTTTTCATGTGATTGTGACTTGTTGATTTAGCCGTTTAAGATGCTGAAAACTCTGAAGGTTTTCTTGCAGTTAGGAGGTTTGTAAAGCTTTTTTCCCCCTAAATGGATTCTCCAGTGCCTAACTAGGATTAATCTCCTGTTGCCTATTTTCTGTCTAACAGGGCACTCAGAGCTTATATGTGCTCTTTTTTTCCTTGAGCTTGTAAGAACATAAGTATTTTTGAGACCTCTAGCCCCTGTCAAATTTAGTTGAAGCATTCCTGTTTTAAAGTTATTGAGGAGGTAGAAGAGAAGTGGAGAGAAATCCACAAATGCATAATGTGACTACATCCACAGAAAATCAGTTGGAAACATTAAACAAATATATTGTACCACTGCCCATTTTTGGATTGATAGAATTCAGCTATACTAATAAAATAATATCTTTTAAAAAAGGGGAATACAACTCTGCTGACTGCTGACAACTCCCCTTATGGAAGAATTCAGATAATCTGGAGCTGGCACACCCTGCCCACTCACCCGCACCCTCCTGGGATCACACACAGTACGTCAGACATTTCTTGGCAGAGTATTTTGATAATCCTGAACAGACCAACCTTTTGGAGCACTTCCAGGAAAACGTGTTCTGAAATAGCCTCTTTCTAACCTGTTTCCAGAAATCACAAGAACACTGCAAATCCAACCAGGGAATTTGGCTCCATGTCTTTAAGTAACCAGGTTTTGGTTACCATAAACAGCAGAACTCTACCCTGAATGCCTAGAGATGTATAACACCAATATAATCCAGACACATTTTCATTTTGGATTCATTACTTTTTAGTTAAAAGAACTGATATTTCTTCTACCTTTCAATATTTAATATATTTTAGTACTGCATTTCAAAGTATTTAATGTAAAATATTTTGATGGTTTATTTCTCAAAAGTGATCTCATTAAATATAATATAATATTGGGCCTAAGATAATTAGTTTTCAGTTTGTCCTTATGCATTATTTAGACAGGTGTAATTAAAGGATTTCAGATTATCACTTTATTCTATTATATACTTTGCACTATCTTTCTATTGATATGAATACTTCATTGAAAAGAAGTTTTCTCATTATCTATTAACTCATCTCCTTACTTGCATGATGCTTAGGCAAGATAAAATAGAGGCTTCAGAAATAATTTTGTACCTTAGCCTCATACAAGGTATGATTTGGGAGCATAAAGTTAATAGCATCTACAAAAGTGCCAGTATCCAGTAACAAATTGTCTTGATTGATGCAAAATAAAGTTAAAACAGCAATAACACTCCAAAGTTTTGATTCAACCAAACAAACATGCAAAATTACAACGAATCTGCATAAGTGAAATTAGAAATGGAAGCTGTTCCCTTTCCTGTTTCAAGTTTTCTTCCATTCTGTCTGTTTTTCTAATATAAAAAAGTGATATAATATGTAATTTCTCTTTTCTGTGCAGGTCCATCTTTTATTTACCATGCATTATAGTAGGCAAATCATCATTTATTTTCTCATTGAACTATCATCCATAAGAATAATTTAAAACCAGCTAATAAACATTATGGTTTGTTAGAACTGCTACTGATTAAATCTTAAGAGTCCAAAACATACAAATATAAACAGAACGCAATTAGAGCTATTTAAAGAATCCATTTTTAACTTAGATTAACCATACTTTCCATTTGCTAGGGATAAACACTCATAAATGAAACCCATTGCTGAACAAGAAGCAATTACTTCAGTTTAAAATATTAATACATATTGCCTTTTAAAAAGTCTAGGAAAATCATTTATGTACTGTACAATACAAACTCAATTCATACTGAGAATGAAAATAGGATGGCATTCTGAATCCTAAGTGATCTGCAACCATCTTTGAGGTGCAGTTTGTTCATGTCCATTTATAAGTCCATTAAACTCTTTTCTCCAGTTAGTATTGTTCTCAAAATAATTATGATAAAATACATATACATGGGTATTGTATTTTTAAGCTAATTAACCCCCCCAAATTTGTCAACTAGCTCTCTTGCAACAGCCCTTATTAATATCTGAGACATGCGAGTAATGCAAACTAATTACTGATGTGCAGCATACTAATTCTAGATCTGCTAGACTCTCAAATTTAATCCCAATTGCTGGTCTAGAAATGTACACATACATGCATATACATATATACATATATTTATATGCACATAAATATGCACCATGACTAACAGGTATATGTTGGATTTTAATAACTACTTGATTGTGAGATACTTCTCAGTTCTAGAGACAGCTGAATTCAGGAAAATGATTTCTACTATGATGCTAAGGTTTTCTGCTTAGACTACTACTGGGTTCTTTCTAAGCATGGTGTTATAAATTGCATTTCAAGGTGTAATTTTGAGCTATATCATACACTGTTACTTCTACTTGCTGATGCACTGAGGAAGTGTTAAGTGGTTTGCTTTCTCTACAGTCATCCCTTCACCAGAAAGGGCAAAACCATGGCTCTGACAGTGCCGCAAACCAGTCTTTTATTATCAAGTGGTGGTGTGCCAAAGTTGGGGCCTTCCCTCTTCGACCTCAGGACAAAAAAGACTGTATTTGCAGAGAGGTTAGAATAAGATTATTGATATTTTAAACCAGATTTTTTGTTTATTCCTCTGATAAACTGTCACTTCATACACTATAATTCATCTGGTTATGTAGCTCTGAACTACATTCAAGTGTATAGAAACCAAGCATTGGAATTTATAGAATCAAAGATTCATCAAGGTTGTAAAAGGCCTCTGAGATCATCGAGTCCAACCTTTGACTGAACACCAGTAAACCCTAGAATTTAGTGCCACACCCAGCCATTTTTGAACACCTCCAGGAATGCTGACTCTGCCACCTCCCTTGGCAGCTCAGTTCAATGTTTAACCACCTATTTCAGTGAAGAAATTCTTCCTGATGTCCAACCCAAACCTCCCCTGGCACAGCTTGAGGTCATCTTCTCTTGTACTGCCACTGGTTGCCTGGGTGAAGAGACCGAACCCCACCTTGCTACACCCTCCTTTCAGGTAATTGTAAAAATCAGTAATGTGAACAAGAGGCTCTCCCCTGAGCCTCTTTTTCAAGCTAAACAACCACAGGTCCTTCAGCCACTCCATGTAAGACTTGTATTCCAGACCCTTCACCAGCTCCATTGTCCTTTTCTGGATACACTCCCATACCTCAATGTTTTTCTTGTAGTGTGGAGCCCAGAACTGGACACAGCACTCAAGGTGCAGCCATCAGTGCTGAGTGCAGGGGAAAAATCCCTGCCCTGGTCCTGCTGGCCACACTATTTTTAATAAAGGCCAGGATGCCATTGGCCTTCATGGTCACCTGGGCACTGCTGGATCACGTTCAGCTGGTTGTTTACCAGCACCCCCCAATCCTTTTTCACTGTGCTGCTTTCCAGCCACTCTTCCTTCAGTGTGCAGCACTGCAGGAGGTTGTTGTGACCCAAGTGTAAGACCCAGCACTTCCCCTTACTGAACCTTATACAATTGACCTTGGCCCATCAAATCTAGTCTTTCCAGATCCCTCTGCAGAGCCTTGCTGCTCTCCAGCAGATCAACACTCCCACCCACCTTAGTGCTGCCTGTGAACTTGCTGAGGGTAGACTCGATCCCCTCATTCAGAACATGGATAAAGATATTAAACAGGACTGGCTCCAAAACTGAGCTCTGGGAAACACCACTAGTGACCAGCCTCCAGCTGGATGCAACTCCATTCACCACTGCTCTTCGGGCCTGGGCATCTAGGCAGTTTCTAACAGTGAGCTATACAGCTGTCCAAATCGTGGACTGCCAGCTTCTCCAGGAGAATGCTGTGGGAGACAGTATCAAAGGCTTTACTGAAGTCCAGGTAGATAACGTCCACAGTCTCTCCCTCATCCAGTAAGTGGGCCACCTGGTCATAAAGGGAGACCAGGTTGCTCAAACAGGACCTGCCTTTCCTAAACTCATGCTGGCTAGCCTTGACAGATCCCCTGGACGCCCTGTATGTGCCATGTGATAGCACTCTTATCTGTTCTGTAGGCTGTCTGGCTGACAGGCTTGTAATTCCCTGGATCCTCCTTACAACTCTTCTTGTAGGTGGGCATTACACCGGCCAACCTCCGGTCATCTGGGACCTCCCCAGGTAACCAGGGTTAATGACAAATGATTGAGAGTGTTTTGGCAGCTCTTCCACCAGCTCTGTAAATACCCTCGGGTGAATCCCAGCTGGCCCCATAGACTTGTGAGTGTCTAAGTGACACAGCAGTTCACCAGCCACTTCCTCCTGCCTTGCAGGGGGTCTATTCTGCTCCCTGTCCCTGTTCCCTGACCAGCTTAGGCAACTGATTGCCCCGCTCTCTCCGTTAAAAACTCAGGTAAAGAAGGCACTACCTCAGCCTTTTTCCAAACCCTTGCAGACAGTGTTCACCTCTGTGTCCAGCAAGGGCCTCACCGTTTACTAAGTCATGATCTGCTGTTTTAACACTTTTAGCAACCCCTCACTTTATGAAGCCACAACTATAACAGATATAAAAACTTTAACAAATTATGTTTCTATCATCTTTGAAGTGATATTTTTATGTTTATATTTAAGCGTATGTTAAAAGGCAATTAGCAATTGCGCAAAGTGAACAATTAATTATGTGCAATTAGAGTGGAGCTGTAGACAAATAGTACCATATTACTGGCAAATTTCAACAATGTGATAAATTATGGCAATTATAGGCAAAGTAATAATGATTTTCAATCAAAGAATATAAATGAGAATATGCTCTGTATTCACAACAATAAAAGTTCAATCTGTTTGCCTGTGTTTAAACTGGCTGCAATTCATACACACCCAAATCATTATTATGATTCTTTTGACAAAACATGTTTATTTTCAGCACTACTTTGTATTATATATTTTTGCATACCTAGAAACACTTCCCTCCAGAAATGCTCAAAGGGCTTTGAGGATTGTCCTCAGTTCAGTCTTGTGAGACATTTCAGGACATAAAATCCCTTACCTGACTGCCTCGTGTCTCTGCAGTGTCTCATATAGTACGATGGACTGCTGAGAGGAACCTACAGCTGAAAGGAGCATTTCAGACTCTCTGGTCGGTACCCTCCTGTAGCAGAGCAAGTCTCCCCTCATTAGTTATTTAACTTAACATGCCAAGCTCTCTACTGCAAAAATTGAGGAAATATTCCCTGCAGTTGTCTCTTCTGCTCTGTCAGTAACCTTGAGGAGAAACGTGGGACTGAGTAATGTAGTTGCCAGAGTACAAAGTTTTTGCAGGAATTTGAGCAATCCTGTCTATCTATAAAAGCCTAGCAATTATATGAATTTTGGGTAGGGAAAGGTAACCTGGTAACTGAAAGTGCGAGCAAGTCCCTGTCATTTCAGAGCAATGCAAGGAGGCAAACACACTCCAGGGAGACAACACCCCCAAAGGGCTTCGGACGCAGGGCGCGGGGCCAGGTCCGGAGCGACGTGTGGCCGCGGGGGCCATCGGAGGGTCCAGGTGCCGGTGCACCGAAGGGATCCCAGGTGTGGGTGCCACCATTCTCCCCTTGCTTGCTGGGAAAACATCTGGACTTTAACAGCCAGAGGGATGTGCGGAGCCACGCCACGGGCGAGTGGTCGGGCCGGCGTCTCCCATTTTGTTCCCCGAGGTGCGGCTGCGGGGCGGCTGCACCCCCCGGGACCGTACGGCACAGGGAGCTGCAGAGGCCCCCTCAGGGCAGCCGCAGCCCCGGGGCCGGCCGGGATTCCCCTCGGGCTCCGCGGCTCTGCCTCAGAGAGGAAACAGAACGCTCCCTTTTCCAGCAATGTAGTTGCTGCGCCCACCTTTGAGCACCGTTTGTGTCCTGGTCCATCATTCAAAGCAAGTTTAAATAATATTTAAAACCAGTTCCACTCAGTGCTATAAGTAGCCATAAGTAGCCAGTATTATATATCAGCAGTATAGGAAAGAAAATATTCACTAAATAAAAAGAGAACTATGTAATATGAATACAAGCATTCACTCCAACAATATTACTCGTAAAGTCAGTTTAAGCACATATACAGGAAACATAAGGATAATTTTCTACATATTCATAGAATTTACCTTATTTTGATTTTAATTTCCTGCATTGTATAAAGAATATATAAACCATACTTAAGATAATTTCTAAAATACATGGCCAGTAGTAACCGTGTTATTTCAGCTATATGACACCTATGAAGCTAGAAAGCTGGAAATGCAATATATTAGAGTTTCTTTTTTAAACTAAAAGTAAGAATTCTAAGTGAAATATTTGCTGTAAACACAATATGCACAGGACAGACACGGTTCAAGCTCCAGTCAGCATGCAGTCTGTTTTTTTCCATGAAGTAAACATGAACTATATAAATGTACTCAAAATACGCACCCCCCCCCCCTTTTTTTTAAATCTTCTGTTTTCTTTATGCTGAGATTAATTTTTTTTTTTTTTACCTACAAAAATGACTAAACAAATTACAGGAAATTATGGTTTTTTTGATTGTACTGCCTTTATACTTGTAGTGTCCACAAAGGAACTTTTTAACTTCTTGGCGACTCTTAAGCAGTTTGATGAGAAGATAAAGTTTTCAAAATAAGACACTACTAAATGTCTCGTGAACTCAGACACCAAGACAGAGAGGTGCTATCCATGCCCTCTGAAGAAGATGTACCATGATTGTGTCACACATAGAATCCAGAGAGGATAAATATTTTTGGAGAATCCCTAACCCATTGTCATGCTTTAAGGTCTAGTCTCACTTACAAGGCTGTTCCTGGAAACTCTTTCTGTATGTCCAGTGAAAATGGGACATTATTGACTAATAAAACCTTAATATAAACGAATCAAAATTCAGTTTTCTGTAGGAAACTGTTGTGCAAGTCATGGAATTACTTCACTGAATGAAAGATGTAATTACGTCTGCATTTTGAGTTTACTTCCTGGATTAAATTTTTCAAGAGAAATTCTTACTCAAGAAGAATTATTATATTTGTAACCTGCCTCTTGAACTTCAATATTCTGAAGTAATCTCAGAATAAATCTGAGATAAAATTATATAATGTTATCCTTATTTCTTGCATGATCCAGTATTCCCTAAGTAATATTTTTCTCTCTATGTTTTTGTTTGCCGACATTTCACCCCTAGAAAAAGAAGTCTTACCTCTGCCCTACTTGCTTCATAAATAATTTTTGTGGCTCTTAAAGCTATCGGAGCTTTTCATTTTTAGGGCATTCCCTCGTAATATACTGTTACTTTCCTTTCTCTATGAAACCAGCCTCATAGGAAAACTGTTCTTATTTTGCTAGAGAAACCAACAGACAGCAAAGTGTTATTTGTATCTAGGCCATCTAAATGATGCCTTTTCTTGGGTTTTGCGCTGTGCTTGTTGGTGACAGCACTTCCCTTCTTTATTTTGTGGCTTTTCCTCATTTTCTTTCACCACTTCCTTGCTGCATCACAGGCTTCCACTTTCTGTCCCCTTCATATCAAGTGTTTCACTCTCCACTCCCCACTTCTTTCCTGGTAACTTGCTTTGTTGTGTGTTTGTTTCTTTGTTTGTTTGTTTTTTTCCTGGCAAGATCTGCATATCTCAGTTACTTGCAGCACAGGCTAGCTCAGATACCAGGTATTTAAAAAGCAAAAATATTATAGTTCTTTTAACATACTACCCCCTTTGTATGTTAGATGCCAGTTTTATTTACCAGAAAATACCTAATTCTAATGTTCCACTCCACTAAATCATCTCTATATATCCTCTCAAAAGTTTTTGAATCAGCAAATTTACATTGTGCAGATTTCTATACATCTGTCTAAAGCAGAAAAATTTATTCATCTTTCACTTTTAACCATAGCACCAATTGCATCTCTCAGACTTCCTTTCAGAACCCAGTTGCAGCCCACCAGCTGTTCCACATCCATCAGGCTTCCACAGCCTGAAAACAGGCTTTATGCTTCATCATTTCAGCCAGGAGGCCAAAACAAAAAAATCTCTTTTTATATAACCTGGCAAATATCACAAGACCAAAAGCTCAGCTACATCAGTGGAGGTCAGCCAGGGAAAATAGAAAAAACACAGTGGGTATCTATGTGTGTTTACCTCTTCATGAGGATCAAGGCCGCCCTCCACCCCACATTAAACACATTTACTTCCACAAGGTACAATCTCCAATGACACAGGCTATAGGTTCCTGACATCATTTGTGAACTCTGATGAAAAGGACTAACATCTGAAAAGCTGGTTTTGTAAACCTAACAGTACTAAAGAGAACAATTTTACTGGACAACTTTTTTTAAGAAACTTATTTGTACTGCAGGATATTCATTTCACCCACTTGGCATTGGACAGACACAGACGCTGGGATGAAAACTTAAGGACAATGCCATGCTCCACCTCACAGAACACAGATCCTCCCCATCAGTTAAGGCCAACACAAAAGAGTGAGAAGGATCCTGGCTGCTGCTCCTCCTCCTCCAGTGTCAGAAAAAGTGGGTCAATATAGAAAGGTGTAAACCAGGTCCAAATGAGACCTTTGGATTCTGTGTATGAAGAGCAGCACCGCTGACATGCATCAAAGTTGTGCGAGTTATAAAAAACAGTGGTGTGTGTATATAGGACACTTACATTCTTTCAGTATATGTATTTTTGTTATTAACTTCCATGAAACTGTGCCATTAACGATCCTGTATGTCTTACTTTCCTTCTAGTTCTCGCTGCAGCCAATTGCAAATGTTATTTTACTCTTTTAATGTTATTTTACTATTTTAACTGGAATACAGCCTTGAAAGCGCGAGCACTATTCATAATGCAATGTTGAGATTATTAAAGCTAGAGATACACAAACATAGTAAAATATGAAAAAATGTATTTGCATTAATTTGTGGGCTTCTGTTCTGCAAAAATAAACTTTGGAAGTCTCTTAAAAACCTCTTGTGTATTCTCAGAAACATCCTTAACTCATTATAAGCTGAACTGTCACTTTTATTATTGTATGTATTAGACATTGCTTAAAATTAAAAACATTAATCAGAAAACTGCTGTCCTAACCAAAGAAAATATTGCCCAGTCTAAAATTCAAATATTAAATTATTTAATTTACAGTCTGTGGGGTTCACAAGATCTGGATACAGTGTGCAGGGCCTTTGTGTCACTGAATGGATGTGTATATGTATCACAAGCTTTATACTGGAAATTGCAGAATTCTAAACCTGAAATGATGCCAAATCAGCAATCTGATAAAAAGTATCTTTGCCACCTTCATGAATGGAGAATATTTCTGGCCAAAATCCAGAAGCTGTGGGATAAATCCGGGCATGTGGGTACAGAAATCCATTCACACACAAAGGACTTTGAGGGCAGGGGCTTCACTCACATATATAAATAATGCAAAATTATTTTTCTTTGAGAAGGCAGAAAGTCCTTATGGGTACAGCGCTGGTTACAAAGCAGTTACAAGACATAATAAAAATTGTTAATTAAATAAAAACAATGGCCTTTCCTTGGGATTACTGCCTGGCTTCTGTGAGACAGATAACCCCATTCACACAGTAATCAGTGATGCATAACTTCAGATATGAATATTCCTCACTGAATATAAAAGGATGTCAACAAAGTCACACTTCTGTAGACTTTCTAAAACCTCTTATAGTTTCAGTGAAACCTTCCACTGCTCTAAACTGAATGGTGCTGCTGGAAGGGATTCTCAGTCTCTCAGTTTATTCATCTTCAGGTAACTGACAGGATTGGGTGCAGGGTCATTTTCACCTCTTCACTTTTAATATGGAATAGATAGGCACTGTGTCCTCTTGTCAGGCACTATCCAGACAGTAACAGAATTTAAGGCTAACTATGTCCCTTTTGAAATTTGAGCTTTTTTTTCTTTTGCAAAAAGGTGTTACGCATATTTGTGTATATCTGCACCTTTTAATTATTAGCAGTAAAAACAAAAGAAGGTGTATCCATCTTGAAAACCCTCTGCCTTCCTGAAAAGAACTAAATATAGAGATAGGGAAATCAGTCAATAGTTATTCCTGGTGGGAAAAAATTTGGCTTTTTTCCTGAAATACTTTAGAAGATATTATTTAGAAAATAAGACTCAAACCTACTTTGATATGTATTCTACTTGTTAAATAGATAAAGAAAACAAACTGAACAAATGTAACAATGACATTTATGTGTGTTTGTTTCTATTTCCCCCCACTTTTCTATCTGTCCATAAAATAAAACACTGTTTGAATCTTCAAGTGCATAAGGAATCATTTGAAGTCCTTGTGGCACACAACATAACAGAGAGTGGAATAAAGCAATGATCACTAATATAAGGGCTATAGAAAGATTGGAGACAGAGAGGCGAAAGCATCTTATAAAGTTTGCATGAAGAGTCCAATTACTCTTTTAAGCTTTTGATGTTCAAGCACATGTCATTAAACACTTTATGTTGCTATCCAGATGTCTCCTACACAAGTAACTTGAAAGAAAGATTCCTATTTTGCAGGAAATTGTTCCTTTCTTTTTTGTAACTTCTCTAACTATATTTTTTCATCCATTTTACAGCTACCATGAAGAACACCAAAACTACACCTTTGATAATGTTTAATTTATGCATAAACCTTATCTTTCTGCATAAGACATATAGCTTCAGAATTTAATCAGACCTGTCCCTCACAACTATACTTTTTCTTCTCTGCAGTGTTACATATAATAATAATAATACACACTCTCTCTCTATAATGCTATTCATATATATATATATATAACACTGTATATAACTTTATAGATACTATATAAACATGTATGTATAGTATGTGTTATATGAAAGCGTAATCTACTGTCTTCTGGAAGCCAATGAGAAATATGTTTTTATTGGAACAAGATGATTTACTAATCCAATCTCTTCCAGTGTTTGCTGCTTTGTAACTTGTTATCTTGGTTTTGTAAGATAACTGCATTACAGGTATATATCAAGTAGTACAGGTCTTCAGCTTCATGGCATTTCAGAACAGAAGTGCTACTTCTAAAGAAGCCGAGTGGAGGCATCAAAAACAGGCCCTTTACAATAAATTGCGCTCAGTTTTCTGAAGCAACCCTGCCCTACATTTCTAAAATATATTTCTTGTGAACATGTGAAGGCTTTGGTAATCACAAATTTGTTACAACAAAATTCTTACGGAGTGTATCAAGATAGTGTTAAGATCTGATTATTACGATTTTAGAGAGATGCCACTGCCTGAATTAAGGTGCAAATGAGAGCACATGCTGAAGCCAATAGAACGGATTTTATTTAACAGTAAATGTGAGGTAAAGAGATAGAAGGAAACAAGAAAAGAAGGGAAGGGAAGAGAAAGAGAGTGAGAAAGAGACAGATTATAGGGGCAATAACTACAACACCAACAGCCAGCACCTCCCAGCACAAATTAAACATAGCTTTCACTGAAACCACCTCCCAAACCACTAGCAGAGGCTGGCCCACATTGGTATCTCTTACTACCAGTTCCTCACTCTAACTCATCTCTCTACAGCAGAGATTCCTGAATTGTTTCTGTAAGAAACATGTGAGATTCTATGAATATAACTTTGATTACAGAGATCCTAGAAGTCATGTTCTGTACCAAGTTTTACATAGATATTTTTGTTCGTTACTCCTGTCTCAGCTGGCAGATCTTAGAAAGGTCCATAGATATAATTTTATATAAATATAACTTCATGTGCATATTCCCTCGCCCCACAGGACACTAAAGTCTATACAAACAGAAAGAGACAGTGGGACTCAATGATTAACAAAAAAAAGAGATGAAAATTCTGAAAAGGCAGAAGGAGATAGATTTCTAAAGCCATGTTCTTAAGCTTAAGGCAGATCAGTTATATACCTTTCCTAGAAAGATGGCTCGAGCATCAGAGAATACCATGACAACACTCGATCTGCAGTTTGAAGAGAACTACAGGTATGCTACAAATAGAGTGATGCATATTTGTCATTTAAAGCCAATATACGAGGAATACGAGAATGTGGTACAAAAATAGGCGTCATGACCATAATGACTTCACAACAAAACATTGATAGGCTTGTCATTAGGAAAAGGCAAGATATGTGAATCCTAAGTACAGAGTGAGAAAATTGTCCTGTGAGAAGCCTAGTATAACTGGTGGTAAAGGAGACTTGCTTTGGTCCCCAGGGAAAGGGGGGTTGGGATGGAGGTGGGCTGGAGGGTGCTGAGCCCATTTTACTTACAGAGAAATCTTTGGGGAAATGTGGAATAGGTAATTAAATATTTTTTTTAAACTGTCTGGATAAAAAGCTACCAGACTATTTTAAAATGAATGTAAGAAAAAAAAAAAACCCTTAAAAATTATCCACATCTTCATTTAGCTGTTATTTCTGAAACTTTGTTTTTACTTTTTTGTAATATTATCCTGTACATTTAAACTGATCAGCTCCCATTGTATATAGGCAAAAATGGTTGGAGCATAAAATAAAACACATTGATAAAAGAAGACAAAGTAAATTGCTTGTCTTAAGTAAATGCATGCTATATTTATGGTTATATACATATGCATGTATATCCATTGTCTTGCAGGGGAGGGGCAAGAAGAGCAAAGCCACCATCTATTTGTGACTGCAGACACTGACGTGTTATTGGAAATGGGAGGGGAAAAGAATTTCCAGTCTAGTTTCATGTCACTGGTGTGAGGGAGATAACTTGGTAAAATATTTTACCATATTCTTGATAAAACTTACCATTTATAAAAAGTCAAATTCACTGCTGCAGCTCCAGATTAAAGAGATGACCTTAAAAGGAGAATTTTAAAAAATCTACTTCCAAACAACATCCAAAACATCTTTGCAAATATGACAAACTCTTGGTCATATGCTCATACTTCCTGAAAGAAATAGCATAACATTACTCTTCAATTAGTTCTTATTTTTTCGTTACACCCATTGATGGGTTTATCTCCTGTCATCCAATAATGCACGACTGTTCAGGTGAAATCAGTCTTGTCAGGCCTGTAAATGAGAGCATGATTATGGGGAATCTATGCAACAAGATAAGGAGTGCTCTGGTGTTAAAACAAGGTTTTAGAACTTTGCAAAATTACCTCTCTAAGCCACAGCTGGAATGAATGGAATTGACTTTTATTTTCCTTCTGATTTCTAATTAATGTGTTCAGTCTAAGATATTTTGTTGCACTGAGAATTTCCTTTAGTTGAAACATAAATTCAATCATCTGTGTATGTACATATAGTACAGCTGTGTCCCAACACAATTAGCATTTTATTCCAACTGACTTGATTACCTATGATAATCTCAGAATATATACCTATACATATGCAACAGCACACTAGGAATAGAAAGCAAACCTTAACTTAAAAAGTTATTCTAAAACAGCTGAGCAGGTTCAAAATGTGTATTCAGGATTAAAGAATTTCTGCATTAAAGTAAGCTATATACTCTTTCAAAGATGCAGCTCAATCCAGCTGGCCTCTATCTGCAACCAAAATTCTACAAAGACTTTTCCTCAGAGTTTGGTTGCACAATCTCCAGTTCTGCAAAGAGAGCCACTGCAAGCATAGTTCTCTCATCTAGGCTTGTTCTTTGCTGCACTTAAATTCAATTTACTTTAACCCAATTAATTTATTTATATGCCAGCAAACTTGGTACCAAAAATTGTCTTCTAGATTTACTGTGAAATGAGTGGAAGAGTATCAGAAACTGGAAATCCTTGTGTAAGAAGAAGGAGGAAAAGAATATAGGGACCATTTTTAGTCAGCTTGCAGCCTGTGGTTAAAATGAGGAAAAAGGGATTGACTGAGTTTTTTGCAGGAACCTGTCACTCTTGGAGACAACGTCCCTGCACCAGCAAGGGTGACGAAGTACCACTGAGTGAGGAACTCAGCAACATCTGGGAACCGGAAAGAGCTGCCTTAGCAAATCTTGTTTGCTATATTTTTGATGCGTTTATCACCTGCCCGTTGGTAATGTGTAACTCTTGCTCATTTATCATCTCTCTGATAATAGAAGACTTTGTCCCTGAAAGACTGGAATCTGTTCAGGACTCTCAACTCAAAGTGAGGGCAGAATTATGTTTGAGAGCCAGATTATAAACCTGAGTGAGTGGGAAGTATATTAGAGTGATGTTTACATTTTTGGAGGCAAAGAATGACTGACTAGAACAAAAGAGAGGAGTTGGGCTTTTGGAAATTGCAGGGTGATAGAAAAATAGTGCAGAAAAAACCACAACTAGCGAAAGTTGAATGGAAGAGTAAGGTCTGTGAATCTCTGTCACTAAAACAGATTGGGGCAAATAATGAGAAGGGGGGAAGGTACAGTCTTTGGTTCCTGTGAAAGTTGGGTGAAGAACAGACCATTGATTGAGGCACTGACAAAAGGTAAGAGTGTAAAGGGAAGAGTCAAAAGGACATTGTGTGAGACAGAAGACCCTGACAAAAGTTGCTGAGTTTTTACTCTGCTTTTGCTGAGACCATTATTATAATGTGTGGAAAAGAAAGACAAAGAAACTGAAGAGAGAGAAAAAGCTTCAGCTGGGTCTGAGAAATGTTAGATGGCAACAGAACATGAAATTACTGGGGCAAGTGGTGTCTTTAAGAATAAAATAGAAATTTTGATATAGGTGGTAGAATGAAGGAGCGGTAGAGCAGAAAGCACTAGGGTCACAGGGATATGTTAGTTTTGATATCCTCTTTGAAATAGTTGGCTGAGAAGGAAGTGAGAGGAATTAAAAGTAAGAAACATCCAGCATGAATTGCTAACATGATATTTTACTGTAAGGAAAATTCCACAACTGACTACTGCAGATGAACAAAATGGAATTTTAAAAAGTCATATTCACTAATCTTTCCTATGAGAAGATAACGTGTTAGCCTGCACAGCTTTTTGCAAGGAATTCTATATGAATATTTCCAAATTCTCTTATTTATGTTCCTACTGTAGACTGACATGTAAAAAAATAGAAGAAAGAAAACATGCACATAAAAGTGGTTACAATTTTGTTCATACTGTAACTTTGCAAATTGTATTTTTTACTGTGAATATTTTGGAAGGTATTTATGAAGGATTCCACTTGGCATCGTAGTCAATTTTTTTGTTTTCTTACTGTGCAAGAGATGATGTAAAAAGGAAGCTAAGATGATGATGTTGGAAAGAAGTTTTGCATTCATTTTACAGAAAGTAATTTTCAAGGCTTCAAAGACTTTAAAATACAAACTTACAATGAAATCAATATGAAGTTGTCGGTATTATTTTCATCAGGAATCTGATTTAAACCAAGGAATAAGGAAATAGACAGACATGAACAAAAAATGTGCACTTTATCCAAATAATGAAAACAGCTACATACAGACACAGTAATGACAGCAACATGTTTACAGAGCTAAGCTGGATTTGCCTCACTCCAGTCGTGATGGACAAAAGCTGGTTCTGATTTGCAGAACTGCTGCTGAAATCTCCGTACAAACATATTTATGTGGTTTCCTGACTATAGCTGGCTCATGTCCCATCAGTTAAAGCTGGGCAAAGTAAGCTTGCACCTGTCAGGGTATATCCATGTAGGCGGTTTCCTGGTCTGTATTGCAGCAGCTTGTTATTACTGCATGCCTTTAACATTAGGATGTGTCATGTTACATTATGCCTACAACATGACATAATATAGAACTTCATGCACTGCTATTGATAGGCAGCAGCAAAGCCACAGACTGAATATGAACCATTCAAGCCCAGTTTATTGCAGCGGACTGCAAGAGAATGTGCAGTAAGGTATTAGAAGGGTACTCAGCATGCTGACTAGTCAAAAGTACTTTTGGATAGTTCCATGTATTTCTAGTTTTCAGATTTCATTTGTGCTGGCTCAAGGGAGCAATCTCTCTATCACTGAAAAACACATTCAGCATAAGTCAGTTCCTGAGAGGAATGTCAAATATGAAACCAACACACAAAGCAAAAAAGCCCCTGCAATACAGGAGAGCAGGAGCATCTTGGTGAATTAAACAAGAATTGAAAATAAGTAAATTACTACAATATGAATGCTAATATGGTTTACCTTGTAATTTTCGACATAAAGGTTGCAAATGGATTGTCACAGTAGAATGTATGTGTTACAACACACTGTGCAGAACATATGTTAATTTTAAACCTGTGAAACTCAGTTTGTGAAACTGGCATGTACAACATATGAACCTTGGTGGGGTTAAATAATCTGCTATATATATTCCTAAATTAACAAAAGACACCAGCTATGAACAATATGTAAACGGAAAATGTATGTATCATAGAGCATTTTGGACTGCTTACTAATTCCTTTTCATGTTGTGTTGACATAAGTTTACCGATTAAAAGCAAGGAATTAATTTTTCTTTTATTTGAAAGCTCACTGCTTTCAGATCTTCATTGGAAGGGTGAGCCTAAAGCAATAACCATAGGTAGGAAATGCTATAGGGAAGTCCTGCAGCATATTGTAGCAGGCAACAGGACTGCATTTTAATTCTATATTTTGTAGCAAAATTTCCCCCCACCCTGTTATGTTTATATCCTCAGCATTTTAGAGGCACCACAATTTACCTAGAATTTTTAAATCTTGTACTTAATCATTAATAATATTTTGTGTTTAGGTTCAATCCTAAGTACTTTACACTTGCTGAACAAACTATGGTAATCATTACGGTTCAAAAAACATACTAATTTTAACTCCTTGCAGTAAATCTGAATAAAACTATCTTCTTCACTATTTTCCAAAGTGTAAATACTTCTTATTTTTCAATATAAATATTGCACATCTTGTGGCAAGAATCTCCAGGAACAGGTCACAGTAACAAAAGTTAGTGACAACTATATTGAATTAATTCATTCCCTGTCAAATTTTAAAGGAGTAATTACTTGATGAGTTCATATCTGGAGTTTAGAATATATTTCCTGTGTATGAACTACAACTGAACAGATGCCCACCACGAAGGGTTTTCCTAATGTTGCAGTACCACAGCCTGGGGAGTCAGAATACACCAGTTTACCTTGCAAGGGAAACAGCATGACTGAGGAAGTCCTTGAAAACAGATGTTGTTTCAACTAAAGTTTTCATGCTGATGGTTTGTGTTTTTGTGGTTTTTGTTGTTTTGGTTTTTTTAATTCAGAAATTGTCCAAGGACATTTCTTCAGCTCTCTTCAGGGGTTACAGGCAGCAGATCCTTTCTCCCAATGCTTTCAGTTCTTGTGTTAACAATATTAAAACCAAGAAATCATAAACTCAAATATAAAAGCGTAACATTTTCCTGAAACACTTATCACTTAACCTGACTTGCCAAAGCATAATAACAGAGGTATTTAACACAGGGTTTATTACAAGCAAAGCTTGGAAATTAGGTTTAGCAGTTACTACCTGGACGATGAAGAAGCCTTATCGAAAGTAAATATTTTGGTCCTTTGTGCTCTAAGGTCACACCTACCCCTGCAGCTCATGTTCTGCCATGCTTGGGCCTTTGCCTTTTGCTGATTAATCTCTAACTGACCACCTTTCCCTTCCATACCAAATATGAAACTAAATGTGTTCCCCTTAGCAATGCCTTGCCATCATACAAGAGAAATTAATGCTGTTTAGATCCTGTTCCAATTATAATCAAAACAAACAAAAATCAAATATAGCCTTCCTACTTCAAGCCATTACTTTTTGCTAGCTAACTTAGAACCCAAGTCCAGAGTAGTTTGTGTGGAACAAGATTTCAGAAATTTGAACCAGAGCACAGCTAGTGTTGGACTGTAAAGGATAATAGCAGTGGGAGACTTGAATTCCATGACAGCAGAAAAAAAGAGGGCCAGGGCGGTGTGCTGGTGTCAGGAGAATGCTCTCCTGCAACTTTTGGTAGTTTCTACATTCGAGCAGAGTTGTGGAACTGACCCTCTTCCTGGTTTGGTACAAGCTCTTTACATACATTAATGACACGATCTCCTCATTTGGAAAATTGTTAGTGGTGTACTGTGAATTTTCAGTTTGGGCATACACTTACCCACTCAGAGGGAGTTTTATTTTCCTTTATTTTCTGAATTTTAATACAGCACAAGTTAGCAGACTTCAGCTGTGGTGAGAAAGACCTGCGTCTGGGTGTAATTTTGGCCTAAATAGAATAAGACAGAGCCTTCAGATGGAGATTCTCAGGATGACTTTGGATGTTCACTCTCAAATATGCATCTTGGAAGAAAGAAAGGTGAGGACACATACACTTGTCAGTCGTATTAGAAGTGAAGGGTAATTGCCTACCTCCAGTGAAGTTTTTATACCTGTCTGAACCAGCAATGGACAATGAGTAGAGAATGAAATGCCTGCACAATAGTCTTATGGGGAAACCTCTCAAACTTCTGGGGAGTTGGAACACTTGGGTGTGGATAATGTTCCTCTGCAATGCCTGTACACTGATGTGTGCAGCATGGGGAACAAACCAGAATCAGAAGTCAGCGTGCAGCCACCAGGCTGTGACCTTGCTGGGATCATGAAGACATGGTGGGATGGCTCACATGACTGGACTGCAACAGTGGAGAGCTCTTAGGACGGCTCTCTAGGAAGGACAGTGTAGGAAGGCAGTGAGGGAGGGTTGTCTTCCCTGCGATGGGGAGCAGCTGGAGTGCATGGAGCTCTGCCTTGGGATGGGTCAGGAGTCGGGAGAGAGACAACAGGGGAAGATTAGTGGGCAGGCCGATACAGTCTGCTCTTGTAGTTGGTATCTGCTATAGACCCCCTGATCAGAAAAAGAAAGTAGATGAGGTCTTCTTCAAACACCTGGAAGAAGCCTCACATTCACAGACACTGGGCAAAGTCTCTCAAGGGGCACTTTAACCATCTTGATGTCTGCAACTGGTAGAAGTACAGAGGAACTTTTAGGAAAATACAGGAAAAGGTTTTTGAGTTTAAGAACAGCTTTAAAAGGCTTGCAGCTGAGAAAAAAGTATCTTATTTAGCTTAATCCATTGTATTCTGGATCACATTGTTTCTAAGGAAAAGGATCAGAAATACCTGACCAAAAATACAATCATCACCTTCTCCCAGTAACCTACACAGGTCAGTCTTTAATGTTTTACCAACCCACTTCTCTTTGTATTTATCACATGAAATATTTAATGACCGAATGTTTGTAACTGAGAAACAAAGGATGAAAGGCCCACATTTTCTTATAATTAAACTCAGAACTTGCAACTTAAGAAAACATTCCCTCAAAATACTTGCTTAGATCTGTATTTCTGAAAATACCAATGTATAGTAATTTTTAAAGGATTTAAAGTTTCTTGCAAAATATTTCGGACATCATAATAAAGACCAAATGAAAAATGCATAAATAATAAATATTAATGATTTACTAACTGAAAAATATCCCTTCTATTCACCTTACTTGTTAGGCTAGTATTCACAATTGAGAAGTATTTTTGAACCTCTTTAACTAATGAAAGAAACAAATTAAAAATTAGATGGCACCTTGTTAAAACAGCAGCTTTAAGAACAAAAACACTTTCACACTAAGAGAAATTTTAAACAGTCATTTGCAACTAGTGTTACTGGATAGAGGAACTGGAGGTAGCCCATTTGTTATCAGTATTACCATTAGCTGTCACATCTGCTTTTTTGTCAGTACAATCTAAGGTGAGAACCATATTGCAGTCAAGCTTCTAACCTTTGTCCTTCTCTGTAACCCTGCTTACGTGACACAACCACTTCCTCAAAATCGCAGGAAAAGAACCCCAAAAGATTGCTAGATCTTAAGAATTCTAATTAGGTCCTACCTTATAAAAGTGAATTGTAAGGACTTAAAATGTTTATGTTTGACATGGTTTTGAACAACTAATTTTGTACATTTAAAAAATTTTGTTGTGTCAAAGAAAAGTTCTTTTGGAAATTCAAAACATGACAAAGTACACAAGCTTGTTTGTTTGGCTTTTTTTTTTCCTGTCAAAAAAAGCATTATTGTCTTACTCAGCTGGAATACTTTAAAGAGCACATGGCTGAGGGGAGAAACACTTTTTTGTTATACCTAGAAACCTGGCGTCAGTGTTTGGTTAGTTCTAAATTTCCACCCAGCAAGAGTAAAAAATAAAAAAACCCAAATCCATAATCTTGTGCATATTTAGAAAAATTCCTTACTTTCCTTTTTTTTTACTTATTGTTCCTCTGTTTTCACTTGGTGGAGTTACTAGAGTTTTATAAACATTGTTCTTTCATGCACAGTATTTCTTTTATAGCAAGTGGTTTTTACAAATTGTCTCTTGAAGTTTTATTGGCACTGTACACATGCACTTAGCTGAAACTGAATGGAACTTCAGATGATCTGATTTAAAGAATGAAAAGTAGGGGGAGTCTCTAGATTTTCAAATGTATTTATTAATTTTGCTTTCATCTGGAATTATTTCAGCTAGATTTATGACTCCACTTGTAGATGTAATGACCTGAAGTATAGTAAAGAAGGTTTCCCTGTAATCTTAAGAGTCAGCTGCAATTTCTTTTCTTTTGCTTTTCTGCTGCCTAAACAGAAAAGCAAAAGCCTGTCTTTGGTCCTCCCTCCTCAGAAGGTAACATAATTTGCCAACTCTGGAACAGGAAAAAATGTCACTGAAAGCATCTCCCGGAGCTCCCCAGGGCCTCTTGCAAAGCCTGGAAGCTCTTTGCTATCCCCATGGCAGGCATCTGTCTCCAGTTCAAGGCAGTATTGTGCCCTTCCACTGCGGGCTAGTGTGCCTGAAGAGAGCAGGGGAAGGACGCTGCAGGGACACCTTCCTAACCCACAGCAGAGTCACAGGACAGAAAGAACTGAGAATGTGGAAGTAAACGAACATTTAGTATGTATGTAATTGCACAGTTCTCACAAAATCTCAGAAAAAGATCCTTTGAGAGGCTTGTTATTTTTTCCCCTGCACATGTGTTCCTGCATGCCAATTTTTAGCAACTCATGTCCTGGGAAAGAACACTTTTTTACAAATTACTTCTTAGCTGTTAAAAGAAAATATTAGAACAAATGATGCCATTTCACTCCAGCAGTGAACAAACTAGTAACACAGGTCAATTTAATTTTACAGCAGATAATAGTATCATTTAGACATTTCTTTGCTATGAAGCCCTGCATGTCAGCTTGAACCTTATTTTCATGACTGAAGTTTAGTTTTTAAAATGTTTTTGTAAAGGTGTTCTGTTCTTCACTGAGATGCCCAAGCCTAGTAATTAGTGAAATATGAAACTCGTGATACAATTGCGCAGTCCCCTGTTAGTAGTATAGGCTCCTTTTTGGTGCTTGACTTCATCTTCAGTGTCACTCCAGAGTATGAACTCCTCTGTCAGTAAACTGGGTTTGAACATTCTACATTAGAAGTAATTGTACTTTTTGGCCAACGAGCTCTTAAGGTTGGATTAAAACTTAGTGTTAAATTATGATTTTAAGAAGCTTATCACTAATGAAAGCCAGCTAAGAGTTTGACACACAAAAGGCTTTATAAAGGAGATTTGTATTTCTGAAATCCACATGGAAAATAATCAAGTTAGTTCATAAAGCTATGATATGGCATTCATTAATAATTCATCTACTGTTAAAAGTTAAACTTTACACACAACAGCTAGTGAATATTCACTTTTAATATTTCAGAGAAGAGTGCCTTTGAAAGAAAAGTCCTGGGATAAGGTTACGTAGGTAGTAGAATAAAAACAGCTGTCCTAATCTGTCAGTCTCAGAAGACAAAATTTTGGATGAATGGATCAAGAACAAGACAGTTTTGAGCCACCATTATGATGTAATTTTGGAGCAAATTTTTGACTGAAACTTAGAAGAAGGTTCTGACTATCAGCACCATCAGGCCTTGAAACAATCTTTCAAAAAGAAGAATGGGAGCAAATAATCTAATGACATTCAGATACCACTGGGATGGCTACACGAAATGACTGTAAGATACCACTGTCTGTGGTGGCCTGGAATTAGTAGCTCAGAAGATCTCTTCCTGTTCTATGTTTCTATATACCACATTCTGTGTTTCTATTTTACCGACCCTCCTTATTCTGAAAATTTTTTTATTAGGAATTTACATTTATGTAAAGCAAATCCAAGGAAAATTTTGGTTTGCTGCTCAACAAAGAGGATAATCTACAGATTTGTGATATAGTAAAAACAATTTAATACCTTTTTTGCATTAGTCTTCATGAAAAGATCAACTGCAAGCAGACACAATTAATACCAGCAAAAAGGGATAAGAACTCACTATGTAAAAAGAAGAGGAAAGCTTACACAGTGCTTAAATAACATAGATATTCTCAGATCATCCATGCTGATAAACTTAATTCATCTTAGGGGACTTAACTGATTAAAATAGACTCAGAGGGTTAGTGGTCTTTGAAAAATTATGGAGGATGGATGAGATGCTGGAGGAGTGAAAAAGAGCAAATGGATTGCTATTTTTAGAAGAGGGGGGAACGTATAGTTTGGTCTACTTAGTTTCACTCTCCCTATGCTAAATCCAACACTTCAAAAATAAAAAGGAGGTGTATTTCATAAATTTGCAGATGTCACAAACTTGGTGAGACTGTAAATATCTTGAGGAGTGGGATTAAAATTCAGTTATGTCTCATATAGATTGAAGGGTGGTCTGGGAAAGAAAGATGACTCTGCAATAGGGACAGGTGAAAGGTATTACAGACAGGCAGATATACCCAACTGCACCAGTATGGAAGGGGATCAATTAATTAGGTGGTAATTATTCAGAGAACGATCTCAGGGCTAAAGTGGAAAGCGATGAGTTAGCAATGAATATGCCAACAACCTTACACTGTAAAAAAGGCAAATGAGAGAACTGGGATATATGAACAACAGTACAACTGACAAGATAGGAAGCACTTTCCTTATGTTCTTTTCAGAATCAGTGGCGGCTCAAGCAAGACTGTGTGTGTTCAGATTTGAGTGCCATACATGAAGGCAAAGAGATATATTTGGAAATATTTCAGAATACAGAGACCAATCTAGAAAACATGATCTGTGAGGAAAGACTGAAAAGACTGGGATTGTTTAACTAAAAAAAAGAGAAAAAGAAAAAGAGAGAGGGAGATAGACTGAAAAAGGGTTTTATAAACAAAAAAAGCTGTTAGAAACAGGAGAAAATAAACTGTTCTTCATTTCATATGGTGAATACAAGCAGAGATAATACAGTTAAACTGCAGTAAGAAAGATTTTGTTCCAGCATCAAGGAAAAAGCAATTCAATTGGAAAGGATTAGGAACAGACTAGATTCTGAAGTTTGAAGTATTGGAAGTCAACTATGGAGTAATGAATCAAAAATGACAATGATATGGCTGATTCTGTTTTAGACAACTGGGATGGACTAGATGACCTACTAAGGTCCCTTTAAACTACCTTTCTGTGATTAATAAATAGAGATATGAATATGGGTTGATAATTTACAGGGAAACACTGTGAACCTTCAAGAATTAGAAAATTATTAAAACACTTCATTATTTTTAATTTTTTCATTTATAGAGTCCAACCAAATCTAATTAGTTTTGTTCTTCCAATGAACATAAAAAGAAAGTATTTCACAATATATTTCCCCATAATTATACTACACATATGAGATGATCCAATACTCCTATTTTACCTGAAGAAAAAGTGATTTTACTCAGACAGTAACATAGGGTCTAATTCAATGTGGACAGAAAAGTTGACATGAGTATGAATTTGGAAGATGAAAAATTCAGTCTGTACTGACATAATAATAGACCTTTGTGTTGTCTAGCCTAAAGAAATGTCAACTTTTTTTAAGAAGTAAACTTTCACATTTAGTGAAATGCCTAAAACAGTATTTTAGTCTCCCTGCAGTACTTTTTACATTTTTTTTTTCTTTTCTAAGAACATTTCATTTCCAAATAAATAAAATGGATTAGTTCTTAATATCCTGAAATCAAAAAGCTTATATAGACTAAGAGGATATGTATGAGCTTTCTTCTGTAGAAGTTAGTCAGTTCTGCCTTTGAGAAAACTTCCAGCGATCTGGAGGCTCCCAGAGGCAGAACAGATACCAGGACTGTCCACACGGGGAACTTACCTTTAATAAGGAAAAGTGCAAGTTTCCAGTGCATTAGGCTCACTAAAGTACTCCCATGTGTGAATGCTGCTAAGTGCATGGGACCATCTTCTGCTTCGAGCCTACTCTGACAGATGGATGGACGAACGGAATGCACAGAGATGAATCTAATTTCATTAGACAGCCAAGCTAAAAACAACTGAAAGGAAAATACAGTGACTAGATCCTGGAGTTGCCAAAGATTAAGGGCAATATGCAGGAATCATGAACCACTTCTCTTAAGATCTCTTAAGACAGAAAGAAAATAGTTATTTTTTCTAGTGTTAAAAGATTTAATGAACCACTGGTCATCAATGAGGAAAATACTGAATCACTTTACCATTGTTCACTTGCATAAGAGAATTGTGTATTCAGGCGTTCATGGAGTCAAGATAGAACACTAAAGGATTGTCTGAGACTTTTTTAATCAGCCCAAAACAAAACACATGCATAGTTAGCAAATCTCAGTTATCTTTTAAGTGTCTTTCGTATTTCCCATAAATGATGAGAGCCTCAAAAGTACTGCTTTTTGCTTCCTAACAGAAAAGCTCCAATTACTCGTTCACTGGGTTCAACAGAAGCAATGTTTAAAAGAGTGTTAGGTATTGAAGGACCAGATATTAGCAAAGCCATTAATTTCATTTAAATTCACCATGGATATTAATGCTTTTCCAATAAATGAATTACACCATGTAGCTTCAGTTAACCAAGCACAGGTCTGGGGTTTTTTTTCTTTTTTTGTTTGATGGGATATGAGGGTTACAGTCACAAATGGCTGTTCTGGGTTTTCAAATACCATGAAGGAAAATTATCATAGCAGGAAAGCAGTAAAACCATAAATTGCTAGAAGTTAGCACAGAGCGTTGCTTCAGCAGTTTGGGCATTATGCCCAATGAGACTGAGTGGCACAGAAATCTACTGCCTGTGATATGTGCTGGCAGCTGAGGGATTTAAGAGAGGCTTTTGAATGCAGCAAGGGGGAAGGCTTGTGCAGGGAGAGGGGACCAACTGAGGATACTGATGCAGGGTATGTAATGAATTACAGATATGCTTCAACTCCTTGTCTCAGGGTGACTTTTACCACCTGCTTACTCAGTATTCTGCCCCTTCGCTTTCTCCTGCCACAATAGAAATTCACACTTGCCCCAAAGGAAAACCTCTTTCTGTCAAAGTCCTTGCAGAAAATTGCTCCTGCCACACAGGCCTTCTTTCAGAATCAGCTTCTTTAAACTCCAATTTAAATTAATATATTCTGTAATCAGCAAAATCCATTTCAAATAAACATCTTCCTTAGATCCTAGATTTCTCTACACCTGGATTTTGTCTGCTTGATACATACAGTCTAGATATTTAATAGAGCTTTTGGTACCTTTCTGGTTATGCCAAGACTCATAATCAGCCTCTGCATCTCATTCTTTCTGTACCATACTTTCCAGGCAGTTATTTCTCTGTACTGTTTTTCAAGTCCTTTCTTTCCCAGCTGGCAAAGTTCTTACCTTCCATGAAGAAAATGCCTTTTCTTCTTCTCATCTGCATCACTACATAATAATTTTGGATCAATTATTTCACATCTTCCAATTCTCAATTAAATGAAATAATCACTAGTTTCAAGAATGCTCTCTGAAAGTTAAGGAAGATTAGGCAGAGTATATTGAGATTCTCATGTTACCTGCAGACAAACAGGTATGCTGTGAAACAAGCTTAAGACTTGTTTTTGTAATGCTTATGAAATAGCTTTGTTCCTCTGTGGTTTACTGCTTTCAGGTGCTAGAAAAATACAAGAAGCTTTACTGACTTTAGATGATAAATCTGCATTTAGGAAAAATGTAGATTTCAAAATTTGAATGTGTCACATTTTCCACATGTATATAATTTCTCATATACATAATTTGTGGTTCATTTTTCATTGTAGTTTTCACTAAATAAACATTCTTATGTGTAGAAAGTGTCTTTCTACACTTATTTCCAATTTTTCATGTTTTTATATTGTTGTATTAGTAATGATAAATCACTAATATAATGGAATGAATCATGTTTATGTTAAAATGCGTTTCTTTTGCCTCTATGAAGAAATTTCATATTTTCAAGAATGTCAATAGGCCTTTAAAAGACATTAAAATACCATTTAAAGTGTAGACCTTGGAGTACAGCAGAGAATCCAACCTTTCTTTTCTTTTTGAGAAACTAATGCATTTAATCAAAGGTTTAATTCTCTCTAAATGTTCAATTTTCCCAACTTTTCAGCATGGTGTTAGAGCTGAAACGCTGTGAGCTAGTGCTTTATGCAATTCCATTGACACAGCAGACAGTTAAAATAATGTCCTTTCACTTAACCATGTTTAACTGAGATAAAGCAACACAAGATTTAATAGCTTCCAGCAGTGCCCAGTGATGGAGTGGCTAGCCCAGATTGCAGCAGCAGGTCACAGGTTCATTCGAAGGGCATGGTGCACATAAACCCTCTTATGTGGTAGCAGGCCAAAAGTAGATTTGATGTGACTTGATGCAACCACCTCAAGTAGTTACAGTTGATTATATCAGCCTTGGATTTGGCTGAAAGGTGGAGTAACAGGAAGAGACCATGTAGGATCTACTCTAGCAGTTTTCAGCAATCCTACTTTAGCCCATGAATGAAGACCAGGATGCAACTGACAGTAGCAATATTCCTCTTGCAGGGAAACAAAGGAGGCAGAAGTTACTTACCAAAAATTAATGATGAGTGGAAGTAACCTTAAAAACGTATTATGTACACATGATTTTGCTCAATAGCATGTCCAAAATGAAGGAAGCAATAAGATAAAACATGTAAGACCACAATGCTAAATACCGTCACTGATTGTCAAGATATATCGTGTAACCAAAATATCGTGACTAGCCACACTCTTCACTGTTCAGGGCCAGTGATGAGGGGGTAAGAGCAAACAGCTAAGTTGTGATTACAGGGCTCACTAGTTTCTTACAATGCTCAGATTTTTGCCTATGTGATGAATATTTCAGATACATCCAGCGATCTTTACATTCTTCACTGACAAGGAGACAAGATGCATTTTGCATCTGCTAAAGATTTCTGATTGGCACAGATGTTGAAAGAGTAGCCCAACACTGAAAGACAGAGTGTTCTTCAGAAGCTGTAGCCATGAAATATTTATTCTTTTCTCTTTCATAGAAATGCATTTGATGACTATATGACATAAAGTGCCACTAATAGCTCTGGACAAAATTATATGGCTCTAAAGACTATTAAACTATTATTCTTGGAGGGTGGAAAAGGTTCTATTTGACATATATGATCACAATAGTATTAGCAAGGCTTTGTTTACAACCTAGCATGAAAAAAGGTTGTACATTATCAAGTGCATTTTGCACTGGAAAATTCAAATCTGACAATCACAAATAGCAACAATGATATTTGTGATATATTTAGCAGGTATTTTATCTCACAATACTTTGAATGAGATGTTTATTAATTTTTAAAAACTTTAAGTATGCAACTAAGGGCAAGCGAATACTGATGACACAATTCAAAATATGTTTTGTTTGTATCCAAGAGTATATATTTTATAGAGCACAGGCAGATGAATCCCAAAACGTTATTTAAATCTCTGAAGTCAGGTGAAAAGCAAAGACACTCATACATACATAATGACTGACATGACAACCTGAAAATTATGTGAAAACAAAAAGGCTCCTTTGTAAAAGTCTAACTAGAAATTTTGATAAAAAGCCCTAGAAAGCATTGCTGGAAAACAGAAATCATACTATGAATTTTACATGAAAATTTGCAGGACCGTTGTATCTGCAAACATTATAAAATACTAAAAACCTTAGGAAAACTTAGAAGCCTGATAAAATACTTAAATATTAACAAGCTAAATGAATACAGTTATCATCCTGTAGATCACATTATCTCAGTGTCCATTTACAATCATATGTGTTTCATAAACCTCCTGCTACTGCAAATCCCTCAGTTGTATTTGCCACTGAATTGCTTGTTTCTCATTATTAGGGGAGGAAGAAATGCAGTATAGTCATGCAACACTTTCTAAAATGGTCTAAAAATGCATTCCGGAAAACATAGCTTATCTTTCTCTTACAAAGGGATAAGTGCTGCGTTAAATACTTTCTTTTGCCTGAACAACCAGAAGAAGGGTAAAAAAAAAAATCAAGCCAAAGTAAATTACTCAGTGGCATCATGCCCAAATCAATCACAGACATCACCTTTTAAATAGTGAGCTGAAACCTGCAGACTGTATTTTAATACTCATGAAGAATTTTTGTTTTGGAAAGTCACTTTGCTTAAAAGGCCTTTTAATATACTTAGGCAGTCATTCAAATCCTGCATGTTGAGTGAAGTATACTGATAATTATGCATATATTCACCTCTTGAAAAAAAGTAGAGGGCTGCATGAGTCTGCAATTTAAAAAAGGCATGCAACGAAGAAAGGCTATGCTACAACATGAAGTGACAGCAAATATTGCTTCCTCTTGTTCTCTGATTAGGCTGCTAGATTTGCTGTATTTTGTGAAAGGGCAACATTGACTACTAGAATTTTCCATATACTTTCCTTCTTTCAAAATACCAGGCACATGTTTTAGGTTACTAAGATTTGTACATGGTTCAATGTTCATATTTGAGGAGTAAACGTGGATTTTTATTTGATTCTGTTGACTGGAAATGTATTTTGATGAGCAGCGTAACCAAAAAATTTCATATACACACACATATTTATATATACGTATATATATCTTAAGTTGCTTTGCTATTCTAATGTAAATTCAATGGCATATTTCAACCACCATCGTATTTTTACGCAGAATAATAAAAGCAGCTATTTCCATCTTGCAAGGGTCTTCCAACAGTGTGTGAATGTCTCGAACAACTAAACCTAGCGTGCCTGCAACCTTGAACAGGAAAGGCAAAAGACATGGTGAAAAGGATGGACTAGAGAGTCTGTTCAGGAAGTTCCCTCTGAATGAGTGGTAGGGTATGTTAATTTATTATTTTCTTTCCTTTTTTTTTTTGTTTTTGTTTTTGTTTTCTGTGTTTTGTTTTAGGAGCAAAAAAGAATTAACAGAATCTGTTAGCAAGCTAAAACAGTGCAGCTAGATAGGAGACCAAGCCATGAAACTTGAGAATCACAAACTGCAAGAGAGGTTTTGCTGCAGGAGGTAGGAAACGGCCAGCTGGCCTAGCACTTGCTTCACTAAGAAACCAAACAGAAGAGTAAACAGTTATGGTTCCGTGGTGGGGATGGAGTAATTAGATATTGTATGTTTCCCTGCTGTTCTTTTTGTTTCTGCTTTCAATAAAGTACTCTTGGCTAAGCCATCTGATTCATATTTGCAAGGAGAGAAAATTAGCTGACTGAGCAACAGAAAGACTATTTTAATTTCCCCAATTTTCTGTGTGGGAGCTTGAGTTCCTGTTTATTACTCCTGAAATTTGAGACTGGCTGTTGTTGCTGCTGCTAATCATGCAGCTAAGTGGATGACAGGGCTGGTGCGAATGCTGGTTGTGAAAGATTGCTCATAAACAGCCAGGTGAAATTCAGGTAGCTGTATCAACTATAAACCCCGCAAGTACATGAAAATACCTAGGTAACATGCAATGTCCTTTGAGGACAGCATGATGCAACCTGACTTCTGATGGCTGGTTCCTTTTTTACACATAAATGAGTGCTTTAATGTCTCATTTGATAATTATCTCATGGAGTTTAAGTATGTATACTGTAACATTTATTCAATTGCATCATTTATTTACTGTTTTACCAAATGGCATTCTCTGACAAATATCAGTGTTCATAAACCTCTATAATACTCTTAAATCTACTTGTATCTCTTATAATTTACTTAGTCCGTGACTGTTTTGTGATGTTACAGAACTTGCATATGGAAGTCACAGTGTATCTGTATAAATGATGAAAATCTAAATATATGGACTACTAATAAATGGTTATCAATAACACATAATATCTAATCTATTGAGCTCTTTGGACTTCTGGGTGCATGTTCAGCACTTTATCTGTTGTTTTTGTAAATTTGATTTCTTATACTGCTTCAGTGCTATTTACTCTGGCAGAGGAGCAATTTGGGTGACATTACAAAGACTCCAAAGTAAATGGAAGATTTTTCATTCCCATTGGCATAGCATCCGACATTGCTACGTTGCACAGATGACTCATTTCTGTGATAACTTCAAGATTCACAGGTGGCAGCAGAACCACAATACTGGTGAAACATCTGGATTAACAAAAAAGAAAAGAAAGAAATTCTACTTGATGGTGCCATGATTTAGGCTATATCAATTCTACCAAATTATTCTAATCTTGGATAGGGAACATTATGCTTCCTACTTGTACTGAACATTCTGTGCGTTGCTTGACTCACACACTCCTCTAAAAATCTTTCCTGATGTTTGTTTGGGACTGTGTGTTGGATGAAAACCACATGGCAAGAACTTGATCCAGGGAAGCAGACATTGTGCTCACTGATGTAGGAAGCACTTCATAGCAGCCAGAGAAATCTACTACTGCATGTATATCAAGGGGGCATTGCTTCAGCTGTTGTCAAGGGCTCTGAGTATCACCAGCAATTAAAACAGTCCAGCAGAAGGAAAACTGCACACTCAGGCTATTGGTGCTCATGTCCTAATGGCCACATTAGGCATTTCATGAAGAGGCAATTCTAGAGGCAGATTAGTTCCATGGACTGAATGTCCAATTCAGTTGGAGTGCCTCCGGTGCATTTTGGTGCATCTTTTAGCTTAGTTTTAATTCATTTCAGGCGTACTGAATGGATACTGAATATGAACCAAATTTGAACAGTGGGGGGGACTGATCAGGAGACTTAATTCAAAAGCACATGTCCAGATCGCAACAACAACATTAATACAGACACCCTCAAAGAAGGGCCTCTATAATGATCTCCCTTCATTTTCCTGCTTTTGCTCACTTTGTTTACAAGATTAATAATACTTTTCTTCTTTATGCTATTATGCATAAAAATATCTATATAGTTTTTGCTTGAATAATCTATCCATGATTACCTCTGGACTGCACAAATGAAAAATTTTTACTGGGTCTAGTGAGAATACAAGACTGAACATACTATTAAAGTGAAGCTGCTTGATTTCTGAGTAGCTTGATGGAGACTGACTAGAATGCAGAAAACCACTGGTTACTTCCAGGCGAATTTAATTTTTCAAGACCTTGTTCACATTTCACTGAGATCAAAAAAGGGTGTCCAGAAAGACTTATATAGGGATATTTATTTATCAAAAATGTTCGGTTTTCACTCAGTTCATCTCTTTGGCTCACTCAAAACACTAGACCAAGCTCTGTAGAAGAGGAGTGCCTGCCTCATATTTTCTGCATGTTCCATCCAACATGCCAGAACAGTGACATCCACAACTCATTCTTGGGCATCCTCCTTCCTGTGGTCTTCTACCCAGAGTCAGTGAGAGGGATCATGTGTTTTTTCACAACCATCTTACATTTAATTCCTTTTTATGTGACAAAACTCAGATTTACCACATAACTGTCTTACAAGATACGTGTACCAGAGCACACAATGTCAGTGGACAGGCTTTTCACTAAGCAACGTTGGTCTGTACCAGGAGATAAACAGCAGAGAATAGCAAGGTGAAACTCTTGCAGTTAGTCACCTATTTCTGTGACTTATCTCAAAAAATTCTGTTTTTGATTCACAGTAGTCTTACAAGAAAATTGAAACATTCTTTGATTCTTTTGCTTGCTGTGCTCATGAAGCCAGAAACACTCTGCCAGTAGCCAAACTTTTGTTGCCTTCTTCCATAATGAAGGACTTCCTTTCCTTTCTTCTTTTGCCTTTATTTTTTTAATACCAATAAGTAACATGCTACTGGCCACAAGAAAGGCATATGCAAACTGGCAGGGATGCATCCAATGGAATGATTACACACACCTTTTGCTTTGGGAAAAACCTATTATTGCTTACTTTGTAAAGGGCATGCTCTTAACAATATCTAACTAACATTCTCCCCTTTCATAGAGGAATAATGGGTTGTAATTTAAGTCTCAGTTAATATTTATTGTGACTGATACCATATTAGTGATAAAATCAGTAAGTCACCACTTTTAAAGACAGCTACCCTTACTGAAATATTTGAGTTCCTTCTACACAAAATGAATAGTGACAACCAAGTCCCCAGTGGATTGCAAAGAGCCTCCAGAATTTCCTCCAGTCTCTTAAAGACTTCTTATTTTCCTTTCTTTTTTTTTTTTTTGACAGGGATTTATTAGGTGAAAAGAGCTGTCATGGTATCACAATTGTGTTTATGATGGAAATGTCTTTTCAAAGATGTTCATAAAGCTCTAGACACATCTGCTCTTACCTAGATTTTTGCTCTTTCTATAGACAGATGCCCTTGATTTCGGACCTTTTATTTTTACTTTAGATTTAATAATCTGTTTTACTTTACAGAAGAACAAGAAGAATGGGGTTATGTACATCAAAATTAATTTTCATAATTTAGCTAAGAATAAATCCATTAATTGCATTGAGGATTATTTTGAACATCAAAGCCCCACAGTGGTATGGAAGCTTAGTGAAAGCAAGCATGGGCTTGACATGCAAAGATGCAATAGTGAAAGTGCTTAAATATCTTCTGTATCTATGTATGAGTACAGACTATGCCTCTGATATAGTGAGATTCTTTATTCCAGTTCAAGGATAACAGACGTATGGCTCAGAATGCCAAATTCTTCACCCAGAAACAGGAGAGACATTTTCTAGCGAGTTGGAAGGGAAAAGAATAATTTTGAGATCCTTATGAACCTCTTTATTAAAGTGTAGTAAACATCCAATGAAACCTTGGAATGATTTTGACCTAACTTTAAAAGCATTTCCCTTCTGATTAGCATAAATTTTTCATTATTTAAACTGAGGATTCTGATTTTTATACAACAGCTAATTTTTTTCCTAAGCATACTGGTATTTCGGGCTTCTTCATAGACAACAAACTGAGTTTCAGAACAACTCCCTCCCCCAAACAAAACCAAACCCAAACCAAACAATGAACCAACCAAAACCAACAAAAAACTCCACCAAACCAAGGAAGTTTTTCCTCCATGCTCTGTCCTCAAATTTGTTCTCATGTGTTCTCAGAAACCTCCAAACAGGCAAAACTTGGAACTCAATATATATAATTTTTGATGACTATATATTTTCTGTACCCAATACAATGAACTACATCTCTCATGACTGTTTATACTGCTGAACCACTATAATGAACTGTTTCATTGCCTTTTCCCCTCTGTCAGATAGCAGGTTAACCATAGAGCCAAAGGAGAGTTCAAACAAAGGTGAGAACATACACGAAGAATAGCATCTCCAACTCTCTAACTATGCAGGAAGATCACACTGAGCTTTTTACAAAAGAGCTACATGCTAGGAAGATTTGCAAAGGAGATATTTCGATTAAAATTTTCCCTTCATTCATATTTTGGAATTTTGAAAAAAATTCATTTGTTAAAAAAGGTAAAATTTTCCCACCATCTGTGTAAAAATGTTAGCTATAGAGATCAAAACTGAAGTTATGTATGAAAAAAAATTTCATTATTAAAGGCAAAATATTAATATTTTCTGGAGAAAGAGGATTGATAAACTCCTAACAGATCAGCAACTTTCTCTCTTGTGTATTTTCTGGACTTTTGTACATTTTACCTAGTACAAACTGCTAAAGTGAAAGAAATTTTGGTATCTGTTAAAGTGAAATAGCATCATTTTCCTTAAAATAAAAAAAAAGAAGAGAGTTTTTCTCTAAAACTAATTCTGAAGATCAGCTGGAGAGTGTCCACAGCAGCTGAATTCAAGTAGCAAGTAAGAAGAAAATGAGGCCTTAAGCCCCCCTAACCTCCATTTAAAAGAAAATCTTTCCATGGGGTATTTATTCATTGTTTCATATGTAGATAATCCTTTGCAAATGGCAAAGAACTAGAAATTAGAAAAATAGTAAGCAATAATACCACTGGGAGTCATTTACTTGGGGTTCACTTACCTAAAATTACTACAATTATTAAATATGTTGGAAAGAAATAATGAAACACTACACTGCCTTCACAAAAATGTACAAATCACATTTCCTGTTATAGAAATTGTTTGAGAGATATAAAAGACCATTATGTCACGATTCAGCAACAATTTACTTGCAATTTAATAGCAAATTAGATTCATACGCTATCATTTATTGCCAAATGGATAGGGAAAAAAACCCCATTCTCTATGTCCAGAGAGAGACTTTTCCTTTGGCACATTTGCTGGTTTTTAAATTAATGTGTTTTACCAATAGTTTTCCTAGGAGTATGTGATATCCCAGTGATCTTCTGACTGCTCTGGACTGCCCTAGGCCATGTTGCCTTGCAATGTTTCCATCAGAGCAGATGATGCCCAACAAGGCTGTAATGCTCTTCAGAACAAGTTTTTTAGGAAGAGCTGTGCCGGTACTAAAGGGCTTTGATTCATGCTGCAAACTGGGGACACTGATATGAAATAAACTGTGACTGATGATCAGTCAGTGACCATTTCCATAACCATTATGCCATCAGTAATTTATCAAGGTAGTATTCCTGATGTTACCACAGCTTGGATAACCAAGGGACAGAAATACATGCTGTGATTTTAAAATGCATTTCTAAGGACATTCCTTATGCATAATATGCATAAGGATTCATAAGTAAAATAGCCTATACCAGACTCTGAGCACACAAAGATCAGCCAGGACTATAATCAACTTTTGACAAAAATTTTCCCTAGGAAAAGTGGTATTTTCATTGGAACATTTAAATGAATATTTTCTCATCAGATGGTTCATCATAATTTGCCAGTATGGTCTGAAACAAAATAACTTGCTGTGTAAAGCAATCTGTCAAGGAAACTCGTATTAACTCCACTAGAAGCTCTGAAAATACGTCTATTTCCTCTTTCTGCGTTATTAAATATCGACCATAGCTCAGTGACTTTTGGTTTGCTTTTTATTTTGTTAGCACACGAGAAAGATGCCATATATAAAAGCATCCAGTATTTGAAAAATGTTCTCTAATGACATGCCTTTTTCCATACGAAAACACTAATGACAGAATCATCTCTAAATTGCCACAGTCACATTTATGTCAGGCATATGTAAAAGGCTAAAATACATACATAAACAACATGGATATGAACTAAGTCAGAAAGTACTCTTTTTGGTATTCACAACATCTAATTCATGCATTTAACTTCAAGTCTCTAAACTGGGAGCCAAGCTCTGCAGGCAGCATAGAAAGAGACAGGCTGTGCCATTGCACAGTGTAGCAATGGAATCAGCTCCTAGAGCAGCCTCCCTCTCCCCACTGACTATGGAGAGCTTAGTGAGAGGAACTTACACACACACCTTAAATTAGATACCTAAAGCAGATGGACTGAACACCTGTCTTGGTTTTCCACAGAATTTTCATTATATTTGGCTTTGCAGAAGGTTTTTTGCAATAGGAGAGGATTTTGCTGACCTGAATGAAGTACTAAAAATATAGTAACAGTGACCCGATATTGCTAAGCTCATCCCCAAAATTGTCTTTCTCTCCTTTTCATTTTCAGTATCCAAGTGGCAGGTTCACATTTAATATAAAAAAGAATATCTTGCTTTGATCTGTAGTTTCTGAGCTGTCCCATTTCCACAAAATAGATACCATTCAGTGGGTGCAATTTCAATGCACTTTTCCAAAAACTTTGTCATAAAATCTAAATTAAAGAAAAATGAATGCTTTTTCTGCACTTAAAGCAATGGGAAAGTAGATACTACAAAGCAATTTTCTCAAATGTTTTCTGGCTAAAATCAGGAAAACTTTTCTATGATTTTATTTAAGAGTTGAAAGGTTTTAAACAAATATTTATATTTACAAGTATAAACGGATTTTTAATATTCCTTACAGTAGCAGATAACACATTCACTATAACTCTGTACGCAGACTCACAATATATCCTACTTGCTGTCATGTCTTTTTCACTCTTTAAAAATTCAATTACATTTTTTGGCTCACTCATATAAGTACCTTAAGAGGCCCAAATTATAAGAAAAGGGGAATGGCAGTTTGGAAGGGACAGGACATAACAAGACTCAATGGCTAAAAATTAATAAGAGATAAACAAGTTGTGCAAGAGTAGATAGAGGCTGTGTTATTTTGTTCTGCCTGTC
Organism: Oriolus oriolus; assembly: GCA_013400235.1. Lineage (NCBI taxonomy): Eukaryota > Metazoa > Chordata > Aves > Passeriformes > Corvidae > Oriolus > Oriolus oriolus. The sequence goes on from VXBT01011641.1 coordinate 415,518, forward strand.
TCCAGATAACAAAAGGAAGAACTGGTTTTCAGGTCATGGGTAGAAGTAGGTAAGTGACCCCACTGGTGCAGGGAGGCAGCCTGTATTCCAGTAATAGAATTTAACTGCATAAAAGAAAGCTTTTTGTGATTTGAATTTTGTTCAGGATTCACACATGCTAAAATTCTACAGAAAATTCAGCAATTTTTCCAGCAATTAAAGGAGTGAACCAGCTACCCTGCAATTTGAGGATTTGACAATTTGGAAGGCATTTTGGCAGTGAAGGGTTGTACACTCACGGTGATGGGTGCAGTAGGGGTCAACTACATTTCCTAGAGGGGGAAGTGTTATAGGTTTTAACAAGAATACAAGGATGAGCTCTCCAAGCAATTAACAGAAAATTTCAAAATTACTGCAATAAAAATAGATAGTGCTCTGTGTAATGAAACCTGTCCTGAAACAGACCTGTCCAGTACTGTTAAGAGTAGCACCAATCTTAGCTGGATGTTTTCATTGGTGAGGGTGCAGACTTTTCAATGAAAAAAATATAGATTAATGTACTTCACATACGCCTGAAATGGGCAGGCAGGTAGGTGAGATAATCAGTGTAGATCCCTTCCAACTGAAATAAAATAATCTACTATATTCTCTCATATTTTTGTAAAATTGAAGGAACTGCAACATTCTGCAAATGACTTCAGTGCTGCCACTGGTGAAGTGCTCTTCATTGAACATTCTGTAGTATTCCAAGAGTTTTAGTGTGTTTCATCTTTTTAAGCTCTTAGACAGCCTTCCTAAAGCTCTATTCAAATTGGCTGACCTCTGTACTAGAGCTCCAGATAATGACCTGCATAACCAAAAGGTCCCAAATGTTCACAACAACCTGCCTCTCTTTCAGGGACTATTTATTTCACACAACTCTTCCTGGGAATCTTTTACTTATTTCTTTCAGTTGGCCTTTAGATTACTCGCCCCCTTTCTGGATGAGGGTATCAACAATAAAATTTAACACAGCTTTTTTTTAAAAAAGGAATGTATTGTTTCTATTAAAGTTCCTCTGTCAATGATTTAGTACGGCTTGGAAATTAAAAAGACATTTAATGCCGACTATTGAAGTAAAGAAGCCTATGATTTAATAAAGACATAAAAAATGTCTTTTCTTTATGATGGATAAAAAAATTCTTCTCTAACGTCTTGTGATCTGGGCTGGAACTGAATTTCTGTGACAAATGCACACTCATTAGCTGCAGAGATTAGAGACCTACTTAAAACAAATCAAAACCACTCAATGTCTGTGCACTGGTTTTACACACCAGCGTGTTGACCCCTCTAAGAGATTGAAAGGTTTTGAACTTCAGCACTGTCACTCGAACAATAATTTAAGATTCCAATAATGTCAAGCATATGAGATGAACATGAAAAGCTTGATGTGAGCCCTTGGGTATGGTGAATAATAGAGACATGAAACTGTTGAAGGAGAAGAGCTTCAAGCCACAAGGAGAACAGATAAATAAATGTGTTTGTTTGGGCAACAAAAAGAACAGCCAGGCCTGGTGCAGAATTTTGAAAAAGACCAAACTGAAATATAGATGCTAAGTCAGTCTTGTAAACTCTGGGTGCACTCTTCAGTGATAAACAGAACAAACCCCTGCACAAAAGTATTACAATGCTCTTTTACTCAACTGGCCTAGCCAACCTTTTCTTAAGGTAATCCTAAAAAAATTACTATTTCCTCCTGTTTCACATGTGGTTCTACTGAAGAGAGGACTTAAGAGAAGGTATTTGAAAATACTCTCCAAACACTTATTTTTTAAAAAACACAACACTGATAAACTGAAACTCCAACAGAAAAAAATTCAAAAGCATCCTATCTGTAACTTTGCTTTAAAATTAACAATATATACTTGAAATGTCTGGAAGTCAAACTTTCTCCTGAGAAAAAGACTGAAATATCAGATGTTTGTGAGAAAATGCAAGTGCTAATGAAATGTTGAGACAAACTGCAACTTTTATATATAGAACCAAGAAAAATTGTGGGTGCTTTCCTAATGTCTCAGGTTTGGATTTTTTTTTTCTTTTAAAAAGCCATGCAAAGCTGCAGAAATAATCCTCTATATCCATCAACTGGTTTGATTAATCTCCTAGAAAAAATTCAATAATGATCCACAGAAACTTCAGACAATATCTGTGTAATATCATACAGGAAGGTCTGGAAGAATAGAGAATACATCACTTTCAAGGATGACACCATGTTCCATTAGTCTGAGTTTGGCTTGACTTTTTAAGTGGCTTTTAAAAATATTTTTGAATTTTTAAACACATTAGAGAAAAACCACAATGCTTTTCAGATGATAAGTATGTAAAGTATATTTTTTCTGTAGCATAATTGAAACCTAATTAATCTTTTCCCCTGGAGATCTTTTAGAGTTGAGGGTAGTAACTATCATAGAAAGAGGACTCAGTAACAAGAGGCATTTCCATTTACAAATATTTCCTCTGGAGCATCAAAGGAATGTTTGGAAATACATTGTAACAACTTATCTTAAATATTTTGATTATGCATTACACATGCCATTTAACCTTGCTGTATCTAAATTTCCACATATATGAGAAAAAAAAATATTTACTTAATATTATTAAGTAAATTACATGGCTCTCGCAAAAATATATTAATTAGTACTTGAGCTATACTTGAGAAGTATTATGTACTATCTCAACTGAAACTTTCATGAAATCTTGAACACTGCCTTGGGAAATAATGTCAATGGTTTTTTTCATTGGCTCTTAATAAGATGTCACATTCATAAGAAAATGATATGTGAACTTATTTTGCTGGGGAGAAGGGAATTAAACCATCTTTTTATTTGTCTCTAGCCCTTAATAATATTACAATATGAGAATAATATATGAAGAAATGTTATTTGAGAGCCAAAATTAAAGCATAAGAGTATCTTTCAGAGAATGAATGAAAAGCCATAATTATCTGGCAGCAAAACCTGTGCATAAGACAAGCAGTGTATTTAGATACTACTAATGCATTTACTTTGCTATCAGTTCATTCATATTACACATTATTAGTTAAAATAGCAAGAGAGACTAAACTCTCTCTGTCATAATTAATTCCTTCCTGCTTCAGTTTGTTCTGTTCTGCATTCAAATTTTCTAGTCACACAGAAATGGACGGGGAAATGTACTTCAAACTTGGTTTTGGATGTGTTACACAAAACCCCAATACCAGTGGCTGTGAACACCTTTCCTTCAAGCCCAAAAAGACACTGCTTTTAGATTTGTATTGAATCTAAGAATAGTTTTCTACTGGAAGAAGTGGAAAGGAGGTTATCCTAGTGTCATGCTTTATCAAATACTCAGATGAAGACCAGTATGTGCTCTATACATCTATACCTGTGAACATAGCCAGAATTTTATCACCAGAATGTAAATATGGGAGGATGTATCTGCCAAGCATTTTGTCACATTATCACTTAAATGTTTGCAAATAAGCCAGCAAAACTGAAGACGAAAGAATAAAATGCATCTTAACTTTAACAGTATTTTTCTAATAACATATAAAGACTATAATAATAATGAAGGTTGAGTCAGTGCTGAAAAAATAGAAAAATGATATTTCCATCTAAAACAGAAGATAATGTCTCTTAGAAAATTAAAAAGAAATTATTTTCTACATAGATTTTTCTACTAAGATTTTCACATTCATCTTTCAAAATTTTCAGTTTGCCTGACAAGAGGATTTGATTTAAAGTTTAGAAATAAATTTTGAACTCTAAAATGATTTCTTTTGGTATTGTGGCAATACTTGCCAGTACTACTTGTGGCCTAGTTTTTCTTGCTTTAATCTTTCCACCTCCAGAGAACATATTTTGTATCTCTTCATTTCATTTATTTATTGTTTTGGTGTGTGGGGTTGGTTTTTGGGGGGGTGTGTTTTGGGTTTTTTTCTTTGCTTGTTTTTATATTTCAGTGTTAAATTATTATTGTGACTAAGCATTCAGTCACTTCAACAGTTTGAAAAAATGGTCTAAATTACTTTTATTTTCAATCTATTTTTAGCCATAAGAAGGGATTTGGATCACTCACATGTTCTCCAAACACAAGGAAAAATTTCATAGTATCTCCTTGTGTACCCCTATTAGTTGAAGATCAGTGTTCAATTTCACTGGTCCATACAGGCATTTATATACACTTTAAATAAACACAGAAACACATAAAAAGTGTTTTGCATATATTGCAAATAATTCCATTAAAACATACATGTATTTCTTTTAGCATGGCAAGGAGCACTTGTTAATTCACAGGTACTTAATTTTCATATCTCTCTAGGTACTCAAGAACACTGAATTATCAAAATTACTCTTCTCACATCTCATACAACACTTCCTGCCTCAGCGCTTCCAACCAGTAGGCATCTGCTCTTGGGTAACACTCAAGGAGTAAAGTCTGCTGTCAGAGAAATACTGCACATCTCAGAGGCTTTCCCTGTTTATGAAGTGGTTTTTACTCATTTCTGCCTTTAATAGTCTTCTGGACTTGCTCTACAAACCAGCAAGTACTGGTGACTCAAATACATACCTTAATCACTACAGCTTTAAGTATCTATTAATATAAAAATATTATCTCAATAACTAAGAAAGACATGATTGTAGAACTGTTCCTACTAATGAAATGACTAAGTGAGAAAAAGTTAAGTATTTGTGAACTTACAGGCCATCTCATTACAGATCCTATTCGATTCACAATAAGTCAGTGAAGTCAGTAGGAGTCTTCTGAATAATTCTCAAAGAAATAAATGGCATTTGATATGGCCATTTTTTTCCCCAAACGTACTCAAATATCCATGTATTTATCTCTAAAAAAATTATTTAGATAAAAACACCTAATTACAGGGCACTGTTTTTTCATTTATAGCTTATTTAACTTGCCATTTTGCATAACATAATAAACCTTTGCTATGTAGTTTTGTGTTGAATGTGTTGTTAAAGTTACAAGAAGAACTAATGAGACTGCCTGGGACTGACAAGTGAAGTTCTAAGAAGACTGGTTTAGTCTCCTATCTACCTGAGATATCTAACCAGAAATATAAAGCACTTTACTGCATGATGGGGATTTTTTCCCCCACATTTTTTCAGATGCCATCCTGAAATAAACATGCCAGAACTCTGCTTTGCTGACTGCGTCATGAGAGCTTGCAAACGCTAGCACTTCTCTGACAGGCATTATGAATCACAGTTATTTTTTCTCCCAATGTCTACGAGGTCTGCCACCTGAACTGGCATAGTCTGTAAGTGCCATCAACTTCTCCTCAGGGCTTACAAGCTATATTTGCTCTTTCAGAAGAATCTGAAAATGTTGTGAACCATAACTATGTTTCTGAGAGAACTTACAAGTTCTGCCATCTGTGCCTGCAGTGCTTCAGAGCATCATAATATGGATATGGAGATATTTTCATCATGGGGTTTACGATCTCTACCAGCTGCATCAGCAGAGATTGTTAGTGCTGTGAACCACAACCATTTATCTCTCAGCACAGATGCCTGCTTTACTTTTCCATTAATGGTCTGTATCTGTTTGACCACTGTTATATATACGTGTACATTTTTCAGCAAAAAGGAAAGCAAACAACCAAAATAATCCTTTAAAGCAGATCTTTAATCACTGCAGATCTGCAGAAATTTCTAAATATTTATGTTAACTGTGCCTTGTTTAGACCAGGAATTTATTGAAGATGCAATTATTGTGATAGCCATATCAGTTGTAACCCTTTCTGTAGTCTGACAAAGCTGCAGCTCTTGCTGCTATTCACAGATTTTGAGAAAGTATTTCATTTCATAAATGTGATGTTAATTCTCTTTATGCTGTCCTGGCATCTTCTGACTATCTTTGGTTTGGACCATGACATGAAAAAAACCTGTCCTTATGAAGGAAACTTTTGCTCTCGTTAGCTGCCGTGAAGGAGTTTTGGCACACGGTGATATATCACTACTTTCCCTACATTGGCCCTGTGAAAGAAATGTGCTAGGTGTCTAGGAGGAGTAACAGCAAATCCAGATGGGTACCATGAGGGCTGCGTGTGTCAGAGGGGAATGTAGAAAGGAGATCTATCTTCCCCATATGTTGACAGAGAAAGAAGCCATTGACATGCCAAGAAGCTCTTGACTGGCTGTCTAAATGGGGAAGCCAGGGATATAAAGGAAAGTAGTTTGAGATTTTACTACTGATGTCATTGTGTACCTGTTGCATTTCAATATATCAGTATTGGAAACACATAGATCTGGAAAGTCTAGTAGTAAAATGCCTATAAATTAACAACTAATGAACTTTCAAATTACAGCTTTGAAGGTACTGGGCTTATAGATCTATAATTCTGTGCCTATAGGTGTGTACAAAAGCCTGACCTGACACATTTAGACCCAATTTAATTTGACTGCGAGGAAGTGCCAAACCAGAAACGCTTTGTAGATACATGGAGTTTTGAGGAAAGGGCCTTATTTCTTATCAGTCCTGTGGAGACTTGTTTGGTACTTGGGACTTCGCAGATCTTGCTTCTGGGCCTATCTGGCTGTGTTGGTTGCCCATAGCAGGGGACACAAAGGATGCCAAAGCCCCCAGGCAGAGAATCTGGCACTTGGTGTTTCCAAAAAGCAATTAAGTCTGCCTCCCGCTAATCCTAGGCCTTCAGACCAGCTTTAGGTTTCCTTTATAACAAAGGTTTTGGAAATCAATGAACAGACTGATTTTGGGAAAACATTTGCTTATGTTGAAGGTAAGCATGTTTGATTTCCATTATGAATTTAGAGATTTCAAAAATGAAAATACTAAAGTCAGTTTTCATTATTTAAAAAATTTTAGCCAAAAAATTACTTACAGGTTATGCTGCTGCTGAATCTATGGAGGAAATGCAAAGTTTCTATATGAAACTAGGTCTTAATTTTTTTCTTTGCTGACTATGAATAAAAATCCTAGAATTTTTAGCATTTGAGATGTAATATCTAAATCACGGAAAGTAACAGAACTTGTAAGGTTAACTACTGCTTATCAACTAATACCTATCTTGCCTTTTAAAAAAATTCTTGTAGCTTTGGATCAGTGTTGAAAAACTACACATGCTAAATTTTATACAAAAGGCAAACGTTCAAAGGGAAAACAGGAGTATCAATACTTTATAACTCTGTTATATGCTGATTCTACTATAATATTTATTGAGCAGTCATTAGTGCCTTGATCCATGTCCTCAGGAGCATTCAAAATTTAAGTTCTATTCCCTATTTGAAATGTACCAGTAAGATACTTGACACTTTGTTCCTTGCTCTCATTAATATTTTAGCAAACCTGACATATGTTTACATACATATTTTCCATGTCAAATCACTTTATTATTACTTTCAAAAGTCTATTTTTGTAGCTGTACTGCTTTCTGCATTTTTTGTGCATTTTAAGAAAAGGAATTCCAAAAGTTTTTAAGTAAACTAATTTGAATTGGTTCTTGTTGATTTTTCATGCTTTTCTACTATGTATGTCAACTGAGCACACAAAATTCTTAAGTTTTAAAAAGGTTTGGAGGGAGTAGTATGTCTTCCTTAATACTAAATATTCCCTTTTCTGAATCAGTGCACAGCCCTGGGAAAGACAAAATCAAGATCAAAATAAATGTGGAACTGCACCTGCTTCTTGGAAGTAGGTGGTATTTAAGCTGAATTTAATCTTGGTATTTACGTACAGAGGGACAGCACACTGGCAAAGAATCCACATGAACATGGCCTAGGTATCTACAATTAGGGGATCATTACTAAACCAAATTATTTTCATGAATAAGTGCATCTGGCCGTTATGCCATTGTTTGGAAACCTGCGGTCAAATCTGTAATCAAACTGGAGGGAAACCTGTAAATTGCTAAAAAAAAAATAACTTCATTCTAATTGACTATGTATTGGGCTGCCTGCATGATTGTCCTTTTTTTCCTAATATGAATATGACAACATTTAGAGGGCTTATTGATCCCCAATACTTAACTGTTAGGTCATATGAACAGCAAATGAAATATGATATAAAATATGCAAAATAATAGTACATTAGCCTAAACAACACTAATAAATTGCAAAGCTTAGCATGAAATTGAAAATCACTAATGGAGCACTGTGCAGTTTGTTGAAGCAATGAGCAGCCAAAGAATCATACATAATGTAACAGTACAATTGCTAACAGCAGGTTCATAGAAGACAATTTAAACTTATTTTTTATAGACAAGAGGAATTGATCTTTGAAGCGGTTCCTAAGGAGATTCCACTTAGCCCGAACAGCATCTTGGGATTGAGTTCTGGTCTATCCCTTGCATCAAATACATATTTATGAACTTCCAGAAAACACTGATTTAAATTACACATGAGATTATGGTTTACGAACTTAAACCAGAAGAGGTAAAAATATTAGACATGTGGAACTAACAACCTGAAATGGTATTGAATTCAATGGTTATGACAGTCCTGCAGGTTCCACTGAAAGATAGGTCATATATAATGAGCTCCACTTCTTAAAATTCTTGGGACTTACAAATGTTTAAAGCTACGAACACAAAAGATGAATATGTTTCAAAATCATAATCCGCTAGATGATATTCTATTTTCTCAAGGCCATCTACATGAAAAATCAACTTATGTTTAATGTAGTCGGTATCAAATGCACTTTTACAAGGAGCAAGACTGCTTTACAAAATGCAAGTCTTTACTATGCACTGATAGGAAAAGTTCTCGCATTTGTGAACATTAAGGGGGAAATTTATACCATATTCATTTTTTCTTTTTGCAGCATTTTCCCAATGAAATATTAAATTTTATGTTGTCTTCAAAATAAGTCAAAAAGGTTTTATAAAATCTAGCAGTACCATAAGATCTGATGTACTTTAAGTACATATAAATTAAGAACTGAAAAGACAAATGTGAAATTCTTATGAGATCATGTGCAGAAAATATTTTCATCTCCCAAAATGTATTGTAATTGCAGCACAGTAAGTGTTCATTTTAAGTTATAAGCAGCCAACATTTTCCTTGATGAGCATGGCTCTTTTCTTCCATTTGACTTCAACTCAGTATATGAATCTAGGCCCTTTTAATACAGTTATTATGCACTTGGTGGTTGTATAGGCCCAATCTCTGGCCTCATTAGTGTACAGGTCTTAGAGAAACTCTCAAAAAATCTGCAGAAAAATTATGTGTTTGGAAAATGGAGAGGTGGCACAGATGGGTCTTTTGTTTACTAAAATGTAAAGTATTGAATAGCATAGGCTTTTTTTATTAATAAAGTTTTGTGGACAGATTGTTACTACTTAAGCCTAGTCATACAGTTAATAAACCTAAAGCCACCATTAATTGAACAGCAAGTAGGTTGCCAAAGAGCAGCAGTTCATGTACTCACTGGGCAAACAATCTTGTAGCTGCATGTGTTGAGATCTGAGGAATTGTTTAGAAATGTAGCAAATACAAAACTGGTGCAGTGGAAAAACCATCGTCCTGAGGCGCTCACTGATGTAAAGGTGGGACGACTGTGGGAATGCGGGGTCATTGCCACGTTATATTGTTTGATCGCTCTTAAAAATCCAAATGCCATATCCTATGTACTTCCCAGATTTACATGGATACTCTTTTTTCTGACCATCCTAGAAGTACCTTACTGAAGATACACCACTGTGTTAAAGTTTTATAGTACAACTCAGCAAGTAGCTCGTGACTTCAGGGAAGCAAATGAAGAACGACAACTTTATAGCCCTATCCCTGTTAAAGACATAGACTCCAATTCAAAACAAATTTCTCATCATAATAATTCAGGCAAAGGTGTTCCTCCATACTTTTGTTTTTGCCAAAATGAGATATAGGACATGCAACTTGCAGTTTTGAGCGTGAAATACAGATAAAATACTTAAACAACTTATGCATCAAAAAGTGTGGAAGTAATTTAACAGATATTCAGGTTTAGGGTTTACTTTGTTCAGCTCTGATCTCACTACCAGCAAAAATAAACTCATTATTTTATAGTCTAACTATAATCAGCATTCATGCTCCACAAGCTGCATAGTATAAGAACTTTATGGTCAGATAGCTATTAATATGGCTATGGTTTTGTTTTTTTTTAACGTGGCTTATTCTTATTTTTAGATGATTCAAGTATTGTCACAACCTAAACTGTCTTTTCCTTTTTTTTAAGCTCCATTTTCTGTCAGCAGAGCACAATTTCACAACTTCCTTGTCTCCTAGCTTTTACATCAAACAACTACGAATTGATGAAAAACTATCCCATTTCCGTAGTGTTCCTCTCTGATGCTAGTATTCAGGGGTTTTTTTCCTGTGGGATAAACTTCCTATCACATTGTGCAATATGTATTACAAGGACGCTAACATTTTCAGAAGAGGCTACAAGAGAAATTGGCCTCTTAGTTAATGATATCTGAATGAAAAGAAACTCCCTCTAGATCTAAGAAAAAGAAAGTATTCCCTATTTCTCTCATCAAATAAATAAAATCATAAAAATGAGAGAGTTGACACTGAGACTGGAATATAGCAGTTGGAGAGCGAAAGTAAGTGGCATGATGCTGGCTTGAGGACACCGGTACAGTGGAATTAGAGACTAAGGAGCTGAAGTGATATAGAGGATCCATGATGAGGCATGGGGTGATACCAGGGAGGAAGAAACCTGAGTAGTCCTGGCAAATAACATAACAATTACTTTATCTTAGGCAATCCTGCTTGTCCCCACTAAGTAGGGGAGAGTAGTGAGAGAAGGTAAGTGAGTTAGCAGCAGCAACTTGACATTGCCACTGTTGTCCATTTCCTCTCTCACAACCCACTGGAAAGTACAGCAAAATGACAACCAGGAGATGTGCCTTAACTGCTTTACTCAGAAAGAGCACAGCCCCTTCAGAAGCACTGCTGAAGTCACCACCCTGGCAGGAGTTGGGGTCAGGAGTGAGGTGGGGGTCTGTGCGTGTGCGCGAGTGCCTCTTTGATCTTCAGGGAGTATTGAGAATCTGTGCTCAGACTGGACCCCCATTGCAAGCCGCAGTATTTAGAAATGCTATGTATATCTACTTTTGGAATAATCTCATCTGACTCTGTCTTAAAATATAAATGAGGCAGGCTAAATTAGAGTTAATGTAGATCTTCCAGCTCATTGTCACTTCATCCCACAAAACTTAAAAATGGTCATCAATAAAAGTGTTAGACAAACTTTAAGACAAAAAAGTAGTTTTTCTTAAATCGCAAATGAAAATATACCTCAACAAGGACCATGGCTTGTCTTCAAAAGAAGGGCATGGGAATTTGTCCCGTTCATCATCAGCATCTAAAAATCATCACTTACTCACTTCCGAGAGCTGAGCAAAACCAAAACTTTGATCCAAAAATTTTCATAGTCTACAAAAACCTGAATTCTCAGTAGCTCAGATATGAGAGAGAGGAATGCTTTCATGGGAGGATGCTTATTAGAACCTGTACCATAACCTAGAATAGTTGCAATAGCAAAATAATAGAATACTGGAAGACCTGTATCTTCTGTCACTGCTAGGCTTAGGATAAGAAGAAAACACCAAAAAGTGCAGTAAAGTCACATATGTGTTATGTGACTTCAGATTTTCGGTATGCTTTAGTATAATTTCATGGCCCTCTGAAAATATCCAGTAACAGTAACTAAATGTAAAATATTGCTATTTAGGAATCTCTAATGGATATTTTGCTTTGTTCTCCTTGCAGTTTTCATGGTAAAGACATGAGCCATCAATAGCTTACTGGTTTGGGATAGATTCAAATACCAGATAATGCAATAAATCTGGCAAGTAAAGCAGTTAAAGAGAACCTGTGGAAGAAAAAAAACCCCAAAACAACTAAGTCTAAACCTCAGGCTGTTGTTTAGGAAGGACAGGACCCTGAGGCTATTTTAAATGCGAAAGAGTCTCCCTCCCTTCCTTCCTTCCATGCTTCCTTCCTTCTTCCCTCTCTCTCCCCTTCCCTCCCTCTGAGTCTCAGTCTCTCTCTGTTCCCTTCCCCTCTGTTTTTGGTCAAAAATGTCAGGATCCACAACAAAAAGAATTACTAGCTTATTGAGAATCCCACTCCTGTGTAACTGCTTTTTTTATTCACTCTGTACTGGTGCTGTATAGGTTTCCTGATATAGTCTCCTGCTTAATAAAAGACAGATCCCCAAATTTCTGTCACATTTTAGTATACAAGATGTCCTGCTTGGGCTGCAGTATATATTGAGAGAGTAGTACAAGTAATAAAAAGTTTATTTCATATATTAGTATATGTAAACACAATAAAATTATGCTATATTATTTTATACTCAGAAGCCCTCTTGACCACGGGGAAAGCTCTGAAGATCATAAAAAAATAGACAGAAGAAATATTATCCTTTAGAGAATTCTGAGAACATTTACTTGGTACACCCAAATACATGGTGATTCAGTATGACAAATCATACTTCTAATAGATTTTCCTTTCCTTTTGAAATGTATTTTGCTCCTGTGAAAGACGTCAAATGGACGTGCCTCAAATCCTGAGCCTTGCATTGTTCTCATTAGAAAAAAGCTACCCCAATTTCCCACTAGCATACATAATTGCTGCCATTGAACTACTATTTGTGACAGTAAGACAACGGCGTAGTCTATATACCCCATTCAGTACTCACTGTTTCTACCAATAGTGCAAGCTAGAGTGCCATTTGTGGCATTAGCTTTTGTGGATATAACAACCTGTCAATTAGGAAGTGAATTAAGTAATTCACACAATAATCACCACGTAACAAGCCTCAGTCCCTGCTAAGCTGAGCTATTTTCAAACTGGCAAATGAGAGCCTCTGATCTAGAGCTGTGTGCCATATAGATATCCCAAACGTGTTCATCTGATGATGCATTTGTACTTACTGCAGCATTAAAACAGGATAGATCCACATCTTGTTTTTACTTTACCATTTCACTCTTGTGACACTCATGGTTGCAGGTAACGAACAAACACAATACACGATATGGGCAACCATCAAGATATCACTCTTCTTCATTAAATAACCTTGAAAAAGGTTAATTAGTTTGCATTAAACTTGCCAATTTTAGCTAGAAAGAAAAATATACAGAATGTGTTGAAGATAGCATTTTTAAACTTGTAATGAACAACCAGAAACTGTTTTATTAGAAGTAGCTGACTTTGACCATCCTTAGAGTAGTTTTTCAATAGCATGCTGGAGCCACATTATTACCATAACTACTGTAATCATTATGAAAGTAATGATTTTGCTGAAACCTAAACGTGTGAAATTAAGCCTTTAACAACTTTAAGTCTGTCCAGCAATAAAGTCAGCGAAAGTACAAGAAGGACGCAGTTGAGATGATCCATGGTTGTATTGCATCTGTATACCGGCTTCTTTGGTGATTTCATAAAGAACGAATGATCGTAATAAAGTGTAATACCAAATGTTCTCTAAGCTCAAGTTATTATACTGTAGGAAAAAAAACTACACCACATTTTACTTACCATCAAACTACTGAGCTTATTCCCTCTTTTAAGGAAAGGTGATATTACAGACAATTTGTTAAGTCACTCCAGTATGACAAGCGCATATATGTTTATATGTTAATTTAATCCACTTGGATCCTCATACACAATCAGAAGAGGATATTTTATTGAAATATCAGTGCTTCCAAATCAGAAAAAAGTAAATTCTGGAGGCAGTGAGGCAGACTTTCAGTCTGTAACTGTTGATCTGCACTGGATGCAATTTTGCTTTTGGTTCTAAATAAAGCCAAAAAGTACAAAGAAGAATAAAACACCATACAAATAAGAAGAAATGGCATTCTAAGCACTACGTAAATTTCGGGAGTAACTGAGATAACTCCACAGAGAATCCTAATCTGGTTTTGTTTTACCATTAGAGTCTTTCCTTCTTTGAGGGAGACAGGGTGATATATGCAGAATATGCTCTATTAAACAGAAAATACCATAAGAATGTGCTGTACAAATAGAAATGACTTGGCCCTCCTTACCATAGCACTTACAATCCTATTAGTCAAAGACACCATACTGAGAAGCTTAAGTATGACTTAAGAAGATGTTGGTTCGAGACCATCCTGACAAAGTATGAAAAAAGAAAAGGTACAAGGAGAAACCATGACAGAATACAAGTGCAGTATACAAAGCTCAGGTAAAAAGAAAATACATATAAAAAAAGAACAGCATGGAATTAGAGGAGAAAGGAAAGAAGTTCTCTGTAATGAGAGCTGAAATACCCCAAATAATAGAAAATATAGAAAATAATGGGAATGACAGAGACAAGGTAAACAAAGGTTATGGAAGTTGGCCAAGGTTAGCATAAACAACATTGTACTGGGTTTTATGAATGTGGCAAGATCCCAGTTTGTTCCTACACTAGTTGGAAGTTTCTGTGCCTTCACTGCAAAACCAGACCCGCCTGTGATGGTCTTGGGAGCAATGCACTTACATCCCCACGATGTAGGCTCAGCACTTAATAAGCTCTGCTGATCCTGAACCAGCTGTGCAAGGAGACAACTCCGTGTCTCTCTTATGGTCAATCTGGCACTCAGATAAATAACTGGGAGTTGACTGAACTTCAATGTCAAAGATAAGATGTCTAGATAGAAACAAAGAAGAAGCAAGTGAAGCATGCAAAGGAGAAAGGTAATAGAAAGTGAAAAGGAAGAGAAACTATTGACAGAAGCAACATTTTGAGCAGATGGGAGGAGCTGATTTGATAGAATTTTTGAATGCTTAAGTACCACCCAGATTATGTTCCTAAAGTTATAAAGAATGAGATCTGAATTCATATTTTCATAATAAAAATATATAACAGAAGTGTACCAATGCCTCAGTCTGGTTGAAACTTCTTTTTGCAATAATTTACTTTTAAGCAAATACGGGTAAAATAAGCACTACTGCAGGCCACCATTCAATGGCAATGGCTAATCATTCAACTGGCTTAACTGAAAGAGAGTATGGGTCTTACACTGAAATACCTTACAGTGTGGATCAGTCCGCTAAGGGTAAAGATCTCTTAGACTGGAAGATTTCAAGTCAGATTACAAAAATATTATAAAAGTTTAAAGTGAAAAATAATGCTGTAAAAGCACCTGTATCATCCAAAATTCAATGGTGAATAATAATAGAGCATTTAATTTATATTCCTAGTAAGCTAAGCCTTCTTCACTTCTGACAAACTTAAATTAAGACTTTTTTCCTGTTCTACAGAAGAGGTATCATATAAGCCTGTATATATTGCTTCTTCATCCATGGAAAAGCAACTTATACATGTGGCTGCACTTTTCTTTTATATTCTGATTTTTTGATTCCTCACAATCACAGTGAAGACTATTCTGAATATCAGAGAAATTTAAATAGCTTTAGACAGAGATACTGAAAGCTTGTGCGTAGGACCTTCACCCTTGGTATCATCTGATGACACAGAAATCTCAAGGTTTACTATTACCAAAAAAAAAAAAAAAAAATCAGTCCTCATTGTCACAATTGACAAAACCGCCAAGAAAAGTAACTAATATAAATGGAAGTCATGCTGGAAGGCTGGATACAACACTTACTTATAACTCTTACTTCCATGAATATATATGTTATTGCGTTACCCTAACTATAATTCACAGAAGTAAATGTCTCATTTGTCTTAAAGAGTAGAACTTGAAATTTATTTTTTTCCTTTAAAGAGGAAGGTGTTTGCTGATACTTCAGTATGTAACACCCCTGCTTCTTACACAGCCTCATGGCTGTCACAGTACTACAAATTCCGCTAGGAATACAAACCCTGCACTTAAGTACGTTGATGCTGAAATCTCCTTCTGGAGGAATTCCAGTTCCCTTGACTATGTATGAACACACACCTTTAAAGCCATCTGAACTGAGGCAAAGAGGGTTAGGATGATGATCTCCAACCGACAATATAGAAGAATCTTTCTACTTTTGTTTCAAACATGAGATGTACCACAGGGCACATAAATAGTCTCAACATATTTTAGAGAGGATTCACTGAGAGCTGGAAAAAAAATTAAAGGAAGGTGAAAGAGAAAGTAAAACAAGTGACATCTCTTGAGGGTGAGAAGGAAAAAAGTAATTGCCACATTTGAACCCTTAAACACTTGCCCTGTTTTTTCCATTACCTTTAATAAAATGGATGCTGGAACCAAGATATAATTGCCATTGACACTTGCTCACTGCTTACTCTATCTTGCTCTTTTTCTGTCTGCCTGTTTAATTTTTACCATTGTCAGCTCTGATACTAAGCAGTAATTAGCAAAATTCACTCTGATCTGACCTCCAGCAAGGGAGAATGTAACCAATTCTCCTCGGTAGCAAGGAAAATGGATTCACAGATAACATGGTAAGGGCAGTGTTTGGCAGTACTAGAACAGACACTGCATTTTGACTTATCTGCAGAGATTTGGAATTATTCTAATGACATGAGCAGAGAGATTAGGTCAACTGTAGGTTAAGGTTTTTGCAAATTAGAGGGATTTCAAAGAGGGAAAAAAATATTCCAGCACTGGAGAGACTGAAATCTAATTGCGTATTCTATCCAAGTATATATTTTAATTTCAACTTGTAATTTACACTAAGGCAGCTACCCAGGGAAGTCTTAGCCCAGTCTTCCATGACACATATCTTCATCAAAGATTCTCAAAAAATAGGGTATCTAAGAAAAAACATAGGAAACACTACAGCCTTGACTATGTGAACTATGTGGACTGAGGAGAGGCTGAAAAAGCAGCAAGCAAGACTGTGACTTTTTCCCCCTCTAGTGAACAAATGAGAAGCAAGGGGCTAGTACAAGGGGAACATATGAAAGTGGGTTGTGTGTTGTATAGGCCATAATACATCAGGGACTCCAGAAAGAAGGGAATTTAGGGAAAAGAAGTAATTCCTCTTATGATGATTCAGTTTCTAATATGCCTTACATAAATTTCCTGAAGACAAACAGACATGTTTAAATAGAAGGTACTTTAGAGGGGGTACATCTAAATGCAACGAGATGGAATTGACTAAATGCTATAGACAAGGAAAAGGAAAATTATGCTAATGACAGTCTGTGTTGGTTGAGTGGACAGTAGCACCTCATCCCACCTCCACTAGTATCAAGAAGGCTGATCACAGAAGAAGGTATCACACTACATTGACAAGCAGGAGTTTTTTCCAATGAGATTTTGCTACATCACCTGAGACATTTAATTAGCTACACTAGACTAACCATTTAAGGCATATTATAGCATTTTGCTACAGAAGAAAGACGACAATGCAAACCAAATTTTCCATCATGACTCACTGTGCATAATACAAACTTCAGACACTAAGTGCATTATACGTAATACTAGCAGCTCAAGCTGATAGATATATGAAAAAGAATTAATCTAAGTGATGGCTAATCCTATTGCCCTTATTTTGTGAGGAACTACGTATGTCACCCTCCAGGCAATGAAAAAGGGTGTTCAATAAATTTATCTCAGAAGAAGTAGTAGAGAGGAACCCCGTCTTTTCTTACATGCTTTATGTTGTAGCTATCAAAGGGTATTTACTGTCTACATTCTATTTATCTATCTTTATCTATCTGTTTATAAGCAGAAGCTTTGATCGAAACAAAGTGGAGAACAAATATTTTATTAAATACATTAACATTAAACCTCTTTAATAACTGAATTCTCCCTGTATAATTCGTGACTTTTTAAATACATCCCCAGTCTCCATTTAACTGTCATTTAAGCCAATTATATTTTAGTCACTATAACAGAATTGGTGCTGAGGATCTCCAGATCTGACTAAGAATTAATTTGGTTATAATAAGATGGTAATTTTAAGCAATATATACATTTTTTAAAAACAGCAAAGACTCATACTGTCATAACAAAGAACTAACCTAACCATTGCCCCTGTGTTACTGAAGACAGAGGTAGATAGTTCCCAGTAGGGTTTTACTGAGGCAATACAGGTCTTGCTGGAATACCTTTATTTTAAAATGTATATATCAGTTTTTAAAATGCATCATTCCTCAAAACCACACAAAAGCCATCACTTCAAAAGCCTCTGATTAGTCTGAACACAATCAAGGGCATGCAAGATAGCTGCCATTTAGTTCAACCAAAGCAATCCATGCCAACTGCAATAAACCCATCAAACTGTCATAGAGTCAAGCTGTGAGAAAAAGACGACAGTGATTACATGCAATAGTTTCCTTCGGTGGTTTTATAATTTCAATTTTTCAAACATTTCAAGATTTTCAATACTTACAGTAGCAATCCTTTAGTATAGAATATTTTCCCTGGGAGTTACTATCAACAGCTTAGCCTATTGGTTTTTTTCCCCATCACTGAATCAAGCATATAAATTCATCAGACAAGAAACATTGTGATTACAGTTGTATATAAATTATTTAAAGAGATCTAGCCAATCAAAACAGATATTTAAGTACCTATTTTCTTTGATATGTGCTTATAACTCCCATTAAAAGGACACAGTTACAGTTGAGAAGCCTGAAATGAAACCTATACCTAAAATTAAAACAACATTCTTTCCTTCACCCTGAAACCAATGACTCTCTGGAAAACAACAACAAAAAAAGGAGATTTAGTGATCATATCCTAAGACACGAGATGTAAATTGAAAAATGCATTGTGCTCATTATGACAATCACAAAGCCTAGAGAAGAATGACACTCAGGATTAAGGAAATTTAAGACAAACTACTTAAACTGTTCTTTCAAAACTACTACATTATTTGTAAGAATCCTTCAGGCAGATGGAATATTGGAACCCCAAGGTGTATTTTCCTCTCCACAGATGTATTTAATGCAGCACAAATGCTGTTTGGAACTTTGTAGCACACTGCAAAGAGTATACTGCTAGCAAAGGACAGAAGGGCATAAAATTGTGATTCTCTGCTCTACAAAGCTCTTGGATTAGCACTATGTTTAAAAAAGCCACTGTCAGATTTCAGAGCAAGAA
Organism: Oriolus oriolus; assembly: GCA_013400235.1. Taxonomy (NCBI): domain Eukaryota; kingdom Metazoa; phylum Chordata; class Aves; order Passeriformes; family Corvidae; genus Oriolus; species Oriolus oriolus. The sequence continues at coordinate 434,497 of VXBT01011641.1, forward strand.
AAAAGATAGTAATGAGGATAGAATTTATGAGCTTTGCCCAGACTGTATCTTGCTGGGCTTATTACTTAGCTGACTAAAATACATGTCGCCTCAACCTTGAATACATAGTGGCTATGTCAGAACACTGACCTACATTTGTGGTGGTAGCCCATCTATGTAGACTTAAAAATGCCATATTCCCTTTCCACCAGACACCACTCTTAACCTACCTTTAATATGGTTTACTAGGACATGATCTAAAAGCTGTAGTAAGATCTATGAATGGTCACATAACAAAAAAAGCTTTTTTTTTCTGTGTGTTTTCTCACAGAAAAAAATATTTTCTGATCAGTTTGAGGGAAAAAAGAGGATTCTAATGATTAAGGCTGTGTGACCTTAAGATGGTTGGACTCTGGCCTGCTAGGATGTAAACACACACTCAGATGCAGCTGATCTCTTCCTTCTGCTGAGCACATTTGTGCTGATGAGAGTTTTTACAAAATGAAAATTGTAAAAAAATTACCCAAAGATATTATGGAGAGTAAGGATAGTTACAACAAACACTTAAGTACCAATTTAATTCTAATTAGTATGGTTTCAACCATATTCCTGAACTACCATCATAGAGGAAGACAGTTTTTGTTCCAAATTTAGTTCTGGGTAGGAGGTAGGAGGTAGGTGAGGGTAGGAGTGGTAAAAAACTTGTCTCAGAAGTTCAGACATTTATGACTATAAAAAAGAGAAATAGCACAGGACAAATCCATCACTTTCAGATATTTCATAATGAGCAGTGCTATTATTTAATGAAAGCAGTAACTTCTCAGAATCATGTAATATTACCATGCAACCAGCAATGAGCTGAAAACACAGCAAGTGCTATACGGACATCCCATTGTCAAAAAGGGTGAGACAGAAGTGAGAAAGTAAAACACATATCTAAGTACGTCCATATAAGCAGGTCTAATAATTTCTCTGTCTGAATTATCTGCCTCTTTCTGGACCTTGTAAGTACTGCATCAGAGCTTTGATTTGCTTTTACCATGTCTTTCTATTTTACTTTTTTTTCCTCCTTGCTGTTCTTTTCACAGAATCACAGAATGCTTTGAGTTGGAAGGGATGCACAAGTATCACTGAGTTCAGCTCCTGGCCCTGAACTGAACAGCCCCAAGAACCACACCATGTGCCCAAGAGCATTGTCCAAATGCTTCTTGAACTCTGTCAGGCTGATGCTGTGCCCACTTCCCTGGGGAGCCATTCCAGTGCTCAACCACCCTCTGGATGAAAAACTTTTTCTACTAACCAACCTAAACTTCCCCTGACACAGCTTCAGGCCATTCCCTCAGGTCCTGTCACTGGTCACCACAGAGCAGAGATCAGTGCCTGCCCCTCCTCTTCCCCTTGTGAGGAAGTTGTAACTGCAATGAGGTCTCCCCTCAGTTTCCTCTTCTCCAGGCTGAACAGACCACATGACCTAAGTTGCTCCTCACATGGCTTCCCCTCAAGACCCTCCAACATCTTTGTTGGCCTCCTTTGGATACTCTCCAACAGTTTAATATCTTTCTTATATCGTGGTACCCAAAACTGCACACAGGACTCAAGATGAGGCCACCTCAGTGCAGAGCAGAGCAGAGCAGGACAAGCCCCTGCCTTGCCTGTGCCTGATACACCCCAGGACACACTTGGCCCTCCTGGCTGCTAGGGCACTGCTGAGTCATGTTCAACTTGCTGCTGACCTGGGCCTCCGGGTCCCTTTCCAAGGCACTGCTTTCTAGCATCTCTTTCCCAAGTCTGTATGTACATTCAGGGTTGCCCCATCGCAGGTGTAGAATCTGGCACTTTCCCTTGCTGACTTTCATTTGGTTGGTGATTACCCAATCCTCTAACTTGTCAAGGTCTCTCTGCAGAGCCTCTCTGCCTTTGAGGGAGTCAACGGCTCCTCCCAGTTTTGTATCATCTGTGAACTTGCTCAGTATCCCTTCCAGTCCTGAGTCTAAGTCATTTATGAAGATGCTGAAGAGCACAGGGTTGAGGATGTATCCCTGCAGAACCCCACTAGTGACAGGTTGCCAGTCTGATGTCACCTCATTCACTGTAACCCTTTGTGCCCACCCCCAAGCCAGTTGTTCACCCATCACATATCGTGTTTATCCAGCTCTGTTGGTCATTTTGTCCAGAAGGATACAGTAAGTAACAATATTGAAAGCTTCACTGAAATCCAGGATGACATCAACTGGCTTCCCTTGATCAACTGGTGGGTTACCCTCTCATAAAAGGAAACCAGGTTTGATAAGCAGGACTTTCCTCTCATGAAGCTGTGGTGGCTGTGACCAGTGACTGCGTTCTCTTTCAGGTGTTTTTCAATACCTCCCACAATGATCCTCTCCATAACTTTACCAGGCACTGAAATGAGACTGACAAGCCTGTAGTCTCCGGCGTTCTTTTTCTTGCCCTTCTTGAAAATCAGGACAACGTTAGCCAGCTTCCACTCAGCTGAGATCTCTCTGGATTCCCAAAACCACTCAAAAGTCATCAAGAGAGATTTTGTGATGACATTAGGCAGCTCCCTGAGGATTCTTAGGTGAATCCCATGGGGCCCCATGGATCAGTAGGGATCCAGCTGGAGCAGCAGATCCCACACAATTTCAGGGTCAACTGGGACTTGAACATTATCAAGATGAGCCCTGGACCTCCAGCTCAGAGCACTGAAACCCCCTTGGTGCATCATCCATGTAGAAGACAGAGGCAAAGAATGCATTAAACACCTGCGCCTTGTCCCTGTCCCTATCTGGGAGACGACCATCCTCAACCAGTAACAGGCCAATGTTATTTTTACACTGACTATTACCATTAATATATTTGAAAACCTCTTTTTATTGTTGACCACATTTCTGGCCAACTTTCTTGCTTATAAAAGCATAACAAGATGACGACATTTCTATGAGAAATCAGAATTACGTGTAAAGTATTAAAAAAAGGAACCTGTAACTGAATTCTTTTTGTGGGGGATGAGGAATATGATAAAGAGCTCCTTAAAAATATGCTTTAAATTGACCTTTGAGTCTTGTTTAAGTTTCTGTCTTGTATTTTTAATTAGTGATAACTGTTTTCTCTTTTTCTATTTATCAGCTTTCCTAAGGGTTTCACACATTCAAGACATTAATCTCTGATTCCGTTATTGCTGTTGTATTTCTTCATGTCATTATACAATATTATTTAACATTTACATTGATTGAAGATAAACACATTGAGTAACAATTTAAAGAAGGCTCTTTAGAAATGCATATTCTTTTTCTTCCCTTTCCCACTTTCCATTATTTTGTATTTTAGTGATGATCTACAATCAGTGCCTTCTACTAAGTAATGGAAAAAATGAAACTATTACCTTTACTTGCCAAAGGATTAATAAAACAAGAGAGAGCTGGCATCTGGGTCCTTCTATTATTTAGCAAATAAGCTTTGATGAGAAGAATTCTGTATGATGGAGATAAAACTTTTTCTAGTTCTCAGCATTTTAAAGCAATTACACTCCACTCTGGCTATGTACAAAAACATTTATTTTAAACTATTTTACTAACTTAGAATTTAAGAGGAATGAATGAAAAAACAGAACATTTCCTGATTTCTCCTTCGTTATATCAGTATGATTTGATAAAGTTAGTTTCCCACTTTGAGTTCCAATCTTAAAATGTAAATAATTTTTTTAATTATGTAGCTATTTTAGTTTTCATTGCTTTTCATTTAGACTAAGCATTTTTAATGTCTTTACTTTTTTTTAAATAAAAGCACATACAGTTTATATGTGTTGCAAATAAATAAACAGCACTTAACATTAATTGAAAATACCTAACTAGATACTTAACACATAAGCATTGTTAATAACTGTTTCAAAAACTGTTCAAAATAAGATTTTACTAATTTTTCAGTTCTCAATATAGAAATTCTGGAATCTTACATTTAAAAAAGGACAAAGAGTAATTAACTGGCATAACATACACATATACTTTATATGTAACTAAAAAATAATATCTAATACTTTACATAAAGACCTCTAGAACTGGCTTTGGTTGCATTATATGTCCTTCATATGGTTTGGATTTTTCATTTCCCTGTGAAAGCTCATTCCATCTCCTACACTGAAACGGCCAAGATGAAGGAAAAACGAAGATCTAGGATTTGAAAAGACTGAGGTATCCAAAAGAAAGTATACGTCCTTAGAACAGGCTTTCAATCTAGCAAAGAAATTTTTTTTCTGTTCTTGGGTCTCACAAAAATTCACAGTGGCATGAGTTTAACACAGCTGAAGCTGTGTTAAGGCATTTGTTATGTCTGTTCAGCACATCCTTATGTGTGTTTATTTATATATATATATATATATATATATATATATGAGATATACATTTTATCACACTTCATAAGGGACAGGCAAGGAAGGAGAGGTAATGGGGTAGTTATGTATATTTGGGAATATTTCGATTGTCTAGAGCTTGATGATGCCCTAGGGATCAAGTGTTTATGGTCAAGTGTTAATCGGGGAAGGCCAATAAGGTAGGTGTCCTGGTGGTGGTGTGCTGCAGACCACTCAGCCAAGGTGAAGGTGCAGATGAAATATACTAGAAGTAGCTGGGAGAAGTCTCACAGTTGCTAGCCCTTGTTCTCGTGGGAGACTTCAACTTACCAGATGTCTGCTGGAAATACAACATGGCAGAGAGAACATGATCTAGGAGGTTCCTGGAGTGTGTGGAAGAGAACTGCCTGACACAGCTGGCGAGGAAGCCAACTAGGGAAGGCTCTGTTTGTGACCAGAGAAGGACTTGTGGGTGATGTGGTGGTTGAAGGCCACCTTGGGCACAGTGACCATGGACCAGCTTTCAATCCTTGGAGAAGGAGGGGGCTCAGAAGAACTGCTACTTTGGACTTTCGGAGGGCAGATTTTGGCCTATTTAGGACACTGATTGACAGAGTCCCTTGGGAAGCAGTCCTGCAGGGCAAGAGAAGGCTGGACATTCTTCAAGATGGAAATATAAAGGTGCAGGAGCAGGCTGTCTCCATGTAGTAAAAGATAAGCCAGTGGGGAAGAAGACTGTTCTGACTGAAGAGAGGGCTTTGGCTGGAACTCGGGAAAAAAAGAAGAGTTTGTGACCTCTGGGAGATGGGGTGGGTAACTCAGGAGGACTACAAGGATGTCATGAGGTTATGCAGGGCAAAAGGGGAAGGGCCAAAGCCCAGCTAGGACCTAATCTGGCTACTTCCATAAAAAAACCCAAACCATTTACTATAAATCAATTATCAACAAAAGAAGAGCTAAGGAGAACCTCCATCTTTATTGGATGGGGAGGGAAACATGGTAACAAAGAAAGAGGAAAAGACAGAGGTACTTCATGTCTTTGCTGCAGCACTTAATAGTAAGACCAGCTGTTCTCAGTGTACCCAGCCCCCTGAGCTGGAAAACAGGGACAATGGGCAGAATGAAGCCCACATAATTCAAGGGGCAAGGATAGTTGATCTGCTACACCACTTACACACACACAAGTTTATGGGGCCAGAGGGCACCACACAAGGGTACTGAGGGAGCTGGCTGAAATGCTCACTCTTTTCCAACCTAGCTAATTCTGTAATTTTGCAATAAGAATAGTATTTTGTATGTGACTATCTGAAAAAAAAAAAAGTATTCTCTGTCTCATATAAATTATTTTTTTTAAAAAACCCCTCTTTCAGGAACAACAAATGCAAGAAATTTTCAAACAGCTATTTTAAAAAAAATTGTCAGACACAAATATACTAAATTTTATTTACGGATTATGCGCTGATGTCAAGAAAACGCTTCCAGTTTAGTATCACCACAGATTTATGAAAGTTCACACACTGATTTGTTTTAGCGACTTTCCGCACTACCTGCTCAGAAATTGCCAACAGAAATAAATGTTGGAAAACATGAATTGCAAGTTTCCAAATTCTTGGACATTCCTTAATCATTCAACTTTGCACTGAACAAATGGAAATAGGGTGCATTTTACCAAATCATCTATGTTAAATTTTTAAACAGAGGGCACTCTTCATGCTATATGTATGGATGACTGTCAGCAGTGCACGGGCAGTGATGAATAAGCCCCCTTGTCTCAGAAGAAGGAACTGGCAGAATGCCAGCAGCTAGAATTCCATCTGGCAAGTATTTCCCTAAGTTCGATTTCATAGAATAGGCATATCTAACACATTTATAAAAATTAGAAAACGCAACAAAAAAGGAGGATGCCATATTACAGGTAATTCTGCAGCAAAACCAACTGTCTTCCTCCAAATGAAACACAGGTGATTGTTACAGCTTCTGATCAGGAGGTCTATCAGTTTCAAAATAGCTTGAGATATTCCAGTAATACATAGCACAAGTCTTTTCACGGAGTATCTTCCATTCTCTTCACTAGAATCACAGTTTGGCTTGGGAAAACTGGGTGAGCAATAAGAGCAAAGAGGAAGTTGTCTTTTTATGGAACACATTTTAATACGTACAGTACAGTGTGTTGGGTTGCAAGAAGTGCTTCCACAGGGGGTGGCCACAGTGGGCTGCACTGGCTAACCTCTCTGGAGCCTGGAGAAGAAGGTACAAATTAGACCACTTCTACCCCCGGCTGTTCTAATCGAGGATGGTGCTGGTGCAGAACTGACCTCAGAATTAGAGGTCTGTGACTAGCTTTCTGTACTGATGAAAGGGATTATGTGACATGGATGCTCATGATAGCAGGGGACTGTGGTTAATGGCAGGAAGGGAAAAATCCAGCCACTCAGTGGGGCCTGTGCCTGTCTGTCTTTAGGCTGCAAGAGAGGATATGTAAAGAAAACCTGTGAAAATATTTTGTACACCCACAGTATGATTATGATTTAAAGATGATTATAGCTACTGTCCTACAAGGCTATGCGTTGGTCTCTGAGAAATTTTTGCCCATAAAAAGATGTCTTTTCTATCAATGTCACTTCAAAACTCAGGCCTAAGTTCATAAAATTCATATAATGCCATCTTGAAAGTATTTTAAAAATTATTTATTTTAAATGGAAACATCTTAATATTAATTTTCACTATAATGACTGTGCTGTGTTTACCTTTGTTAAAGAGGATTTGTGCTCCTTTAATAACATACTGTGAAAACCTGTGGTCTACTTTATCTCTGGATACAAATTCTCTGACTGCAGATACGATTATATTTCCTACCATGCACATGTTCAAGACATCAAGAGTGACAGTGTTTTTAAGAAACAAAAAAAACCCCAGAAAATATGGGTCATCTGGTTAAACTGTTCATAGTGCCACTGGAATAGAAGCACAACAAACACAAATACTTTTGATAAAATTTTAGAGCCTGGAACCCTTCATATAGAAAGGAAGTAAGTTCAAAACACTATTTCTATTAATAAATACATGTAATATTTTCTTTATTTCTTCCTTGCATTCTTGTATTTTCTTTGACAAAAACAGGGCTTGCACAGTTTTGGAACAGAATAGGGAAAGAAAACTACATTTAGAGGCAGTTTATGCTGCAGATGGAGCACCTGGTCTTATGACTGAGAGGAAATACTCCTGCCCCAGGAATGAACATTACCCTGCCCCTCATTCCTTGCCACCTCCCCGACTGTTCCCCCCGACACCAAGGGACCTGCTCAGATGGCTCCAATCAGCTGCATCTGTTCAGTGCCCACCATCAGTAGCCCCACTCTGCTCACCATGACAAGGACCAGTATTTTTCTGTCAGTAAAAGAACATGGAAATAGCAGAAAATTTGAATATTGCAGTCAGCTTAGTAGTGGTGTCAGCACAGCATTATTAGAAAAACTTTCCCTTAAGTTGAAGTGATCCTCCCCAATACAGCCTTCATGATGCATGGCAACAAAAACCTGTTCCTGGTGCGTGCAAGTTGAATTTGCCTTTAGGTGCAGCAGGCTTACTAAGATTTAGTAATACTACTAGCAAAGGCAGACAGGTGCTGCACAGGAAGTCAAAATCAAACAGGTCTAAAAGATCTACTATTCCTTCTCAGCATGAAATGATAATCAGGATATATCACGCCTGCACCCTTCTTTAGTTTCTGTGAAGAAAATGGTTTGGTTACATGAGCAGAAAGCAAGAGAATAGGTGCACACACCAGTGAATATATTGTCCTCCAAAGGCACAGCAATAACTGGACTGCCACAAAGTAAGCAAAAAACAAAATACAGTTTGAGAGTTTTAGACCTGCTGAAAACTTACCCTGGAACACTGAGTTTTTTTTTTTTTTTTAACCTCACAACTCTTCTAGCTCTGTGTTATAGAGCAAAACAATTGTTCAAGTTTCCCTCTGCACCAGTAATTTCCCAGTAATAATTCCGGCTGCTAACGAGAGTGTAGAATATAGATTACAGTCCTTCCTGTTAACATAAATCTAGCAAAACATATATTTCCCTGGCAAAAATTTTAATACAGCACAAAAATAACCCCATATAATTAAAACACTCCCATATAGCTTTGTGCAAAGAGCAAAAAAAGGAGTTTTTCTTTAGCTAAGAAATAAGAACATAAATAGGAATTCCAAATATAAAACCAAGAAATTTAATAAGTTTTTGTTTCAAGAATTGGTTTACTGCAGATTAAGTGACAGTGGCTTTCCAAACTATTGCTAAAAACCTTAATGAAATTTGCTTGTGTTAATCAGGATTGAGATTTGCCGCTTTTTAATGTATCTTTTATATAAAAATGAAAAGTATTTTAATGGACCCCTAGTAAGACCTACTTAAATAAAATCAGTACATCTTCTTTGAAAATTCACTTTGTAAAAGAATTTACTTCATCATCATTCTCACAATGCAGAGACACAATTATGGAACAGATCTCCCTGTAGTCAATAGATTCAGTCCTAAATGTTTATATACCTTGTATTCTGCTGATTATTAAACCAGGAGGAATTCTGTTAATTATGATTATGTACTATGTAGGCTCTGACAGTAGACAGATATTTTAGATACTGTATACTGCTGTTATCCATGCCCATAGTGAAAGAGATCTACTGAGTACTGCTACAATGACATAATATACCCAGTGTAATGAACTTTTTGGTCCAACCAAGAACTTTTCATTTCCTCTTGTTACCTTAGAAAACATCTCTAGAAAACATAGTGGATTATTAGAAGACAAAAAAAAAATACATGATTGCATGTAAAGTCCCTTGTAGGAGAAAAGAATGCACAGCTTTTGACTGATACTACTGAATACTAAGATTCCTATGAAGGTGTTCTGTTATTTCTAATAAACAAAGGAAAGATATCTGATTTCTCACAGGTGCATTGTTAAACAGTTAAAATGAGATTAAAGATCTTCTGGAGCTATTTGGTAGTAATATGACAGGTCTTATATATGTTTGTTTCATATTTAAAGCAGTATACAATATTTTCTTAATATAGCTACAACTATCTTTTGAGGTGTTTTAATTCTGGAGCATAATTATCTTTGATCAGCAGTTCTGCAAGACCTTTTTTAAAACTGAGAACACAAAAAAAATATGTGTTTCTCCAGATGGCAGATATCAAAGATCCATTCACAATATTAAAAAGTTTTCAGAAACACATTTAAAATATCATATGGTATGTATTTGAATTGCCTCATTTAAGAGCAATTCATTCTTGGATATTTATGGAGGAATAAAAAAATGCTTTACATCGGAAGTGGAAGAAAAGGAAGTGTGTCTGTATGTACCGCGAACCTTTGAATATTACAATGCTAAAACATCATTGACAGGAGCCTTGAATTGACTGAGGTTTTTAAATATTGATCAGTTGATTGACTGTTTTTTTTTTTTCAGCAAAAGAAATCACACTACTCCTTTAGGCAGGTGGCTCCCTTCAGTCATTTACCATAAAAGTGCAAAATAATGACAACTTCATGCTGCATCCCCAAATTCATACAGTTCAACATTTCTTTTGCGCCATATCTGATACGGTGTGCAAGTCCTTCAGGTTCTCTCATTGTGAGATTCTACAGAGAAAGTAATCATTTGAGCCACTCAAGTGATAAACCAGCACTTGAAACACTCAAATGTCAAGTTGTTTTCATCACATCGACAGCAGGTCTTAGACTTAATCTTTCCTTGGTTTATGCCACTACTTTGCCTTTACTTTGCTACAAAATGTGAAACCGCCGTGTATATGCTAATAGAACTGTCTTGCCCATTAGTTCTCCAATTTCATCTATATTACCCTTCACCTGTTAGTGAACAAGGCAATGGTGCATATTATTCTCCCCTCGATGCACATCCCATTAGACTTCAGTGGAGAATACACCCCCTTGTGTGTAACCAAGATGAGATTCATAGAGATTTTCATTTGTGTTTACAAGAGCATTGTTTCTTTAGTATACAATCTGTGCTTTTTATATTCATACAAGACCCACAGACGGAGAGCTTGGATCTGATTCCAGCTTCTCCTAAGATCATAGACCTGTGCATCCATAGTTATAGCTACCTTCCGCCACCTCCAGAATTTGCAGCATTCCTTCCAATGACACAGATGAATTTTTGAGTAATTCCAATTATCACAAAGTCCTTTGCTACAAGCTGACACTGGGTGAACACATGCTTTTAACAGTCAATATATCTTCAAATGCAAGATTGCATAAAAAAAATTCTGAATCATAGATATTTCCTTGTCCGTATTTATAATTTAAGCATTTCCTACAGATTTTCTACAGATGTAAATGTAAAAATACAGATATATATATACTTTTGTTCATATAATTGTGTGTGAACTTTTTAACTAAGTTATTTAGCAGTCTGATGAGTTCAGTTAAAGTTGATGATACTGCACTATACTTTAAATACTGCTGTGAACTAGCACTGTATGCTTTCCAAAACAACATGATATAATATGATCAAAGAACAAATGGATAGAGAGCAATTGACAATGGCACTCTGTTTAAGTTCTGTTCTTTGATGATAGCAGGTAGTACAAATAATCTGTTCTATACTTTAGGATTTGAAAGTCAGTGCTCTGAAGAGGTATCTTTATTTTGAACTGCCTCTAAAATCTAAGTCACTATGACAAGAGCTTACATTTTCAATGTCATGCTGAAATTCAGAAATAAAAATAGTTACCTACAAACCTCTGAAACCAAGAGAAGTGTAATCAATTTATTTTACCTGATGTTGGGCACTAGAAGACATGTTACATTTTCAGTCTTCTTTCTATAACTCTCCTGTTAAAATATTCAGGTGACTCCCAGGGGAAATGCTATACTACAGCTAATTTAAACCTGTTTATATTAGAAAGTAAAAGAACTTTTTGTATCCTGTTAGTCACAAACATTTCCTAGTCTCATCCTGTCACTTCCCCATAGGGGTTCCTGGTGCCATTCTTGAGTGTACAATACCCAGTTCTGTTGAATGGCTATGTTGATTGCTTGCTTCATCCTTTTCATCTTTGATTAAAGTCTGAGTACAGAAAATTTTTTACATAGTGTAGTTTCAATTCTATAGGGACTGTATAAATCCAGAAGATAATCTAAATTCTCAATTTAATGTTCAGCAAGTGCAACCAAGGAGGAAATTCCCCCATAAATTACAGCATATTCATAACAGTATATTTTTGGTGACCAAAGAAGCATAAATTTGCTATGTATTCTGAAAAGTGTTTATAACTTGGATTTGTAATCTAAATGTTTGACTGAAAGTTGACTTCCAAATGTGCCCTTAGCATCAATGCAATTTACTGAAGTTAACTTTAGAAAGGGTATTATAAATTAATAAAACAACTTCAAGATAAACTGTAATTTACAGCATAAGAGTATATTCAATTTGAATTGCACTATTCTGGTTTGAATCTTTCTAAAATGTCATAATCTGGAGATTTCATTTTTTTATTAAAGCCATAAACATTCTGGCTAGCCTTTTTATTCCAGATTTACAGATATAATGATATCTAATGAAAAATAACAGCAAACTACATGCGTTTTGAATGAAGCTTACAGATTGTTTCTCAGCATTTGGACAGAATACTGACTTCAGGCTTACAAGTATTAGGAATCTGCAAACACAGCTCTGAAATACCTAATGAGGTCTCAGTGACCTAGAAAATGCAGTGTGTGGAAAGCAGCTTGAAATAGTGAGGTCTGTTCAGAGAGTAGCAAATAACCATTTTCACAGAATGATAATATGGGTATATTTGTCTGTGGGAAAGAATGAAATACTCGCTCGTTCAATTAATATTGAGTTGATAGGAATTAGGAAAGCAAAGTGAGAAACTGAGTCTCACAACAATTTTTATATTTGTAAATTCCCAGTACCCTTTTTTGAGTAAGAGAGAATTTCATGCTTCATTAAAAAAAGAGTGTATAGCCTGATCTTCAAAGAGAGGGAAAGAAGGATAGCAGGAGACGGAGGAAGGAGACAAGCTGAGGGCATATCTGCACGAATGCCTGCAGACAGGCCTTGGGTATACGTGGCCTAAAGATCAAGGTGACTGGATGTGAGAAAACTCTGAGAAACTGTGTAGTAATGTAGTGCAAAGCTCTGAGCTCATAAGACCAACTGAGATTAATTTTTTAAAGTTGTACAAATTCTTTTTAGTTACATACATTTTTCTGTTAATGCAGTTTGGACAGAAAACTGTTCAGCATCCCTAAATGAGAGACTGCATGATTTTTTCTGTTTGTTTTTCTGGATTAAGACTAATAATTTTTTTCAAGAACTAGTCATCTATATCAAGGAAGCTAGTTTATGTAAATAGTGAATTGCCTAAAAGTTGGAAAATAGATCTGAACTAAATGTGGAAATAGAGCAATTTAACGTCTACCTTTGAGAAGTTATTTATGACTTACTAGATTTCCTTGACTTTTTAGGCTGACATAATTATTTTTTGTGCAGTAATATGTTTAGCAAAGTAATATTTGAAGAGAAAAATACTCAAAGTAACCTGGAAGTAAACAGATCATTTCATTAAATCAGTCATTATTCATGAATATGCTAAATTTAAAAATAGGTTAAATATTTCCTTGACAGAGATTGAAATCATTACATTCAGATCTTGAAGGAATGGGTAAAAGGTAGATTTTTTAACCCATGGGACAGAGGCCAAGAAGGCAACATTAGTAAATAAAACAGACTGCTTGGAACAAAGTATATATATGAAAAACTGAACACCACAGACATCTTACTGTTTCTACCTAATAGAAGAGGTAACCTATCAACAGCAATTCTTCTGGGAGTTTATGAAGAATAACTATAGTTCAGAATATTCATTTCCCCATCTGCTTTTACAGGCAGACATGAGTTTTATTTGGAGAATAATGGAGAATTAGAAGATAAAGAGCTTTATTAAATTGCCTGGAAAGAAGGTTGAAGATCCCTTGCTAGTTTTAGGAAAGCAAACTGTAGATCCAAACAAGCTCAAAAGCTGGAACTTCAAGGAGGATTTCGTCTCCATTCAGTTCATGGAATATACACAAATAGTAACAACAAGCTTTTTCTCCAACAGGAGTATGTTTGCTAGAGGTTTTACAAGGGAAGATAGCTATAGGCCAAAAGAGAATGATTTTAAAGTGAAAGAGGAGAGATTTAGATTAGATTTTAGGAAGAAATGCTTTACTCAGAAGCTAGTGAGACACTGAAACAGGCTGCCCAGTGAAGTTTTGAACACCCCATCTGTGTTCAAGAACAAGCTGGATGGAGCCCTGATACAGTGGGTGGTGTCCCTGCCTGCCCATGGTGGCGTGCGGGAGGGTCTGCAACCAGATGATTTTTAAAGTCTGTGCCAACACAAACCATTCTATGCTTCTAGGTTAATTATTTCCCATTTTGACCAGGATTAAATTCTACACTTTCCAAGAAGGCTTAAGCAAAGCTACAACAGGCACAATATATAATCTGCTCTGGCAGGAGCAATTGAGAGTGCTTATGACTGCACGTTCTTGTATTCTACTACATAGGACTGGGGAATTAAAGGTGAAACATGCAGGCAGCACAGAAAAGCTACTTTCCAGAAAATTTCAAGCTTGTTCACCAAAGATTTTTCATTTTGGTCAAGAATTAATTTGTGCTTGAAGTAGTCAGAAACATAGAAATATAGACCCTCAGTTTAGACAACAGACTTGAGTATTCAGCGACTACCATTTGGTATTTATAAATTTCACCCAATTTAAAGTTTCACGAGCAAGGCCACAGCACAAGTTCTTCTAGCCAATAATTTTGTCTTTGATGGTGGCCAAAGGTATATGGAGATTGTAAAAGTATAAGAGCAGCTTTACTAGGAAGCTCTGGTTTCATGATACATGGTGAATCACTAGTAAGGGCTGCCATTTTCATGACAAATCACTCTTCATTTTTCATGGGTTACATCTTGAATTCTGTTAATACCAATGTCTAAACCAAATACCTCTAAAGAGACAATAATTGACAACAAAATGGAAAAGGTTAGGAGAAAAGCTGTCTGTAGTTTATAAAATCCTGAAAGAGATATTAATAAACATGATTTTAATATTGCTATGCCAATACTACTTGGAGCAGCATAAATAGCTGCTGTGAAACGGATTTCTGAAACTTTCAGTCCCCCAAAATTCTGTGTCTTAATAAACAGTCTAGGTATGTACAATATGTGAAATATAAAAGATGAAAAATCACACAAAATAGGTAGCCTGCAAACATAAAAGTACACTCCATGAATTTCAATTTTGCAGGCAAAAAAAACCTAATTGAAAAATCACCCTTAAAAAACCTGTAATCGTGGAAAAAGGCACTTTAGCTCTTGATTTCAAACTGTCAGAGGATGATTATTTACTTCCATAAACTCAAGAAGCCTGATGCAAAGCCCCTCTTTACACACACTATTTCTTGAAATTAAGTATTAACCATAGAGTAGTGGTGCAATCTTTTAAAAATTGGTATATTTTCATAGCCTGCATGGAACAGGGAAAAGAGCACACTCTACATCTTGGGATTTCACAGAAATCTCTCAGCAATACTCGGGACTGCAGACACTTGTCTCGGCTTCAGCAGAGACACAGGTCCACCTCACAGGAACACAATGACCATAATAGTACCCATCACAGAAGCTATTCTCCTCAATTGTGCAGGCACAGTGAAACCATGGGGCCAAACCTGAGCTTTCAAATGGCTCTAAAATTGCAATCGATGAGAAATGTTTCTGCCATAATTTAAAAGACAAGGAAGGAATGGCTGCCCTGGTGTCAAGACAGCATGTATACACTATTAAAACTAAAACATCTCACCTGGAAAACTGAATTGCTTTCTTTGTTAGACAACAGGCTGCACTAACAACTCTGGTATTTTCCTGTTATCAGGAATCTTTTATGGAAGTACCAGATCAAACTGTAAAACTTTCTAATGAAGGTCAGAAAACTGGGAATGTTTTTTTTGTAGGAAGTGTTTAATAACATCCTTCTGGTACATGCTGATATAATTCTTCTGTTAGAGAATTGAAAAATAAAAATAACATTGTCATTATAACCCCAGTCAGCATAAATTATGTAAAATTATGCTGCAATATGTCCGGTATAAGCTTCTCACTGTGAAATAGTATCCTTCTTCATCTTGAAGATTTCAGCAACCATGTTTTTCAGGCTTTTCAAGAATAAATTTAAGGACACTTATTGAAAAGAAGTTACAGAGGGCAACTAAGAGAAGTAAATCTTTACAGACACTGTGGGAATTATGCTATGGAAATTATTGAAAGATACCACATTGGGAAAAAAATCCCAGGTGCATATTGCCAATCAAAAAAGTGTTAAAGAGGTTATGACGAAGAAGGAATTACACTTCAAATACTTGAGATCTTATTAAAATGAACAAAATAAAAAGAAAAATGAACTCTGGCAGATTAAATGCAAAAGCATAACCAAACAATCTAAAAAGGGAGGTTGAGGAACAATGAGTAGAAAAGATAAGGAATAATAATAATCCTTTCTTAAAATGTGTCAGGAGAAAGACAGATTCCAGGGATTCTGCAGCACCAGCTGATGAGGATGGTACAAAAGAATTGTCAGGCAACCTAAGGTCATTCCAGAAAAACTAAGTTAATTTCCTGCATTCATTGTGGAAGAAACTGGGAACAATCCCTTGCTAGCCACTGTCTGACAGAATCTTCAGAGGATCTGACATTACAGAGATTGTAGAATTTATTAGAGAACACAGTGACAGAACATGAAAGACAATAAACACCTCAGGCCAGATCGTATTCACTCAGATTTTCGAAGAGAGCCTAGAGGTGAAATGTACGTACTATTAAAGTTAGTATAAAATCTCTTCCTTAAATCTTCCTTGATTTCAAAGAAAATGAAGGAAGGTAGGAGAAATCTGAGGAACTGCATGCCTATATGTAACCCTGATGTCTGTGACAGGTAAATGAGTATTCTGATTAATGGTCACATGAATAGATGTATTCTACTTGGGAAGCATAACTTTGGCAAATCCTGAAGCTCTTTTGAAGAATCATGGAGCATGTGTATGATCCACCTGAGGTACAGAGTGGTCCAGTTGAGATAACAGTAATCTCCAAATGACTTCTAACACAAAGGGCAAGTTAAGGTTAGCAGCAGAAAGTGATCCAAGTATTAGAAACAGATCATGATGAAGCACAATGAGCATCCCTGTACTATTTTCATTGCACCCAAAATTATTGTTCTGCCATGCCTTGAATACCATGTGTCTCCTCCATCTCAGAAATCTCATAAAGGTTCAGAAGGGAGTTCAGTAGCTATAAAAATTGTGGGAACACGATTTTGTGAAGAAGAACAGCATAGATTAGGGTCCATTTATCTGTTAAAAGATGTATTTATGTGAGTTTCAGAAATTTACATCAAAAGTCTTATTGAGATGGTGGATAGGGACTGGTCATGTCTTACAAGAACTAGGGACCTGTAACGAAACTAGAAGATTCACTTGAAAGAAAAGGAGAGGATACTTACACAAGTCATTGCTAAGAAAGGCTACACATATATGAAGTCTTCAGGGACTTGAGGGGAGGGTGGAAAAGAGACAAAAGAAAGACCCACAAATAACAAGACACACACATATGGCCACCATCTATCTCTGTACAATTCTAAGCTTAAAAGAGTTGGTAACTGAAGAATATTAGGGAATGAATGACATGCCTTCCATAGTTCTCCTCCCTTGTGTGTCCACCCACAGCCACTCTTAGTGATAGACTCAGAGGTTAGACAGAACTGCTGCCTGGTATGCTGTGGCCATTGTTATATTCTGAAGAGTTAAAGCACTTCCAGAAATGTGCCATACTGGAAAGGAAACTACCTGTATTATGCCATGCAATTTACATAGCTCCCAGCAAGCTAATTCTCAGGTTTGAGATATCAAACAGCAATCTCTGCTTTCTTTAATATGCAAGTAATTCCATTAGCAGTAAGTGGTTTATTTTGCTAGTTACTCTATTGCAATGATTTGATATGCCAAATTCTTTTAGGTCCTTACTCCCCTGGACAGCTGCGTAAGTTTTCCAATTGCTTGCATAGCTCAGCTATTACAATTGTACAAATATTATCTATTTGATTTTAGGGAAGTTTTTAGAAGTAATTTTCTAACAATGATTATGCTTTGATTAAATAAATACTGCTATCGCAGCACTAGTTAGGGCATAATTTATGCCGTGAATAATTTGTTACCATATCTGTTATCCCAAATCCGATTCAAAGTCTGGATATATTTGTTGGAAATTCATCCTATTTTACATCCTACTTTTTTGGAGTGTATTAGACATTGTTTCTAACATTATTTTATGACAATCACATTTACTCTAAATAGCTTATTACTTTATTGCTCAAAATCGCAACATGTATTTAGTCAGCTTTTTACTTTAAAATCAGCAGGCTATCGTTTGCTTTATTAATCAAATCAAACCTTGAGCCATCAGTTTCAACTTTATTTAATTGCTGTTACTCAGAAAATGAGAACTTAGTAATTCAGTTACATTTACATTTTTGATGAGCTGCTTTTTTACAGATCTCATTATATTTGGAAAGAATAAATTTTTTTTTTTTGGTCCTTTCCCACTGCATATAATATATCTTATATTATTCTGAATCCTTTTGAAATGTTATTTGTTAAATACATACTAATGAAATATCAGATTTAGGAATTAAGGACAAAACATTCAAAAGCTAGAATGTTCAGGAAAGTTGCTAAAGCATCTCTGACATAGATATCAGAGTTATGACAATTTCTTCTCAGCAGAGAAGAATGTTTATTAATACAAAAGGGTAGAGAAGAGCTAAGATTTATTTCTTAAGACTCTTCTTCCCAGTACAGTTGGGTGCCGAGACACCCATCAAGGACACTTCTAATTTCTCCCAGATTTCCTGCAATTTATAAGACAATTACCAAGCTACCGATATGGATAAATAAACTTACATAAAGCAGAAGAAACTTTGGCTCTGTCTCCATGCTAGCGTCATTCCATAAGAGTAGGTTTGTAAAGTTCAGCAGTGGATACTGAGACCCCATCACACACCACACATGTTTCAGATTCTGTTATGGACTGTGTCTTTTGTCTTGACCACACAGACAAAATGTTTAGGGTTTGGAGCAGATAAAGCATATTGCCAGAATATCTCCAAATTTTGTTTTAATCAAGAGATACATAGTTCATGTGCTGTGAGATTGCTCTGCAACAAGACGCAAAGCATTTTATGAGTTGCAGGAATGAGATAATTTAGGAGTCCCAAGGAGAATCAGATGAAGACCGAGCTCATGCACATATTAAAAAAAAAAAAAAAAGTCTTCTTACTAAAACTGATTCTTCAGTGCTAGCTATGTGTTTTACAAGAAAGGAAGATACACTGCAAAGATCTGTCATGCCGTCTGACTCTGAAGTTCTACAAAGAATAGTACGCTTGGTACTTGCATGTATCGTGGTGATCTCTAGTTTCAACTTTGAAACCTGCTCATTAGCTTTAATGGTAACAGTCCAATGTAATAATGAGCTTTCTATGGCTGACCAGTACCCAAACGAATGCTTCATGGTTGTTTTTTTCCCCCTGCCAGGTTTTCCTATACAATGCTTATATTACTCTTCTACAATCATTCAGGCATTTTGCTAACTCATTAAAATAAGTTTATAGAAGAAATTACCAGCTCTTTGCCAGCACTACCACCAAAACCAGGATAATGTTTTCCTTAGAGATGTAAGTCCAGGCAGAAAGTCATTAAAAAAAAAAAAAAAGAATTTCTGGATTCTCCTCATCTCCTCTGATCAATGGTAAACCAAAAAATCTTTCAGCTAAGCTGCTCTTTCTTCACATTATGCATGGAAAATTTCTCCCACTGATCTATTAGCTCAGGAAATAGGAGAGGGAGATGGGTAGAAACTGTTTTTACATTCACTAATAGCAGAGATCATGTGAGAATGCTGCAAGCTGCAAGTCTCAAATATATGCTTGAATACGGAGTACCACAGATTTTAATTTTCCCAGATCTCAGCACTACAAAGGAAATAAAAAGTAAAGTGAAAAGCATTAGGCAGGATGTTATAATGGAAGGAATTGAGGCAGCACTACTATTCATTGCTAAGCTCTTGGCTATTTTTAAAGGAAAGGCTTATATCTTCTGAGACCTGAAAGCAGCCTGCAGCCTGCTGCAAAGAATGGAGGGAGATAACAAAGTCCAGACAGGATACTTTGATTGACAGCATTCATACTGGTCCACGAGTACCGAAATCATAATGAGTATTCCTCTCTTACAAAGTCATATGGAAAAATACAAGACTTGCTAATACAAGTTTTAAGAGTTTGCATATGAGAACAAATTAAAAACAAATGTGATTTATAATAATTGTGGTGTTTTGGTCTTCTTAATAGCATGCTGGCTGGGGTTGAAGGACTTTTTTGTGAAGTCCATTTGCTCATCCTTTAACAATGCTGGAATACTTTCTCTGGTTCACTTTGGAATTAACTGTGTTAACTCCTAACCGCAATTTAAAATATTTACAGTGATGAAAGATATTTTCATAAGTGGAAGAGATGTTTTATATTTTAGGATAATGAAGAAGAGAAAATGATGCTGGACTCAAGTTAAAGCTCTGTTATGACCTTGTGTGGACTAGACTCAATAAAATTCAAATAAGCTTAAGGCTAACAAACCACATTAGTAGATCCAATGTAATGCAATTCTCCATAAGTATATACCACAGCAGTGGGAATGAATGTCTTTTTACTTCCACAAAATATCTCATATTAAAAAATAGCTTAGGTTGCAAAAGACCTTTTAGATCATTGAGTCCAACCATTAACCCAGCATTGCCCAGTCTGACACAATACCATATCCCTAAGAGCTACATCTACACATCTTTAACATACTTCCAGGGTGGTGATTCAGCATCTTCCCTGGTCAGACTGCTCCAATGCTTGACAACCCTTTTGGTGAAGAAATTTTTCTTAATATCAAAAATTAAAACCTCCTTGGGTGCAACTTGAGGCCATTTCATTTGATTCTATGACTTACTTGGAAGATGAGACCAATCCCCATCTCTCTACAGCCTCCTTTCAGGTACTGTGGAGACCAATAGCATCTTCCCTGAGCCCCTTTTTTCCAGGCTAAACAACCCCAGCTTCCTCAGCCACTCCTCATAGGACTTCTTCAGCTTTGTTGCCCTTCTCTGGATGTGCTCCAGCACCTCTTTCAGGAAGTGATGGGCCCAAAACTGAACACAGTATTTAAGATTCGGCTTCACTTGTGCCTATCACTGCCCTGGTCCTGCCGGCCATGTTATTTCTGATCCAAACCAGGATGCCATTGGCCTTCTTGGCCGCCTGGGCACACTGCTGGCTCATGTTCAGCTGCTGTCAACCAGCACCTCCAGGTCCTTTTCTGCCACTCCGTTTTCCAGCCACTCTGTTCCCAGCCTGTAGCGCTGCATGAGCTTATTGAGACCCATGTACAGGACCTGGCACTCGGCTTTGTTGGACCTCATACAGTTGGCCTCAGCCCATCGATCCAGCCTGTCCAGATCCCTCTGTAGAGCATTCCTACCCTCCAACAGATCAACACTCCCACCTAACTTGGTGTTCTCTGAGAACTTAATGAGAGTGCACTCAACCCCCTTGTCCAGATCATGGATAAAGATATTAAACAGGACTGAGCCCAATACTGCGCCCTGGGAAACACCACTTGTGAGCAGCAGCCAGCTGGATTTAACTCCATTCACCACCACACTCTGGGTCCAGCCATCCAGCCAGTTCTTAACCCATCAAATATTCAAGCCATGAATAGCCAGTTTCTCCAGGAGAATGTTGTGGGAATTAATGACAAAGGCTTTATTGAAGTTCAGGTAGACAACATCCACAGCCTTTCCCTCATCCACTAAGTGGATCACCTTGTCATAGAAGGAGATCAGGCCAGTCAAGCAGGAACCTGCCTTTCACAAACCCATATTGGCTGACCCTGATCACCTGTTTTTTCTGTATATTCCACATGATGGAACTAATTTTATTCCTTCTGAATGATCAGATTATTTTTGTCTAATTTTATACATCTATCCCTATCTGTATTATTTTAAGTCCATATAGGCTGGTGTAGTTCTACATGAAAAGTTTTTGCTCCACTTTGTACTCAGGTTTCTCTCACAATTTTATATATATGAAAAAGCCTTCCAGACACATAAAAGTGGATGAATATAAGAAGAATGGAAATTCTGCTTGTTTAGTTAAATTTAATATTTAGAGAGATACACAAATTTTGTGAGATTTAACCCCTATCTATCACAATCAAGTCTTTATCTTTTTTTATTGTCTTGTGCAGCCACAAAGATTTGCCTTGGATACTTGGTTGCAACAGTGAATCTACACTGTAAAAATGGGAAAATATACAAGTCAGCCAAAGCGCAATTATGGTGTACACTGGAAATGTCCTCTTCCTATAAATCCTTTGAGAAGGATAAGTGGGAAGAAGTTTTCCAATAGCACGTTACACATGAAAGCACAATCACTGAAGTGGACACAGGCTACAAATTCTAGATTTTTCTGTAACAAAATGGGCTTCTCAGTTATCTCCGTAAGGAAGCTTACAGATTGGCATGGCTGCCAGTGTGCCAACTTACAAAGAGATGAAATAAGTCTGCAGCATCATTATAGGTCAATGGAATATAAGCCAAAAGCAACACAGTATTTAGGAAATGGATGCTGATAATAAAAGAGCCACTCTAATTTCCTGTGGAGATCTTAAATTAGCTCTTCCCATATGCATACTGGTTCACACTGATAGTTCTGCAAGATAAGCACTTTTACATACCTCATTGGTAAGTAACTGATTTTCTTCTTAGAGAACAAAAACTGTTGCATTAATATTATAATTGTGGATTTATACGGCAGGAAAGGCCACCTATTTGCTTTCTGGTTAAAAATATGCCTATGAAGTCAGAGAAAAC
This sequence comes from Oriolus oriolus, assembly GCA_013400235.1. Classification (NCBI taxonomy): domain Eukaryota; kingdom Metazoa; phylum Chordata; class Aves; order Passeriformes; family Corvidae; genus Oriolus; species Oriolus oriolus. The sequence goes on from VXBT01011641.1 coordinate 456,868, forward strand.
TTAGCCCTGATTCTAGATATAAAAAACAGTAGTTTGCAGATCAGAGACTCAGTTAAATATACAGAGTTGCAATAGTACACTTTTTGAAAAAATTCTCATTTCCTGCAACTGAAAGATATTCATTGCCTTCTATTGCCAGAGCTTGGATTAGAAAAAACATTAAAAAGAAATACTTGGAGCAGCGTAGACAAATATGTATTTGAAGCAATTATTTAAAAGCAAATAAAGTTTGCAAGGCAGATCAGACCGCAGGATTCATAGCGCTTTTAGTAACCTCACAGTTACCAGAATCATACACTTCACACAAAATTATTCAGAGAAAAAAATTCCTACAATATCTTTAGGCAACAAAGGATACTTGTGGTCATCGTGTGAATTCTGTGTGCTCAAACTCTGACACAAACTAAGGATTTTCTTCTTTGTACTAAGTATGGGAAAGCCTGCTCCTTTGAGAATTAGAATAGCTTTCGAAGACTTCTGATTTAAATTTCAAACTCTTGATCATAGCCAGGGAGCAAATGTTTGTATCCTGAAATTGAAAATTGGGTTCTTTAGCTCTATACCAAGTGAAAATATTAAGCATTTTGTTGCATCCACTATGTGAGCCAAGTTCCCCACTGTGCCTTCAAATCCACAGTGAATGAACCATATTTGGATCTGCTTATCAGAAGGAGACATTTAGAAAGACAATGAGCCTGTCCTGCTAGACGGAGACTCCTGATGCTTTTAGATAGGCCTGCGGTGAACTGCAAAATGGGCCCTAAAATCAGGCTGACATGGTCGCTTAACAAGCTGTGGTATTAGCTGTTGGCTCAGAGAATTTCTAGTGTCACCCACAGGGCTGATGATGGCAGCCATCATAATTAGAATGCATGAATCAAAAACACCAGGTGAAGATTTTGCCTTGGAAGAAAGAAAAGACAGAAGGAGGGAATTACCATGCCCTTTGACTACTAAGCTGCTGCATGCAGCTGGATCAGTGACCAACAGTGACTGGGCGGATTATGCTATGGAGATACTTGCTATAGCCTTACACTTCCCACACCCAGCGACTGTCAAAGCAAACGCTGTGAACGACTTCAAAGGAAGTGATACAAGAGGCTACATGGGGGAGAAAGGTAACCCCACTAAAGACTGCGGGAGTGGGGGTAGGGGGGATGCATCCAGGCTTTTCTTTCAGTTTAGCAAACAATTTCTGTTAGATTTGGTTTATTTTATTAATTCTATCACTCTGAATTCATCCCTAAAAATGCAGAACTCTACTGTTTGCTGAAGTGGAAAATCTATGTAATCTTAACTGATATGACCTTGAAAGGGATTTGCTGAACTTTTGTATGATTGGATTTTTCCCAACCTTTGTAGACTCTTGATTTTAAAATCTCCCTAACAAAAGCTCTGCCAGGAAAGCTGTTATTACAAAGATGCTTCTCAATGGGGAGAAGTGGGCTAATTGCAAGCACTTCAGTGAAATAAAGGAAGGTTTTGCAAACAACTACAGAATTGACAAAATGCACCACATTGCTGTTAACAGAAACTATGGGGGAGAAACATCAGAAATGGCAAAGATGTCTAATATAAATAGATGCTATAAGACTAGCTAGAAGAGGCTGTACAAGATTTCAGATAATTCATAAACAGTAATTGCTCGTCTGACCTTGATGTGACTACAGAAATTCCATTAACTCACAAATCTTGACATTTAATTACATACTAAAAAATATTCTACCATTTATTTTGACAGGGTCTACAATAATCCTGCATTCGACTTTTATCCATGTTTTCAGCTGCTTTTCCCATACTGCAATTTATTCCCAAAGTCACAAATAAAAGACACACTACAGACTGTACTGTTACCTAGAATGTACTTTAGTTCTTTCTAAAATTTGAGCTCAAACACTATAAAAAAGTGGGGCTCACAATGACATGACACCTTTTACTTGTATTATGCAGTCGAATTTTTTTCTCTCACACCCAGTTTTAAAGGCACAGAATTCATATCGGGGCGATATGGGATACAACATCATAAAGTCACCCCAAAACAACCACCCTACAGATTATTCACCTGAGACAGCAAAAAATCACTGAGGAATACTGCAGCAAATTATTTTATAGAGCAGTTTAAAACTAGAAAAAGAATTACAAGCATTATATTAATAAATACTAAATAACAAGAAAAAAAGCTTACTAGATTTGGAAATGCTATAGTAGTGTTTGAATATTCATCTATAGCACTTAATAAAAAAAAAAGTAAAATATAATCCAGACATTGCCACGAAGATGACAATTGGTGTGATGAAAAATGTTGTTTTAAGTCCTAATGAGGAAGGTTTTGGGTTTTTTATTCATGTGGTCTAAATGAAGTAGACTCTAGGGAGGTAAAAAGTCAGAATACTGTACATCAACTGTACAACCCTACTCTAGAATTACTGGATTATAGCAATAGTTAAAGTGTTTTTTCCCATTTTCATGCAACTGTCAACAAAAGTAGGTTTTTTTCCCTCTTTATATGTAAAGCTCAATTTTGAGGCACTTGACTGTTCTACATTAGTTGCACTATCTGCATCTACCTACTGTTTGACTCACCAATTCTTAATCACCGTATAAAATCTTTCAATTTAAATACAATAGACTTTTTTTCCTGCCTCAGAACAAAAACTAATGTTTTTACTGAAAATTTCTTGGCTTTAAGAAATGATTTCACATAATCAACTGATTTGAAAAAAATAAGAAGAAATATACACATAATTCTACATATTCTAACTCCACACTACTATGAGGATAATAGGTGAAACAAATTACTTTTTTTTTGGGG
>VXBT01011641.1:459696-503314 GCA_013400235.1 Oriolus oriolus
GGGGGGTGGGGGGTTTGGGTTGGTGTTTGGGTTTTTTTAGTGCACTCAGCCGTCAGGCAGAAGCAAAAGAATTTCTGGTAGCTCCTTATTGCAAAAATACATAAAGACAGATTCCTATAGGATTCCTACAAATGTTACCACTCATCAGTCTGAAACTAGGTCATAAGCTATATTTGAAAAATACATTGAAAACATTGTATTCTACTTAAAAGATCCATATCAGTGTATGTACGTATATATACATACTATGACAGAAAAAAACCCACGAATGTAGTATTTTATGGGTTACAAGATTCATTGTGCATCATCATTATTTCTCAAAAGAAACAAAAGATTTACACTTAACAGCACTTGTGTGCTTACATATACAGCTACCCAAAAACTAGTAGCTATTGCTTTGTGTTAAACATATGGCTGAATATATATATATATATAAAGACACTTAAAAAAATGAAATATTTCCTTCACTAGATTTTTCTTATTACATTACTCTTCTACCTTCTGCTTTTTGGTAGGAGCTACATCTCAAATTTTTTTGTTCTTGTTTGAATCTGTTATTTTATAACAGACACTCCTTTCTGAACCACAGAGAAAGGAACCATTGACTTCTGCACTGGCTTCTTGTGATCTTCTCCCTCCAGTCCATCTGAAACCATTCTCAGCACATATCTCTTCAGTTTGTATTTATATAGTGCTTTCTTTTCTCTCATTATAACAAGTTACGTTTTCTCATTTGTGAGGGATCTCTCTCCAGCTATAAACCCCTGCAATGCTCTCCCCAGTCTTGGTGCCCGTTTTTCTCTAATTCTGTGGCACAACTGAATAAACAAAAAAAAAAAAGCATGTCTTTTGCCTGCTTATTAAAACTTTGCTATTAGCATTATCAACAACATTTTATCTCTCCTTTGACCAGTTCATTATATACTATGACAGCTCTATTAACTTCAATACACTTACTTATTTATGCCAGACAAGCTCTTTGCAGGTTTTCAATAGGAAACACTACACCTAAAAAGCAGAAGACAAAGCAAATAAAATTGCCTTTACTCCCCCCATCACATCAGTTGCATTCTCAAAAGTAGTTTGCATTTATACTCCTCTAACATCCTGTTTCTTTCATTCCAGGTTTACTGTTCTTCCAACTCTGACCCCAGCAAATACTTAACATGCCTCCTATTTGAGATCAAATCCTTTAATTGTACATTTTAGGGTGAATATAGTAAGTTTTCTGATTTGTTGTTTTCTAAACACTTCAGCACTGCAGCATCTAAAATACCCTTTCCTGTAGAGTATTTTTTGTATGTAATTACTTTTTGTTTTTTAATACCTAGCTTTACAGACTTTTCTTCAGAATTGGTCCCTTACATTTCACTGGCTCTTGGAACTCATGTCCCAGATTAAAAATAAGGGGGTAGACATTAACTACATGAGATTAGGTACATAAACTATAAAAACGGGCATGTGACTTTTACAGTTTCATTGATTTTGGCACATTGTAACAAGAGCAGGGATGATTCACATTATACCTTTCATTTTTTCTCCTACACTGTGGTCTTGGAACTTCTTGAGGAGAAAGGAATATCCAAGGCTTCCTTCCATTGTCTTTTCAATGCGTTCATAGTTGCTGAGATTGTCTGCTCCATCTACCTAGTCTGTCTGACTGTCCAAAAATCAAGTTCCTTAATGACTTCATCAGTCAACACATCCTAAGGAATGTATTGGTGACCGTCCAAGTTCCCTCTCAGAAATAAAAAAATAGGATGGAAATATTGCCCTGCAGATCCTTTTCTCTCTGCCTCAGATGGTGAGGGAGAGAAATAGACGAACATAGTTCAGCAAATTTCCTTGCTTTCCTCAGCAGGGAGGCTTGCACGTGGCGGAGCATAGCAAGAAACATGATTTCCACTGGGCCTCAGGCAGCAGCCAAATTTCACAGCAGGGGATGAATCCATGGCCACTTCTGAGTCTACAGAACTGCACATAACACAGGCCTCTCATTATAAGGTTGCACAAACCTCTGGAGACTTTCTGCTGTTGCCATATTAACAAGAAATGAGTGGTTTGCGTATGTCACAGGAGCACTCTGTTAAATAATACTGCCTTGTATTATGCATATTTGTATGTGTGCATTTCTCTTCTGATAAGGCACAGAGGAATCAAAGGGAGAACAAGGATTTACTGTATGAAGCTTCCAGCCCCATGTGCAAGGCAACACAGCTTGTGACAGCCACAGTGACATCACCAAGCTGGAAAACAAATGGCAGCGTGAGGTTCAGCTTATTTTTCAGCTTTATCTTACACATTTCAGAAGCTGCTCCTACCACTTTCATGTAATTCTCTAGTAGATTTCTATCACATAGAGTCGCTTTTAATAGATTTGAATTTTTTTGATCTTCAATAAAGTCTACTCTACTCCTTTGAGAAAAATCTTATTACTTTGAAGATATTTCTCTGCTCGCCTGCACTCTGTGAAATTCTTTCTAAAACAATAAAAGCTCTAAATATAAATTAGTCTTCTAAAAATGACTGCATAGGTAGTTTAATGACCATTCACCATGCCATATAAATCATAAAGCACAGACTGCATAACTATAGATTGGCAGACTACTCAATTTTCAGGCACCAAATGTGAAGTCTGAAAGAGAAATACACATATCTTGGTTCCTTAAGAATAAACTCATATGAAACACTAATGAAATCAAAAGAAGTTACAAGGACAACACATCAAGCAGTTGAAATGAAACTGTTAGTGATAATTAGGAAAAATTGACATATTAAAAGAAACATGTATTACAAAAAAAGACAAGAGGGATATGTACAAAGGAAAATACTATGGCCATCACAAATAAAAACGTCAGAATTAAAAAAAAATATTTTAATTCTGTACTTAGGCAGAAAGCTTTTTGTATACATGATCATGGTAATAAAATCAGTTCCTTGTTGACAGTAGCTAGAAATAATGTTTAACACAGTTCTTAAACCGATCATTTTAAAATCAGAAAGTCAGATAAAGTAGAAGAGTTTTGAAAGAATTAACTGCTGAGCTCGCAATTTCTTTTTTCAGTATGTGTGGGAATTAACTGGGCTGAAATTTTAAGAGTCCACAGCCAAAGGAATAACACGTCTGAAATAATGCATTTGTAAGTCCTTGTAAGTGTGGGCCTGTGGCCTGTCAACAGTGTCCGGTAAAACACTGAAGTTTTAAAGGTATTATCAAAGATAAAAAGGAATATAATGCAGCCAATGCCAGTCAAGATGGGTTTTTAAAGAATGGGTTTTATCAAAAAAACCCATCAATTTTTCATATCTTTACATATTTGACCGATAAGATTTTTACTCTGAACATAGGAGGTCTTGACTTCAGTGATGTATGTAACTTGATAAATCAGAGAATCTTGCTTACTCTATACAGTCATTTTTACACGTATTTATCAGAGAAAACACTGGCTAAATAATATATCTTAGAACAAGAAAAAGGGTGTCATTACCATGCAGATGGTGTCTAAGTTTTTACTTTCCTCCTTACCTAAATCTATTACTTTATGGCAGTGTACAATGGAAAGAGATGGATTCAAACATCGGTTATGTAACTAATCAAGTATTTCTTGACCAATTTTTGTACAATAGCCATAAAAGATATTAGAAATGAGACTGCAATAATCTAGTCTTTGGCTCTCAATGGATTTGTTGTACTACTTGTACTTCACGACACTTAAGAACTACTGCAAGTGTAGCAACCAAAAACTGTCTAATGATCAACCCATGACACTAACTTAATTCATTATCTATCAGATGAAAGCTTGCCAGGCAATTGAGAGCACAATTCAGTTCTCCAGCATTTTTCTCGTACTTCTTACGCCCAGAAACCTATGACTGACGGTTTCCTACCTCGACTTCAGCAGGGAGCTCATTTCTTCCCCTTTCAACATTCTGTTGAAGTTCAGCCAAACTTAGCTCACTCAGAACATAATGATATTTTAAGGAAGAAGTGTGGAAAAATGTTTTTATTTTATAGTTTAAAGATGGATAGACCTTGGGTCTATTCACCCTTGATGATCCTTATTAGCATTTGCATGTGATTAAAGAATATGCTTTTTAGAAATTTAAAATGTAAACATAAAGGACATTTTACTTAGATTTTATTCATTTTTAATACTGCTGTAGGGCTGAGTTGTAGTGTTTTTCCCAGGATGAAGACTAGAAGGAACTCTATTAATTCCTCCAGGAACAAAGGACAAGGAAAAGTAAAAAAAATACATATTACTTCTACATATTGTAGAAGTAATAAACTGACAGTGTAAAAAACCAGAATTTATCAAGAAGTCTTCACCTTTGTAGAGTAACATTTCTAACTCAAGAAAATAAGAAAGAGAAACATTGAGGGAAAGAAAACAGAAAAAATGGAAATAAAGAAAAGCAAGGAAGGTAGAAAGAAGGCCCCTGAGCCTTTTCCTCTGAGCCTTTTCTTCTGCTGCTTAATTGTTCAAATAATTGTGACAGTATCTTCCACTATAATATCCTTCTACCTAATCATATTAAACAACTTAATAACTGTCTTCCAACAATATACATATGTGAGAATTGTGCACACTGTCTAAAACAGCTCAGACCACTGTAGTCAGCTAAGGGTGTTACAGCCCTTTGGAAATATATTTGGGAAAGTGCTCTACAGGAGCATTTGGCTACTGGGTTGTCCTTAGTGCATTCTGAATTGCCACTCTGCCATCAAAATCTGCAAAGTATTCCTGCAAAACATACAGACAGAAGGCCAGGGAAGCAGCCTCAACAGTTAATCTCCTCTACCTTCCTGTTTTTAAAAAACTGTTTATTACAAATAGAAAAAACCTATCCATAGCATTTAAAAAACCACTTGAACACATCACAAATTGAAAGAAATATAAGGCGCTAAGTGCTAAAGACAAACATACATTTCATAAAGGAATGTCTCCAGCTGATCTCTTTATTAAGATTGAAAAAGGGAAACATCCAGTTGAGATTTTTGATTCCTATTCAGAATTTCATGTTTCTTTTTACTTTTCTCCCTTCTAAGCAGAAGGAGACTATAGGTGCCCTCGAGTAACCTTCCCTTTTCCTTTTCGTACAATTTTCACAAAAGTGTTGACCAAAATGGAATTTAACAGTCAAGATAAGGATGTACATCAATTTATGTAACATTGTAATATTTTCCATAATATTCCCTACACAGCCCAAATATTATTCAGTTTTTTGACCTCTGATACATTTTAAGCAGATGTCTTCATTGAGCTGTCTACAGCGATGCCTAGATCTTTGTCCTGAGAGGCTATGTCTAATTCAGAGCCCCTCAGTACATAAAGGATACTGTAATTCACTCAGTGCAGTGTCTGCTGTTTCCCACGTAGGGAGGATGAATTTCATCAGCCAGTGTTGAATTTATTTTTGTTTGATGTGTCAGGTTCTTATGGTGTTCTTCATAATTCTCCTTAGTCTTCAATAATTCATATAAACTATCACCACTGGCTAATACTTCCTCCTTGGTAAACTGCTCCCCACTTCTAGGTTTTTAAAGCAGCACCAGGTGCAGTGCATATTCTGGAGAAAACCAATTGTTAGCATTCTTCCAGACATTTCTTTCTTGTGTTATTTGCAGTAAGCCTCTACCAGATAACATGAGAAAACGAAGAGATTTCCTTTGCATATTTATTTAATTACCCCAAAAAGATTTTTTAAATCCTCTGCAAAGTCTGAGGGATGCATGCTGAAATTTCATAGTCAAGACTACATATTAATAGGGATTTCATTATATATTCTACAAAAAATGGCATATATTTTAGTTCTAATCTTCTTATCCCTTATTTTTCGTCTGTAAATCTCTTTGCATTGGGAATTCTACACTGCTCCGGTGCTTGGAGAACACCCTGGTATTCTGAAGGCAGTACTGGAATTTGAAAACAAGTTTTAAACATTTTGTTGACTCTCATGCTGTTGGAAAACTAATCAAAGAAAGTGCATCTGGATATAAACCTTTAATTTTTCATTACATTTCTTTAAATTGAATTTTCCGAGGTTCTCTTTCTAATAACCATACATGGTCCTAGGTTTTGTAATTTTCCTTACTAGTTAAGGAAACATTGACTTGACAACAGAAGAATAATTTGCAAATCTTTGAATATTGAGTAATTTCTGCTGACATCAATAGAATGCAGGTATTTAGCTGTAAGATATCCTTTTGAAAACCAACAGACTTTAGCACCCTATTACAGTTGAAGTTAATGCAAATTGCTTATGCTCAATACGTTATCAAAACAGACAATTAATTTAACCAGAACTATGGATGCTTATTACAATGGTTTCTGATGTTCTATATAGAAAATTAACTGGTAACAAGATATCTCTGGCCAACTTTAAAGCTTCCAAGATTTTTATTTCATTTTGCTTTTCAGTCATATGGCAGCTTGTTTGAGGTTTGCTTTGCTCTGTTAGTTCATACTTTCTGTAGTAACTTCTTTAAGATCAGGTATTAAACTGACATTGGCAACAGTCTCAGAGATATTTCTATTGAAGTCATTTTGGTGACTGTATTAATTAAAGTCACATTCGGTTCTGAAGGTGTTTCCCACATTGCTCTGCAAGCTCATGATGTGACACCTAAGGCAACTTTGCAGGAAAATTAGACTGTCTGGTAGTCACAAGTCAGATCCTATGTCTGCATTTTTCTGCTGATGTTGGTTGTTGATTTGCATGCCAAAGTTCCAGTAAAATCTATGAATGTGAGATAAAAAGCAGCACTCACAGAATGCTCATGGTAGCAGACAAAAAAAATATAGACTACCTGTAGGGGTGCTTCAAATAAGTAGTTTAGGAAAATGATCGTATGATTACTGACCTATTACCACAATGGGTCTGAATTAATGACATCTTTTTTGGTCATTTTACAGTTTCCTTGTTACTGCTCTGGCTTATATCTCCAGTGACCACATGGCTCAAGGAAGAGAAATACCTTTATAACTGAAAACCTGTTTTATATATCCAAATTGAAGTGTGAATAGCGCAGTCATATGATCGGCGTGGTACTATTCTCACAGACGAAGATTTGTTGAGGCTGTCAAGAAGCAATGTTAGTGCATGAAAGCTTTTCTATTAGATTAGAATACCAAATTCAGATTGTCAAAATGGCTGTATATTGCTATTTTTAAATTAATGTATTGTCACTTGAAATAGGAGACATTCACTGATTCCATGGTGTCCAGTTCTGCAATGAATGAAACTAGGGAGGGGAAAAGAGAAGCTGAATACAGATAGCTCTGGCTTTTACAGCTACAATGACTGGGCAAGAGTAGGGGGGAAGACACACAGCACTCATTTAATGAAGGGACCTCAACCTTTCTGCTTTTGAAGGAAGATCCCCTTGACTGTTATTCTGCAAGTGACTACACGAACCCTGAATAAAGTTTCACAAGCATGAGAAAGATTTCAGCTCAGTAGTAACATCACCACTGTAGCCTGTTTCAAGGTCCTTTAAAGCTGTTCCATTTATGTGAAATGGCAATTTTTTTACAGGTTTGAGAAATCACAAAGTTAATCAGATCATTACAACTCATGTAAATTTTTATGTTCATGTGAATCTTCATATCTACATAGATTATAATGTTTAGAATCACATTAGGAACAAAACCTGGAAAATGAGAATTCACTATTACACTCCTGATGAAAGCTTAACTTTGGGCAGTTGCAGGTCAAATTATTTCTATTCTGGAGTTTTGTAATTGATAACAGAAGTTCCCAGGAAGCATGAAGCCTCATCTCTATGTTAAATTAGTAAGGCACCTTTGCATATACTTTCCTGACATTTTTCTTAGTACTTGTCAATCTCACAATAAGCACCAACTTAATTTTGAACATGTATTTGTTAGATTTTCATCTTAAATATAAGAAGCAGTGCTACATGCTTTGTATTAAGCTTTTGAGAGATAATCCACTGTCCTTGGGTAAAAATGTTATTTTAAACTATCAATAACTTTCAATTATAATGCACAGGAAATTACTAATAAGGTGTCTTTTAAAAATAATTTCAGTAAAATTCATAGTGAAAGTGAAAAAAACCCAAATCAATATACAGCTGTGAATAACTACCATGAAAGCTTAAGTACTCTCCAGATTCAAAAGGAACTCATTAATGCTTGGATAGCTCTACTGATGGATGGTGAGCAGCTTATTATAGCTAGATAATGGCTATAACCTAGATATTATCTGAAATAGTTAAACCACACTTTACGTCTTTAGGAAGGATACTTCAGCTACATGAATGAGCCAACATTGTTTATTCAAATGGGAACGTGTTCAGCAGCCAGGAAGCAATGAAAGAGGATGAAGTGTTCTCTATTGGATTAGAATGCCTAGATGAGAATGTCAAAATTGCTTTCTTTCCTGAATGTATATGTCTGTTCTTGATTTCATATATTGTTATGCTATGTGATTCACTCATTAATTTCCTGCTGTCCAACACCATAAAAACCTGCTAAGCTGAAAAGGATGGAATTAGAAGAATTTTTCTTTTGGGTTTAGTGTGGACCAAGCCTTTGGTAAGAGAACCTAACTGCAACTCTGACTTCATGCCCACAGAAAACACAAACACCCTCGTCCTACCTAGCTAGATAAGCATGTTAATGCTTATATTGCCACACTATATTTTAATGTACTCTACCATACTTAACCCTCAAAAAAGTATTCACAAAGTACTTCTTTCCAACATCCAATAATATTATTTGTCTTTACTGGTCTCATAGATGAACTGAGTACAAATTTCTATTACCTACTAATCAGTATACAAAGATATACAATACCCTACATTACTTCATGGATTTTTTTGAAGAGTTTTCTTGGGTATTAGTACAACAATAGCAATCTGGGAGGAATAACTGTTGCAAGGACAAGAATCTGTGTACTCTGAAGCTACCCTGCTCCCTACTTTACAGCTTTTAATTGTATTTAAAAATGAAAATAAAAATAATACAGGCTTCTATATAGCAGATAGAAAACTACATAGAGAGTGAATCTAGGTGTTTCTGCAAGGAGGAAGATAGGAAGTCTAAAAAATAAAAGAGATAAAGGAGACTTCAAAGGCAAATCAAAGAACTAAAAAAAGGCAATAAGAAAGGAGATACAGACAGTTGAAGAGGAGAAGGCAAATTATTTATCTGAGATGCATTAAAAATTAGCTACAGCTTTTAATGGGTGAAATTATGGTAAATTCCAAGCAAGACTGCAGATTATGTCTTTTCAATTAGAAATACATTTTCTACAAGCTGGCAGTGCCAATGCAGACTTGGAATTTCCTCATATTCTCTCCATTATCTTTGCTTTGAGGAAAAAAAACCAAATTAAACCTCACACGTAAACTGAGGAATTTTAAAAGACCTATATTGTTCAGAATACTGTATGCAATTCAGGAAGAGTCCTTTTTGGTCAGATACTGGACACAGCATTACACACTGAATAAAAAATTTGAGTTAATCACTAGACCTCTCCATTCCATTCCTAATAGTAGCATAAGATTCTATCAAAGTTATACAAATGCCAGAAGATGCTTTGTGATTTGTGGTGTTTAGACAGTCAAGTAAAACACCAGTGCAGTACTCATTTATGCACACAAACATATACAAATATAGAGAAAAAGGATTATAAACTAGCACTGTTGCATGCTTGTGTCTGTGTGTGTGCTAATGCACACACATTCACCAGGTGTATGTAAAGGGAGGAGGAGCATTAACTAAAGGATAACATCTGCTTTCAAGAAGAAATGCTAGATTAAGAATCAAACTCAGAGAGAAAATTACATCAAATAAATAAATACCCTGGCATATTTACAAGTTTGAATTTAGATAAAAGCCAGGGTTTAGTCAAAACATAAGAACTGATTTACCTATTAACTCTGTTCTGCCAGGAACAATTCGATATTGAACAGGTCATTCTAACACTTAAAAACTGACTAGCTGCAGGTCAGAAGACATTCATAAAATTCATACAGATAAAGTCGTTCCATGCTGCTTTTAGATCTGTTGAAGAGCTCAGACAGAGAAAATAGAAATGTTCTTAGATTTCACAAATAATTAAAAGCACTCCCTTTATTTCTCCTCCCTCAGTTAATTCCAGTGAGAAGGCAATTCTCTATATGAATATCAAAATGATTGATGCTAAAAAGCAAAAATATATAATAATTTTTATATGACCACAGTTGTACAAATCTCAATGAAATATAGAGAACTAAAACCTATTGTGGTTATGTAATTTATTCTTCCTGTTTACTCAATGTATTGGACAATGGTGTCACGGCATGCTAAACAAACACAATACATTCTCACTCATTTTATTCCACACTGACTGGTGTCATGTTCTGAAGAACACTCAAAGACTGAGCTTGAGAGCAGTAGTTAAAAATGGCAACTGGCTGTCAGTGGTGTAGTTTGTCATTGTTCCACAGACAAAAGGCAGACTGTCACAATAAACAGCATTTATTCATTTCAGATTTGTGGCTTAGGGCTGAGGAAGGGGAGGTGTCATTCGTAGTAATTGTAAAACACATAAATAATAATAGTAGTCTGCAAATCATTTATCAAAGAAAACAGTGGGAGTTGGCAGTGATGGAGCCAAGAAAATGGATGCTTCCAGCACAACCTAATTTACAGCTCTTTTAAAAAAGCCGCATTTTTTTCTTTCATAACAGTAAAATGGAATGTTTTGTATTAACTGCTTATGTGGTGGGTAAGAACAACTAAATCATGATTTTAACGACTTATTTTAAACAAACCACTGAGTAGCTTTCTGAACATGATTACTGTCTACTCAGCTGCTGTCAATATTAGTAACCTAATTTCACTAATTAAAAAACATTTCATATTGATATTGGCATCACCTCCTCTAGCTTTCTTTGCTTTAAAATTGCATCTTTTAAAAGAAATTATACTTTGTGAAAATACTCTGAATTGGCATTTGAATAGAAGAGACTTCTTTAACTTAATGCTTATGTCTGTTTTTTCAGGGTGACTCTCAAATCCTAACAATAAAATTTTGTTAATAATTTCGTGGGCTGAAATTATAAAGCAAACAAATTAACGTTGTTCAGGTTGGCATTAATATTTTTTTTTTAATTTGAGTGCAACTCTCAAGGCAGCCATGATCATCCTTCTCTCTTGTAAGCTCCTGTCCTGATTTACAAGGCTGAAGTCCTAGGTCAGCGACACATTTTAACTGGATTATGACACCCCCCAGCCAACCCCCTGAGGATCTGCAAAAATCTGGGAAGCGAAGTGAGGAAAAAAAAAAGACACTGGCAGCTGAAAAGGCGTTCCAAAAGGAAACTCCTTATTTGCTACTGCATGGTGAAAGTCCTGCTTCATCTCATAACCACTCCTGCTGCTGTCCCGAACACTGATAATATTTATTAGAGAGCAATCTCTTCTCACATACCCAGAAAAGACAGATGGATATGAGTTTTTCTCTGGCGAACCACACAATGTTCACCAGATGGAAACAATGCTCCCTATATAGTTTCTCAGGCATTTCTGCCTACAAATCCTTCCCTCCCAGCACGTCTCAAATCCTATCAGGAACAAGGGCATAAAAAGGCTAAGCAAAGGACAGGTATGTCGGAAAGACTGAACTTGTGTTTCAGAATGGATCTCTTCCGTGAAAAATCTTATATAGTTTGGTGGAGAGAGAACAGAGTGAAAGAGATGACCTGGAATGAAAGAGTGGAGAGTCATATCAGTATATCAACCAGGAAATGTTATCACAGCTGTTACTCCTTTAGGTATAGCAGAGAAGGAGAGCTCAGGAGCTGCAAGAAGAAACATGTCTGGCAGTGCAAGGGTAGCTCACTGAAGAGTGGGTGCACATGACCAAATCCAAGATAAGCTTTGGCATTCTTGTCGTAATAAGACAGGATCTTTCCTAACTGATTTTAAAATTGAAGAAGATGCTAGGTTTGGGCAGTCAGGACATGAATTTATGAGAAAAGGAGACAACAAATGTAAAGCTTTACTTGTTTAAGAACTACAGCTACAAGAATTAACAAAAATAGTACACTGAAGAACGTTGAAAAACTAGCTGCTAACCATCTTTTAGAAAATATTACTAAAAATAGAAAAATAAACATTCTAAGATTAAAACATTGTCTGAACAGAAATGGCAAAATTTGGGATTGATTTTAAATAAACAAGCACAAAAGCAGGGGCTTAGTCCCTTTAGAAGGGACATTTCCAGTCCAACATCAACTACACTGCTGTAATCTTCAATTAAAGTGAGACAATTTCATCTAATCTTATTGCTAAGAGCAACAAGCAGTAACGTAAAAATTTTAAACCAGAATTTATTCAAAATTAGTTTCTGTTAGAGCAGTTAGAAATCTAAGCATAACATTTCTATATTCAGAGAAGACGTATCTTGAAATAATGAAAATATTCTTACCTATGTTATCTTGCTATTGATTTTGTAGAGGTGCTCTTGAACCTTTCCCCACCCCCTTCTACCCTTCTTTAGAGAATAAAATACAAATATATGTGGGCACACAGTACTACTCTTCTGGGTTTGGCATACAGTCTTAAATGAGAAACAAAATATTGATAGTATGCCTCTCTCTTATGCAGACTACTAACATCTTTAGCTTCCTTTTTTTGTAAAATTTCCCTCTCCTGTTTTGTTACAAAAGCCTGGAATGCTATACTTGAAGAAACTGAACTTTTGGGTGCATTTTCTTGGTTAACTTTTGCCATATAACGAACCTTAAATTCTTCTGTAGTCTTCATAAAGTCAGTCCCTTTTACTCAGGAATGAAAGCTTATATATTTGAATATATGATTTTATCCTGCGCTCAGTCAGGTGCATGGTGTTCGTCGCATCCTGTACACAGTTACTCAGAGTGACAAACACATGCAATCGTTAAAGAGTGATGATAACCTTCATTCTAATTGCATTAGTACACCAGCTCTCTCAAATGAAGGCAGATTTCCCATAACAGGAACAGCTAAGCACAAATGTAAATGGATCGATGGTGTCACTCATAAACGATGATCATGGCCAGCGACCGACAGTGGACAATCACTCACGCAATAACACAATCACTCTGCAGTTAATGCATGTCACTACTGATTTGCAGGGAAATTTTTGAAACCAGAATTTGCATGGTCTATTTGAAACTTCCCTGAGCTGAATACCTAGCATTTTGCTTTCTAGTGGGAGTTGTGACAGTAGCACTGCTCGCAGCAAACTGCCACTGTCGTTTGTTCTGCTTCAGTGCTGTTTGACTGTCACAGCCTGTCATGTAGGAAGAAAGCACCGCATCTAACCCCCTGTGACAAGGTTTAATCACCCCTATTACTCCTATTGGCTGTTCAAGCCACCTTGGGGTGTGCAGCACACAGTTATAGATCTAAAAAATCCTTGCTTTATAAATGGAAAGGCTAAAATCTGGTCTGAGTCGATCAATCTTCTAACACACAATTGAAAGGAAGTAGAAGGATTAGATAAACAATACTAATGCAACGCTTGAGATAATTTTTTCACCTTTACATCTTTTGCATCATTAGGAGTACTAAATGATTTATTTTACTTCAAGATTACTTTTTAAATGGATTCCAGGTATTCAAAATCTTAATGGATTGTTATTTCTTTCTAGCAATCATTGCTAGAATGTGGACACACGGAAGAGTGTTACATTTGGGTTCAATTTTTTATGCCAAAATTAAGTGACAAAGGTAAATGTATCACAAGGTATACCTGTCCAAATGTTAACGCTGGGTCAAAGGGCAAGGGGAGGAACACGTAGAACAAGCTTTGTACAAAGGGAAAGTTAAACTTAAATCTTCCTCATACAAATTAGCATTAATTAATTAAAACTTCGTATATGCTTGATCTATCTAAGGAAACCATTTCATTGCTGTTCCACATGGAAAACTCTATCTTCAAGCTAGTTTTAAGAATGTACTTTATGAGACTGCAGTCCATACTATTTATACTTAAGGCCTGAAGGACACATGTGTCAGCAACAGAGACTGGCTCAGCTGGTTAGACCATGGTGCTAATAATTCCCAGTCCTTTTGCTCACAGCTGGTTATCCAGAAGCCCAGGTAACATACACCAATCACATTTTTGCACACCAAAAAATCTGTTTTCTTGAGCTGGTCTTATTAAATCCAAGGTCTATTTACTGGGACAAAAGGAAATCATTGCAATAAGAAAACATATTAACCCACTGTGAGTATAGCTTTAAGCAAGATATTCTAGTATTATGAACTTCTAATTACTCCATCAGGGCAATCTTAGGCCTGATAAATGATGTTAGTGTGAGTCTTTACAATGGGAGATTCTTATGCTTGAGAACATCATTAACACAGGTGTTATTTCAATTGACATGCATTTGTAAATATCACATTTGTTTTGCAGAGACTGGGCAAGAAACAAGTACAGCCTGACAGAGCAGATAACTTGGTGAATCAATAATCTAGCACAAGGATTTATATCCTTACATCCCTGCTTTAGCCCAGTTATGAAAACACATGAGCAAGCACACATCCTGCAGAATCAGAATAAATATTCATGCTGCTTTCATCATATACCTGCAAAGGTTCCTACAAATTAGGGATGAAATTTTCTAAAAGCCAAACATAAAAAAACCCCCTCACTGCCAGGTAGAACTGTCACTACTCCTTTTTATTGTGATTAAAATGAACTCTTTAATTTTCTAACTAGTATGTCAAGTGAAATAAAACATAATCTTGGGCCAGAGCATTTTAAAACTTTTAAAGAGCGTGAGAATGTGTCAATGGGTGGAAAGTGCATTACACAAGGGCTTTAATTTTTCATGAAAATTCTATTTAACAGGAAGGTAGATTATTTTTTTCAAATATAACCACACTTACCTGTGTTTCTTCTGGCCACCTTAGGTAAAAAAACCCCCAAACCCAAATTCTAGCTGCCAGTGAAGTTTCAGTATTCCCTCGATTCTTTCCCTGAATTACCAAATGTAAAAGACCCTTTTCTGTGTAAAAGGAGTTTATAGTGCTTATAGCAGCTTGTGCCACTCACCCATGCACAATTCTAACCTACATTCTCACTCGCTCAGTCTGATACTGTCAATTAGAGTAACATTACTACAAGTCTTACAGATTTTCTGTTATTAAAGACAAAAAATAATTTATATTTTCTTATATCCATCAAACAACCATGAAGCATCACCTAGAAATAAGCAATTATAGCATCTATCCAGCTGTATACAGATAGATGGGGGTTGCTGCAGCTAAGCCGTCATCAGAAAACCGTGCATGCCTGTATTTATTTACAGCTTGTTGCAATGCCAGTTCATCAGCTACAGGTTTACACTACACATGTTCTCCTTTATACCTTCTGTCCACGAATTTGACTGATGTTCTCTTCCCCCAGTTTGGTTATCCGTTCTGAATGACAATAAAGGACAGGTCAATACCACACTGTACTTTCTTTCTGTACAGTACTTTCACCTTGAAAGTAAGTTCATGAAATTTGAATCCTGGGCCACCTGAGAAATCTGGTTTCTTGAATTGTCCACTCCCATAGAATAGTTCCAACAATTTTCATAAAAATTTGAAAGGAATATATGTTTTTGGAACTTTTTCTGCCTCACGGTGTAGCATTGACAATAAAGCAGATAAGTAACAATCCCAAACCTTTAAATCCACATTTTCTTTTTACAAATAAACCCACAAAATATTCTAGGCAAAGATATTGATATGAATCTTTGGATATGAATCATAATAGCAGATTTTCACATCAGGTATTTGATTCCATCTCTGAACTCTGAAGCCTCTGCAGTGTGAATGGCAGCAGGAAATGGCTTTCAAACTCTTCCTAACAGATGGAATAAAATCTGCCAGGTTATTAAATTACTACACAACTATTTTTAGTTTCCATTTCTAAATCCTTTTTCTTCTTTTGTCATATAATATGTCATTGCTAATCAAATCTCAGAAGCATTACTATTTTGAAAACAGAAGCTTGAAATGGCAGTTCATTATTCTTTGCCCTGAACATTTTTGTTGCTGCTTGATTTTTCTTCTAAAATTATGCAGTATTTATACAGATCTATGTACTAAAAAATGGAGAAAGTAAGTCAAAACATCAGTTTATAGGGCTTACAAGCTTTAAGATTATTTTAGTGATGAATAATTTCTGTGAATGCTTATCTAGACTGCAGTCTAAGATTAAAGAAAACTGTTTGCTGAAAGCTAACAAGTAGATATGGCCTAATAACTATGAAAACAAAAGCAAATGACTTGACTGTCTGGGGTACAGCATATCAGAAATGAAACATACTTTATTTTTGATGAATTGTACTTAGGAAGAATAGGAAGCTACTCAACTGTTGAGAAAATTAAACCAATTGTTTCCTCCTGTGAACTCTGTCATAGTGACAGATTTTCTTTGTGTACAAAGAATCCTTTGAAGGCAAATTTGCTTGTAATTCAAGTGTTATGGAAAAAAAAATTGTCTCTTTGTTCATGTACTAACTGAAACACCCACCCTTTTCTTACATGAGGTCTATTATTACTGCTACATCTACACTACAGTACAGAAGTGATGATAAAAAAAGGGAGCATTAAACATGGTTGGCAACTATTATCATAGCAAATATTGCAACACTGAAAGTAAGTATATTAATTGTAAAGTGATTAAGTCAACTGGCAAATTCTGGTTTTACTTAAGGACAACTTCAATCACCTAAGGAGCCAATCTGGCAACTTGCAAATTGCTCCTGTATCTGATTTTCAGTAGTGCATCAGGCAACAGCCAGCCCCTCAGACTGAACATGAAAATGCAACTGAAAAAAAAAAAAAAAAAAGCAGAAAACACAGAGATTTAGATTGGAGTGATACTGTACAGCAGATCTGTGACATCTGGATGCTGTATTGATTTTCATTACTGCCACAAAAACAATGTAAAAGAATGAGAAAAGCCCCTATATTTTAGTTCAGTTCCTTTGAAACTAACAAGTGTGAAGAAATAGTTTTGGGATTTTTTTTGATACCACTAATGGGACTGATGTCATCAGCTACAGACAAATAAATGTATCAATGGATGAGGCTTCTAACTTCTCTCAGTTAAGGCACGGAACCCACTGAACTTTTTCCAGTCAGGTATATTGTCGATACTGAAATGCTGCTAGCAGGACAATTTCTCAGCTTCTTGCATTAATTCTGTGAGAATTTTTCCTTTACCACGCAAGTGATGAAAACAGTAAGATAAGTTTTGTAAATAATTTTCACATCTGGTGTTTTTCGTTAAGATCTGTTTTTAGTACGTTGGACAAACAGTTTGAAGTGGGTGTCTAGGACTTTAGCCAATCACCCCAGGACAAGTGTGGACACTGTCCACTGGTTTAATGGAACTAGGATATATAAATGGTATTGTAAATTAATAAATAATTAATTCATTCTCTCGCTAAACTTCCATGTTGTTGCATCTCTGAATCCCTTCTAACACAGCCACAGCATATAAACTGTGAAAAATAACTTTACAACATGCTCCATAAGGTATGATTTCTTATAATAATATTTCTGTGGGAAATATGAAATACAGCTACTAAAATTTTAACCACACAGCATTTTCTACCTATATCATATGACCAATGAAAATGCAGAAAAGTATCAACGCTCATCACTTTTTTTAACATTTCTGGCTATTTGCAGCATCTTTGATTTTGTGCTTTGTAGCAGAGGAATATTACAGGAGCTCTTTCACAATCCTGTATTTTTGTCTTCTTACTGACTTTGCTTTTGAAGTTGGGGGAAAAATAAAATAAAATAGAATTTTTTAAAAAGCATTAGTCCAAGAGATGAATTTGAAGGGCTCTGTAAATGATGTGTCTTCTGAAAAGGTGTCAATAAGGAAGAATGGGAAGAAGAAAAAAAGTATGTTCAAAAAGTAAAGGTGATAACAAAGCCTACACTAAATGCAAGGCTCCTAGGTAAAAATAATTTCACAAAGCCCTTTCTTTTCATTGGACAGAACTAGATTACAACTCAAAGTAAGATTTTAGGGAGCATTTCCTCCTCAGAACTGTATGTTTTCTGTTTATTTTAGGAAGGCATGGTATCAAAATAGCATCTTTCAAATCTCCCAGAAGCAACTGTGTTCGAAGTTTATTTGCAATAGAAATCTAAACATAATATATTAAATAGAAAATGCCTCTTTTCTATGATAGCCTTTGCAACTAAGTAGTTTACTGGAGGAGCAATTAGGTATAGAAAAATTATAATACGTATTTTTAAATTTAAAATGTAACATTTTACAGTTATTACAATATGATATTGAATTGTTTAAATTACAGCATAATAATTCATTCCTGCAGCATTCAGTGGCACTAGGCCTTTGGCCTCTTGCCTAACAATACACTAGACAAGAATTATTACATTGTAATTCACACTCTGTCATGCCTTATTGCTTAATTAAAGCATAACCCTTCATGACATGACAAGCAATTTGACTGTTACCATAATGGATTATTATCCCACCTAACTTATTTTAGTTTTACAAACCATTCTCTTCTTTTTTTTTTTTATGGTATATGCACCAAGAATTATCACAGAAAATACACAAATGTTTCTTTATCTGTAAAGTGTGAATAGGTTTAGGAAGAATAGCTAATAACACAAGGTTGTATTTTTTATTAGAACTATTGCTTGAGGTAACTTGGGCACTTTTTTCTTTTCTTCATTTTGCTTTGGGAATTAAATCCTGCAAAACTTTGTAAAACTATTCACATTCAAGTCTCAGATCAGGTGGTTGCCTACATTTTATTGTTGAGCTTAGCCACCTAAATGATAAAGTTATACTATTTTGGTGAATTCTAATGTGGTACTAAAACAACGAGGCTGAGGTTACAACATCTTTCAAATTCCAGACAAGGAAGTTGCCAGTTTGATGTTGTTGCAATACAGCAGTTAGCTACTCTGTGTTGAACATTATGTAATACTTAAAACATATTTTTCAGAAATAACTCTTTGAATCACTTTCTTAGTAAGATCTCTCCCTTTTGGTGTTTCTTGGACTGAAAGTCAGTAATATAGAAAAGGTAATCTGCTGTCATTAAAACACATCTGATTATAACTAAAAAATAGACTGGGTGAAATTCCACTTTTGTAAAAAGTCATTGACTTAAGCAAAACATTATTCAATGAGATGAAATGGAAAAATATGTCAACAGCTGTGAAAACACAGCTTGCATTCAAAATATTTTAATTAATATTACATATTTGGTAATGCCTTCACATGTGCAATACAACACAGTCATTTGGCTATGAATAATCCTTTGGTTTTAGCAACTACCAATTCAAAATTAAAATATGAAAGCAAGGAACTCTGAAGTTTTGTGTGAACAAAACCCTAGATTTATTGAGAAGACATATAGGCAATGCATAAAACATGCATACAAAACAATTTTAGCATGGAAATTATATATACCATACTTAATAGATGTCCTACCAGTTTCATATAATAACAAGGTGCAATTTAATGAGGTTCCACTGAACTCTGTATGTCTTCAAGGTGACTGGGTTGTCCCTGGAACTCTCTCTGCTATAACTATAAAATGCCTATGATGTGACTGTGATATAACTGAAACAGCTGCAGTCTTTGATCATATGCTGGCAGTTTATGTACAGATGCAGAATGTGTAATAGGGGCACACTTTATTAACTTGACTGATGTTCTGTTATTTTACTGGTTCCAAAAGCCAAAGGAGACTAGGCTCCACCATGTTACCCTGAGAATAATTTATTGTTGCCGCTATCCAAAATGAAATAACTATCATTAATGTCTAATTGATTACCAAAAGCAAGAGGCATACATTGGCCTCAGTTGATCCTACATTTGCTATGATCTTTAAAGCTGCTGTTATAGCTAGAATTATTATTTTGAATTAGCACAAAATACATTTTAACTACAGTTTAAAAACACTGCCAACACTCTGAATGTATGCATATGTTTCCTGTTAATAGCTATTTCTACAAATATGCAGTCTAGTGGAATATACAGTGAGCTTTTACCATTTCTTAAGCATAAAAATACACAGATTCTGAAGGCATGATAATAAAGTTAGACGTTGACGTGCTAGTGCCTGTATTATGTTGTACAAAAGCATCTTTGTTCTCCTTTAAAAGTTAAAACATGTTTTGGTTCTACCAAAATTATTTTTAAAATTCATCTTTGTCAAAGTAGCTCAGTTAGAGAGGAAATAATTCACACTTGAATTGGGCTACTTTGAGAACGCTGAATTGCGATTCCAGCAATGAAGAAAAAAAATTACTTAAAACCTAGATATTTTGCCTCTATGCGTGCAATACGGAAATCACAGTAACATTACAAATTATAGGTAAATACAAAAATTTGCAATGGGTTACTCCGGACAGAGACTTACTTCACAAAGAAGATGAAATTAACTTTCCCATAGAAGATGTACTAATAGTTTTGCACTAATCTTAAGAGTATAAAGCTTTTCTAGATAGAAAGAGCATTTAGAATAGCCACTTTTCTAATACTTTATTTTTTACTTTCCACTTTTTTTCTCTAGCCTCTATTTATATCTCTGTATTCCTAACTCTAAATTTAAGTTTCACTTTGTGCTTATATTTTTATTGGAGGAAATAAAAAGGCTGGGACTCTTAAGTCATTCTGAATCCATACTCTCAGTTTTCCTCTTCCGTAACCTTGCACAGAAAATACACATTTTCAGAACCTTGCTGGGCACAAAAGGGATGTTGCAAAATAATTGTACTGCTCTGATGGGATGGCTCTCTCTCCAGGATCTCCCTTATGTAACCCCTGCTTTAGTTTTCTTTTCAATCCCTTTCTCTATAGCCTTTATGCTGCAGTTTAGGGGTAAAACATCTCATAAATTAGAGAGCCTGACGCCCACAATATGTATGTTTACATTTTTCCCATGGATCTCTTCATCTAGATACAAACAGCTAGATCTGTTTCTATTACAGTTTTAAGCATATGT
Source organism: Oriolus oriolus (assembly GCA_013400235.1). Taxonomy (NCBI): domain Eukaryota; kingdom Metazoa; phylum Chordata; class Aves; order Passeriformes; family Corvidae; genus Oriolus; species Oriolus oriolus. The sequence goes on from VXBT01011641.1 coordinate 480,707, forward strand.
CAGTAAGCATTTATACTTTAATCTTCCTCAGTATGGATATTCCTCAAGAAAGTGTAATTCCTCTGGCCCTCAAGCTTAACCCCTCTGATTAAACTGCTGGCTTGTTCTTAGAATCCTAAAAGATTCTGAAATAAGTTCAATTTTTTCCCCCCACACCTTGAATGCTTCCCATTTCTAGAAATGAGGAGAGATACCAGGTAAATTTAAAATATAGACATTGAAACAGAACAGATTTCTTCCGTGAAAGTCTGATGCCTATTTCATGAGCTTCATTTTTACTGACATTTTTTATAAGACACCAGAAATTAAAGTTATAAAAAAGGAGTCAATAAGCTAAAGTATTCTGAGATATCCAGTCAAAAAAACATGGTCAGAAAAGTCTTCTGAGACTCAATATCTTCTTACTGTACCCTGGATTACTTTTCAAAACATAGATAAATCTTTATGTAGGCATATGTTTGTCCTTCTTTCCATTTTTTTTTCCCTTGGCTGCTTCTTATACTTCCTAAATACCATTTGCAGTACAATTGTTCTGCCAAATATCTCTCTGATACATTCCAGCGCCCTTTATTCCTCTCCATGTACCATGTTCTTATCAGTACCTTTTAGTGGACTTCAGCTCAGATGAGAATACTGGACTTTATTCAATGACTTCATCTTAACTGACTCCAGAAAAATATGCAGTTAAATTAATCACAAAGTTTATTATTGAAGTATTAAACTGAATCCTAGAAAGAAATAATTACTTTACAAATATTATAAAATCTCTGATACTGACTGTGGGTCAAAATTAAGAGAACTTTTCCAGATAAGCCACTACTCACCCATTGCAATATCTCAGTTTAATACCACACAACTTCTGTTCAGAAAGTATATATCGCTATGAAACACGATTTGTGATGCAAAGCATTGCCCACTGACTTATCAGGCATTCTTGTTTTTAATATTGAATACTGTGCCGTTATTCAACTGTGTATCACTTAACTAAAAATCTAATTTTCATAGTACAACAAATCTTACATCTAAAATCTGAAGAGTTGACTCCTATAGTTAAAAACATTCCACAGTTCTGCAACATTTCCCCCCCTTCCCTGCCCTCAGGAGAATATAAATGGCTGAACAAGAGCTGTTCTTATGCTCATCTGTTCTCCTACCTTTTCTGATGAGCTGGCTGCAGAAAAGTGTATAAATGGAAAGCTCAATTAGTGCAATTTTTGTATCCTTGGATGTCAATCATTACTGTTGAGAGGTGGGACTTTCAGGATCTCTGTGCATTAATTAAGAGCTCATCTCAGAAAAGTAGTCATTACACCTAAGGACCAAAAATAAGTTTTAATTAGAGTCTAGAAGACAGTGTGCCATCTACTTATAAAACTAGTTCTTTAGTTAAAAATGAACAGCTATGGGACATTATTAGTAACAATGCAAAGGGCACAAATCTCCCGCTTGCCTTTCAGAACGCAGTATTATTGTGTGTGTAGGTCTGCCTGGAAAACCGGACAAGTCCTGTAACACCGTGAGGACACCGCTCAGATTTCAGCCAGGCTGCAGGAATGCCAACGTGATCATTAAACCCTTGTGAAATTACTGATTCTAAGCTGATACTGAGGGAAGGCTGTTACACAGCAGAAGTTAGATTGTATTTCTCTCTCATAGCCCAGCCCGTCTCTGACTGCATGTGCAACAGGCACACCAAGGCAAGCTCAGCAAAGGGGGCAGGTGGGCTTGCACAAGGCATCAGGGTCGGTCACCCACTGATACTGTATGTGGGCAGCTTGGGCTCGCCTGAGGCATGTCAGGGCTCAAGAGAGTTAGAAACTAGCTGGGCTAACTGGTGTCAGCTGCCCAAGAGATCTTTCCTCGTGGCATGACTTATCTGAGGACAACCAAATATTCTGCCTAAGGTTCTCTAGGGAAATAAAGTATAAATAATGGATTATAGCATTTATAAATTAAAGGTAGGAAAACAAATTTTAAAAGCTGGTCTGGAAAAAAACATGTCAGCCAATAACTCAAGCATGAAAAGGGGTAAAACTTAGAGAAGAACTAAGTTTACATTCCAGAGAACAAGAAAAACCTTGTTTGGCTATGGTTGAAATGAGAACTTAAATGTACTAATAAAAAAACCCCAAAACAGCACTCAGACTGATTGAGGAAGGATGAGACAAGACCAAACAAACAAACAAACAAACAAAAAAAATCAAGCTCCAATAGGAAAATAAAGAAGAAAAAACAGTCACAAAAATGGTCATAAAAATTCAGTGTTACAAATATTGTAGTTTCTTGAAAGACAAAAGACAAAAGTTAACATCTACTTAAAATGAGATAAGTAATAATAATAATAATTATAAAGGTTATTGCAAAGAAAAAGAGAAGAATGGGAAGGTGTGTCAAAAGGGGAATAAGATTTACTATGCATCCAGGAATAGTAGAACAAGTGTTATGACCTTCTTCATTGCTATTATATTACATGGTCTTTTACTAAACTATCTGTAAATACATTTAAGAGACAGATACTTTTCTGAAACACTTGTTTGAGAAACACACACTATAAATTTCCAAGCTAATCAATGTACGTGAGTAGTAACGAAAAACAGCACCAAATGTAACAACAAAAAAATCTGTAGCTATTGCTGATAGATCATTTAAGTTGTTTTATTCTAAATAACAGTGAGTGATGAAAGCAACATTATAGTGAGGGAGCAATCAGTCTTTTAAAGACATTTAGAAAAACGTGGACAATAATTTATGCTAATGTCATTCAGAAAATTTATGTTAATGCTATTAATAAATATTTTAATATTTCATGCCCAAATGCTTTCTTGTAAATTTTTGCAGCCAAGCATTGTTTTCTACAGAATAGGCATAGAAACACTCTCTAGGATGTACTGACTTGGAATATTACTGTATTTACTAATAGATTTCTGTGGGCTGCTTCAGCTTATCAGATATGCTGGCAGTACACACCAGTACACTCTTGAGAATTTTAATACCGAACCTTGCTATTTAAAAGTTCAACTTTCATTCTGCAAAACAGAGTATATGCTACTACTATGGATAAATGCATATTACAAAATCTGGTATTTACTTCTCTGTAGGTCTAAGTTATTTTTCACATGATAACAGATTTCAGGAAAAGCCATGCTTAATATTGGCTGGCACCATGGGTAGGTTGTTTTAAATGAAAAGAAAAAGGAATTTATCCAGGGATTGTCACTTTTATTCTCTGAAGTAAGGAAAAGTGCTGAGTCTTGCTATCTGGGGTTTCCTACTAGTAACATTTATCCCATTTCTTGTCAGCTGCTTCTCTTGATTAAGAAGACGGAAGAGATAATAGATACACTAAACTGCAGAAGAGCCAGAGAACCTTTGTTCCTCTGAACAATTATATCAATTTTCATAATGCTTTAATTTGTTGTTATTCACAAGGGACAATGCCAAGAGCTGAAGCAGGGGCCTGCTAGCAAAGTACAGATTGCATGTTAGCAGCATGGTGCCTTCTCAGTCCTTCATGTTTCCTAGTTTGCCTCTTCTGAACTCACACTCCAATACGCTGTCTTGGAAGCCAGCCATAAAAGAGGCTAACTCAGACAATAAAATCTGGGTGATCTACTGAACTGTGACTGAGATTTGTGACCTGCCTTAAACTGAATCAGATTCAACTACAAGACTTCTTACAAGAAGCTCTCACCAAGAGTCTGGCAGCATGTCAACACAGTTGTACTAAATATTTGACACAAAACTTGCTGAGAACCACATGGCATCATGTATTGTCATGAAAGTAACTTAAAGCTGGATTAATTCAGAGGGAAAGAAGAATAAAAAAATAACAATTAGAAAATGTGTCTTACAGTGAAGAATGTTACACAGCAATTAAATCGTATTGAACAGATAATCAAAAAGAGGAGCAATACTAAAATTATTTCAGGCACCCTCCTGGCCAACTTTAAACCCTTCACTGAAGTTTGAAAGTTTGGTGCCTTGTCCAAAATTTCCTCTGCGGCAACAAAGAAAGGGAAAGGCACTTCCAGATGTCAAACCAGACTCAGAAGAGCTTCTATCTTTACACTTGCTGTCCTGGGAGTGTTGAGCACCAAATTTCTAACTTGGACTTGTTGGTGAGTACTTGTATTTAGTTAATCTACACCCTACAGTTTGAGTTTCAGAGGTGCCTAGTAAATAAATTTCAGTGCAGCATCGAACATTTATCTGCACATTTAGATGCTATTGGAGATATGGGCAGGGATTTCCCAGCTTCTCTAACACTACCCAAATGCTGATGGGCAGTACTGTGCAGAGGTCCTTATTCCTACTGATCAGTGCCCTTCCTGCTGCCTACCACAAAATTAATAACACAAAAAAGTACAAATATTTTCCTATGTATACTGAATTGTATTTATTGTCTCTCATATGATTAATACTTTAGTCTTTTGGGAAAAAAATAAATGATCCTGCTTTAACTTTTTTATTTTTCTTTTCTCCAGAAGAGACCAGAACAATGAAAAAATTTTGATTAATTTAGCACCATAGATGTGTTCTTTCCTCCAGTTAAACTAATATTTTAAGAAAATCTCTGAGCCTTCTATGAAAAATAAACTGCAGTGTGTGGTCAGAGCCAAGAAGCCTACAGCACACATACTTAGCTTTCAATCTAGAAACAGACTATGGGGTTGGAACTTGAGGACCACAGTTTATTCTTTGTTAACTGATGAAACATCTGATAATTCTTGAAAAATAATAAGAATCTGAAATTCAAGATGGATATCAATGTGCTCACACAAGGGGTGGAGATAAGCCAATAAATGTAATATGTAGCTTTCAACCCCACGTAACATTTCTTATCTTCAGTAGTTTCTGCTGAAATTGGAGTGACAAAAGAAAAATATTTATGGAAGAACTATACAGAAGCATGTAATAAGGCACTGGAAAACACAAAAATATAAAGAAAAATGCATTAAAATTTAACTGAAATTTAGAACTAGCAAAACAAGCAGAGAGCAATTTCCCCGTGGCCAGCACTGTCTATAGATCAAGGCCTCTTCCCGAAATCCATCCATTTATCATACAGCATTGGAGTCACTTTGAAAATGATTCCATTGTAGTCAGCAACACCCAAATTGCAAATGGAAGTTATTAATCAGACAGCAGTACCACAATGTTTTCTACTACCAAGACAACAACCACTGCTGACTAATGAATAAGAGAAGAGTTTCTTTTAAATTAAGATACAGGTGTATGTGATAGCTTGGGTTTCAGCATTTTGCTGCCTCATTTTGGTACCAAATTAACCTTTTTATTTGTTAACTTTTTAACTTCCCTTATCTCAATTTCTGTGTTACTTTGTAGGATCACATCAGAAAATAGACAAATTATATCAAAATTTTTCTTTTCTTCATTATTGATTGGGAAATTTTTTCATTGTTTTTTATTATATTCTTTCACAGTTAAAAATTGAAGAACTTAAGAACATTATGGTCTTATTCTTATATTATTATATCATTATAATATAAAAAGTTTATTAATTTTGAGGGACAAAGGAGGCAATATTTTAAAAATACTTTGTGCTCTTCAACTGGGCCAGCTGATATCACTACTGCTTGTTGGATAAAATTTTGCTAGAAAAAAAAATCATCACAGATAAAATACAATATAGAAATTCCAAGAGTTAATAAGACAAGAGTAGAAGAACTACTAATTGCAAAACTTCTGGCTGTCTGATTTCAGCTTGATTAACAGGTTTCTATCACTTGTTGGAATTTTATGATCAAAAAAGGTATTAAAATGTTAACAAAAATCTCATAAAAAGGAAGGGATTAAGACAGCATTGGAAAAACGATGCAAGAGAGATACTGAGACGATTGAGGTTATACATGAAGTACCTGGGCTTGCCTAAATTTGAGAGAATAATATGTAGTAGGCGATGTCATGCTTACTTGTACAGAGTCATGCTGCCACACTCATAGAATGGTTTAGGTTGGAAAGGACGTGAAAGACCACCTAGTTCTAGGTGGGCAGGGAAACCTTGTTGGCACCTCTACCATTTAGAGAAGGAAGTTACAATCCGGAATGTATTTGCAGAAACCTCCTGGATTGCTAATGCTCTGTTACACTGTCCCTTCAACAGACATTGGGGTAGCTGAAGTGCCCCATGAGAACCAGGTCTTCTGAACACAGGACTGCTCCTATCTGTCCATAAAGCACCTCATACACGTGGTCTTCCTGGCCAGGTGGCCTGTAGCAGACCCCAATTATAATGTCACCTGTCCCTGCGCTCTCTTTATCCTGACCTAGAAGCTTTTGACTGACTCCTCATCCATCCCCAGGCAGAGTTCCATGCACTCCAGCTGGTCACTGACAGAGAGGGCAACACCACCACCTCCTGGTCTCCCATATCTGTTCTTCCTAAAGAGCCTATATCCTTCCATTCCAACATTCCAGCCACAGAAGCCACCCCACCACATTTCTGTGATGCTGGTAAGATTATATCCCTAGAGGCATGGACATGTCTAAATCCTTGTCTATTACCCATGCTACACATGCTTCCACGGAGGCATTTAAATTGTGCCCCCAGTGAAGCTGACTTACTGGCTGAAGCAGCTGGAATTCCTCTGTGCTATTCTTCAGGTGCTCTCCTGCTGATCTGTGCAGGCTTCTGGGCATCCATTGCTGGCACTGGCATCAAACTGGTAGTAGTGGAATGGATTAAAATTCCCTTTTCCCAGAAAGATTCATTTAAAGTCTTCATCATCTTGTCAAATGTATGAATGAAGATGCTGTTCTCTCTCTGATAGATGGGTTCCATCAGTCCCAGCAGACCAGGTTTCTCAAAGTGAGTCCCATGGTGTAACAGACAAACCCCTGGCTGTGTCACCAGCCCTGTCACCATTTGTCAATTCACCAGAGTTCGCTAGCCCTTTCCAACCCCCTTCCTCTGACCAGCAGGATTGGTGAAAAAACTACCAGTGCTCCAAGAGTCCCTTACTGCTGCTTCCAGGACTCTGTAATCCTTCTTGATACTCCTCAGACTGCTCCTGGCTGTATCAGTGGTGCCCGTGTGAAACAACAGCAGTGGATAGGAGCCAGAATAAAGCTTTCCAGTCTCTCGGTGACACCCCTGATGTGAGCTGCAGGGAGCAGCACACCTCTCTAGAGAGCACTTTAGGTTGCCAAATGGGTGCTTCCGTAGCTCTTGGAAGAGTCACCTGCCATTAACTACGTGTAGCCTCTCAGTTGCACTGGCTGTTGCACAGGGAGCACACTGCATTACTCAGCCCCAGCAGTTCTCCTGAGGTGACGGGTCTTTCCTCTTCAGTTTGCAGAGCAGCAAACGGGTTCTGTAAGGGCACCTCAGGCGTCAAGGAAGTGTCTTTCTCCTGCTGGTCCTTGCCATCGCAAGCTTCCATTCTTATGTATGACTGGCCCCCTTCCTACGGTGTGTGGCTGCAGGCTCTGGGTTCACTGCAGACTGTACTTGCAAACAGCTATTTAACTCCTTCTCAGCTTCCCTGATGTTATACAGCCTTATCACCACCTCCTGCAGCTCAGCCACCTGCATGTTCCACTGACCTGGGCAAGAGAACCTATTGTGATCAACCTTTCCGGTACCTGTGATGTGTTTCTGCAGGGAATGGATAACACATGACTTTATAGGGAGATACTCTTTGTAACTTTGATCTTTGTCACAAAAACTTACAGAAATGTGTCACTGAGACAAAATCAAAATTTACAGTTGGGCTCACCAGGTTCACCCTGTCAGAAAAGGGAGCAGTGTCCTAGTATTAAGTCAAAGAACAGTAAAGTAAAAGAAGAAATGGTGGCATATTCCATCTGAAGAAAACACTTGTAAAGATTGTATAAAGGATGAATAAGGTAATGATTGACATGAAACTGGAGCAAGAATTCGAGAGCATAGCTTCAGTCTGAAGTTAGGTCAACTTCCATATTCAGTACTGCCAAACTGCTGGTAAGGTTTGTCGCTTGAAATACAAGCCTGCAAGACAGACCGAGGAAGAGACCACAGGTGCAGCTTGCCCCGGTACTGTCATAACAATAAATAAGGTTATCTGTCATGATCAAGCCATCTGGAGAAGTCCTTTATACTGCACTGAATAGATGTTATACGTTTATTTAAGGTTACAAAGAGTGCTTAAAATAGCATTGATTTGCTAAGAAGAAGCCTGTACCCTAAAATTAAAGGCAGTATCACTGTAAATGTGCAGGCAAAAATTGTCAGAAGAATTTTAAGGGCATTTTGGTACTAATGATTTGCAAGTGCTGATACACAACTTTAAAAAAGAAAAACAGATGACTGTTAAAATTCTATATACTGCAGCAGTCTAGTACTGAAAACAATGATCCAGCCACCAGTGTCTGGGTATTTATTCCGTTATAGAGAAGTTATTTAAAACAGGCCAGTTCCATCATCATATATCAACAAGTCATATTGTAAGAAAAATTATCTACCCTGCAAGTAGCAAATTCACAAAACCAAACAAACGAATCCATCTTTTTCTTGCTGGTAAGGTATACACTCAAGCTTTACAATTAAGGGTATATATGAGAATCCAGCTGATCATGGGATTTTCTATGGGACAAAATAAATTACAGCTAAAAGTACAGGATCTGGATTGAGCTGTAGCCTTGCCCTACCCTCCCCCTTCTTCTGTAGAACACAAAAGCTGTGTCAAAGGATGTTTTTTTCCAGAAATCTGAATGATCATTACAGTTTCTTTTCTACTGCTATCTCCTTAATATAGCGCACCCTTGCCATGCTCCCTAAACGTCATAATAGGAAAATAAATGACAGGTATAATTTCTTTTCTGAGAAGAAGGCCGGTAGATTGAGAAATATTATGTACTACGCTGATAGTCTACAGCATGTGCAAGTGAAACCAGCACTAAAATTAATTCCAGTTCTTTCTTTTCTCCCTTATGACCTCTCTGCTGACAGACCCAAAATCCCCTCAACTTCACATATATAGAATATGAGGGACCACATTTTGTACTCTGAGAAAAATCTGCCTGTTATCTGTTCTCCACATTAAGTCCACTTCACTGCAAAAAGCTCCCGTATCAGCATTTCTGTCTACAATCATAAGGTTGCTGCAGCCTCAACCACAAACTTAAAAAGTAGCTCTTTTTCTCTTTCTATGGCTATCTGTTCTTTCCCCAATAAACTTGGCACATCTCTCTGCAACACCATCTTTTTGTGGGCTGCAACATATGGGGCTTAATAACATAGCATCAGAATGCAATTTTTAGCCTACCCTTTCCTGCTCTGCTTCACAAAATACAGGTGACTGCTTCCTACCTTCAATGACCCTCACAGACAAGAAGAGCACCTTGCCAGAGATCATTTTCTAACAGATGAGCAAACCTTCAAAACAAATATGATGTCTTCAAACATGAACACACCTTACCCCCTCAGATTTAAGCAGTAACTTACCAAAGACATTAAACCTGAAAGGTTCCATGGCTTTACAATCAGGAAGAAGATCAAGCAAGGCTAGCACAGCTTTTCTGTGCTACAATTTAGCACCTCTGAATCAATTCACCAGCTGTTGGAGCACTGCTTAAACAACAGTAAACCAGACAAGTGCAGCAAATTAGCACCTCCCCACTTGGGCTAGCTGGCTGGCTGATACTTTAAGGGCAGGAAAGTAAAGGCCTCATTAAAGTTGTTTTCTTCACCAAGAAAAGCAAGTCAGGGTAGGGTAATACCCTTAGAGTGTTTACAGATAGCAAAAGGGGAAAATCACCAGACTTTGCAACAGGGCCATTTACTACAATGCAATGATCTCTCTCTGGGTCACTGGGGAAGATGTGAGCACCTGTTTCTGATGCTCACCAGCTGATTTAACTTGATGAAAGAATGCACTTGCACCTAGGAGATCTAGGTGCATTTTTCAAGCTGTAATTCAGGGTTTCAAGTCTCTTTGCATCCATGGGAGCATATGCCCATCTCCCTTTCTGGGCCACATCCATCTCTCATGCATTCTCTTTCTGGAATCTATGACAAGTCTATCCTTTTTCTCTATTTTTTTTTGCTTTGTTTTGTTGGTTTTGTTTATTTGTTTTCTTGTTGGTTTTTCATTTTTATTTGATTGTGGGGCTTTTTTGTTTGTTTTGGGTTTTTTGGTTGTTGTTGATGTTTTTTTCTTTTATTTTGCTTTTCATCCATTTTCACCTGAATATTGAAACTGAGGAAAAATTATTAATTTTCATAATATGTAGAGTTGTACACACCAGTTTTACTGACAGTCTTCTTAATTAGTCTAGACAATGCTGATTAAATCCCCTTTGATCTTTAAAAATACCTTTATTGAAACAGAAATACTTTACTAGAATTAAGTTTAAGTCGAGGTTTTTTTCCCCCCTCATCTGCTTGAACTGAGCACTGAAGGAACTAGAAGACATTGGCACTCTGCCTTCCAGCAGTACTGTGTTCTTCTCTGGCTGCAGAAGTATTCTTTAGCACAACACAACATATTCCTTGTGGAAAGCTGAAACATTTGAGTAAAGCTGTTGTTTTACTTTATTGTCTACTCATGAACATTAATGCCACAAGGTTTGGCAGTAGTATTACATTGCCAAACTAGTAGCACACTATATCTTTGATTGCCTGTGTCCTGTGGCTCGTAGCAAGTGTGATAATGTTTTTCTGTGTGCATGACACTGCTTCTGCTTACTGTATGTAACTAAGGAAAGTGTTAACCATATTAAACTTTCTGTTGATAATTCTAACAGGCTGGCTTGATTTCTACTTTAAAATATCTGTGCACATACTTGTTATTACACTTCTCTTATTCAATCATTATCTAAGTCAACAGAGCGATCTTCATCAAGACAGATTGTATTTATCACACTTCATGTACTTAAATTGTATGTCACCCTGTTAAGTAAAGTCCAAGGAAATTCTTGATTGATTCTGAAGTTAACCATATGGTTATCTAGCAAGTCAGCAGAAACTAAATTCATTACCAAAATCACTCTTAAGTAATCATTACTAACCAGTATTGTTTTAATGCTCATTTTCTGTAGTCTTTGGCTGGGTTAAAATGGCAATGGTAATTTAGTGGTCACCATTTGTAATATAACCAAAGCCCTCTAGTGAGTGAACAAGGGCACAAATCTCAAAATAGGACAGAGAGCTTGTTTTCTGACAGCTAGACTGAAATAAAATGTGACTATGGCATTATGTAATTCTGTATCTTTTACTGAAACACTAAGAAGTGAAACCAAGCTGTTCCTTATGTGCTGCCCCTTTCCACCAGAATAAGAATAAGGAATAAAATAAACCTAATATTTTTCACAACACCTAACCACTTTCAGTCACTTTTTTTGTTTGCAGGAACAGGAAAAGCACAAACCAAAGTAAAAAAAAAAAAATTGCAAGTACTATTACTGCAGCTGTAAAAGCAAACTCTGGGAAATAAGATTTTTCTTTCTTGGGTATCTGCATGTTAATATATTCCATATTTGCATGATCCTATACTGCTTTTCCCCAAGCTCTTCTGCCTCCCTGAGCAAGAAATGTGCTCTGGGCATGAGTGGGGATCACTTAGTGCAGGGTGCTGTTAGTCACTAGAACCCTCTCAGATTTCTGGCAGAATTTGCAAAATGTGTAATAAAGCAAGCAGATGTTATCAGAAGGACTTTTCCATTTATTAAAGTTTTGCCGTGTAGAAACAGATTCTATATCCCATCACAGACTTCCTACAGGGTACTGCACATCCCCTAAAATGTTCAAAGTTTATACCAAGTGGTGTATTCCCTGCTTCTGAGTCCATGGAGCTGGCTTGAAACTTTGTTGTCCATTTAAAGAATGATGAAGATTCACAACTTCAAACATTTCTATGTCTGTAATATTAAGCAGTGTCATGAACACAGAAAGACCTATATGATTCTGATTTTCTGTGGAAACAGGGCTCAGCATCTTAAATTGTGTACTCAGATCATTGGATTCTTTTACTTTAGTCCCTACGCCTGTTTGACACAGAATTTTAGGCATAGCCTTGAAACAATATAACTTCCTGGACTTCTGACTTGCTGAAGTTTTTGACTCCAAGCAAGGCACTCAAAATTCTCAAATGAATATTTTTATCTGTGAGGTAGCTAAAAGGGAAGCTGCTACTTTTCACTAGCTTACATATGGATAGATAGACTCAAGACTGACCCATAGATCAAGACGGAATGTTTGTGCTGCCAGCAAAACGGCACAAGCGCATGATGTAGGTACTGAAACGTCAAGCTCTTATGAGGCCAGTTTCCTGTGCAATGCCATCAGAATCACAGTAGTGGTGGCAAGAGCACACTCATAAAACCGTAGCGGACTTGAGAACTTTTAAGCACTGCACTTTCTGGAGTTAATGTGAATAATCTATACTAGGATTCTTTGTAAATCATTCATTTTGCTTCTGAGTCTTTGACCCAGCCCCATCCATCTGCTCCGGCTCCTATGACTATTATAAATAATTATCTCCGGCACCACAGGTAGGGTTTGAAATGAAATTGATAGTAATGTATGAAACTCATACAACAATGATAAGTATCCCACAAAAGCTCGGAGGGTAACAATTTTATAGTCCAAAATGCCTTGGAGCACTCTTTGTGCCAAGGTGATTGAAAAAGCTGTTTGGTCATCCCAGCCTGCTCCTGTGGTCTGAATAAGGGATGATCTGGAAAAAAGAAGGAATCATGTAGCTGAAGATTGTGATATATGATATATAAAAACCACCTAGCTGAAATTTACATGGAAAAATTTAATTCTAGTATTTGTAAATCCTGATCACTTGATTTTGGAACTTTGAAGTTTTGTTGTTTTAGCTGTTTTCACTCTGCTGAAAACTCTGTACATAGCTCTACATGTTCCAGCTCTCATTAAACTTAAACTAAAAAAAAAAAACCACATTTTTAATCTTTGAGAACTGGCAGTGGTGCTTTATCTGTCAAACACCTACAGGTTTTTAATCATTTGTCAGTGTAGTTCAAACCCATTATATGTCAGGTCCCACTTGAGCTGATATGCTTATTGAGTTGTACAGCATCTGGTTGGCATCACTGAATAAAACTGGATGTCATGCAGATTTGAGAGTTATTTGATGGTCAAAAATCTGATATAGTATTTTTAAAAGCGACGTAACACTTCAGGGCTTTGGAACCAACTTGTTAAATTGGCTAAAAATCAATAAGAAATCAGAGTTCTGTCAGGTTTCTCTGCTTGCTCTGCATACCACCAGGATATCAAGGCATGATGAATATATGTAATATTGCCCTTGCAAAGGACAGTTCAAAACACATTGGACAGCACTGCTTATATTCAAAGCTCACCCTGCAGAGGCGTTTTTGTATTGGATGTTGTCTCTGTTTGAGACAAATTTAGGAGGAAACGTCCTGAAATGAATGCCTCTTCTAAAGAGAAGGCAGGTTTCGGCACTCCCTCCCACACCAATACAAAAGGAATTTTCTTGGATGAAAGTGAAAAAAACTACTTATTTAACAAATAAAGTGCCTGCAGGACGTGGGGGAAAAAAAAAAAAGAATAACAGTTAAGATATTAAACCTCCTTGATGCGGAGGAAGCTGGTGGATTTAAAGTTCCCTCTGTAGCTGGCTCGGCACCTCCCAACGTCTGAGGCTGGGATGAGGTGTCCCCGCAGCCTCCCTGCCGGTCCACAGGGTCCCATGATCTGGTTCTTGGATCACAGCTAGGCCGAAGAGTCCCAGAAGAAGAAGAAGAAGTTACTGGAGGATTTTGGTATGTCGGCATGCAGTCCTGGGAAAAAAACTTCTTGCCTGAGCTAACAGGCTAGCTAAAAGCAGGAATCCACTCTCTGGGCTCTGCAGCGGTGAGAATGCAGGGGAGTGTGTGTGAGCTTGAACACAAACCGTGCTGAGGAATTTTCCCGGCTTCCCCCCCACCCCGCTTTCCTCGGACCCGGCTTAAAGCTGCGAGACCCATTTCTGGGCATAAAGCAGATGATAGGGGAATACAGTATTGTCATAAAATCACCCCAAGACAGATGTTCTGGCTGCATTTGTCTGTCATGAAAACACGAAGTCACTTACTGAGACTTCATTAAGGATTCTGACTCTAATAATATTTAATCTGCAAATAAATGTATTTAATTTATCAAGGACCAGATTTATTTACCAAAACACCATTTTGATAGCCGTTATAAATTCTTTTCGTTAAGTATGTTCAGTCACTTTTGCAAGAATGACTACTTTAGTATTGTCCACCTAATTTCTAAGTGATATCCACAGTAGGACAATCTGTTGTACAATGGCAGCTAAGGTGATACTCTTCATGCCTTTAGTAATTACTTGAGGTTTTTTAGGTTGTGCTGAGAAAGAGTACAAGGATATTCAGGGCAGAATGTTACAAGATGGAAAGGTACAGAATCAAAGACTTGCCTGCAGGCACCAATGCCCCTTGTTACAGCAGTTCTTTCTACTTGCACAATTAGGATACTTTGAGCCTGATACTTGTTTGAGCCTGATAAGATTTCAGTGTATATCACAGTATTTCTATTTTATATTTATACCCTGTGACAGCACTATTCATATGGAATGCACAGGCCTAATTGGTTCATGTCCTAATATGAATAAGTTTGTTGATGTCTCTTGTGATAAACGGTTGTGCATTAAAATTTTCCCCTTATATAGGGGAAATATATATATAGTTATAGTAATGAGAGAGGACATTTGTAGGATCTTGTGGCATAGAAAGCATCTTGTTTTCTTTAAGTGCCCTCTAAAGAAAAAAAATCATTTTAAGGTGGAAAGGGGTGAGAGTGATAACACTGAACATTGAACACATTCACGTTAAGTTTAGACTTTCTCACCTTCGCAAAGCACTACATCTTCATACAATAAAATAAGACTTTGTTCTACATATAGTAGTTTTCAGTTATCTGAAAATACATGTTCTAGTAGCATGTTCAAAAAAAGAACATAACTGACACTAAGTTTCTGTTAAAAGAATTCTGTCAAGGTAAAGAAGAAAGGAAACTAAAGAAGCTGTACATCACTGGTATGTGGTGTAATTAGCTGTGGCAGGTCTTTAATTGCCATAGACAGAAACTACTTATATCAGTTTTGTGGACTACTTATATACCAAAGTCATTATGACCCTTGAGCCTGTTTAAAAAAAAATTAAATTTCATTAATGAATTCTCAATTTTTAGGCAGAAAGCATATCCTAAAGCAATTTTGACCCAAATCTGTGATGCGTAAGTGAACTAAAGCTACCTAAAAAAAGCTGAGAAATCCCTTTAGGAAAGGAAACACCACACTAATGTAGAATAAGCTATGAAGGTACCTGGTTTTTTGCTTCTCTGTGTGCAGGAGCTGTGATGGAAAAAGGAGGATTTCTGCTGGAAAAAAAAAAAAAGTGGTTCAAAAAGTAACTGGAAGTGCAAAAATGTTAAAGTAACTTACTATTGTTACTGTCTGATAGTTGCCTAAAATTGTTATGTTTCCAGGTAATGAATTTATGCAGATGGGCTTGGAAACTTTGGAAAGATGCAGTAAAAGCAATGTGTGAACACTGGAGGATGTCTAGACATCCTGAAGCTGGCTTTAAAGATTTTTAACTCTGCTTAAAAATTTACGACATGTATCTTTCTATTAAGAGACAGCCAGGATGCACATAAGAGACAAGGATAACATGAAAAAGATGAGCATTTTTCTTTGAACCTCCGAGACTGGGACGCAGAAAAGAAAGCAGTGCTGGCAGGGAGAATGGGATGATGCCAGGGGAAGGGAGGATCCAAACACCACTATCCTTTTTGGGCTACACACAGCTTCAATGAGAAACAAACTCTTGAAAAACGGATTCTACTATGGAAGAAAACAGAGGTGTGAACAAAAGTGAACTAAAAAACTGTGAAAAACTATGGAGGAACCAGAAACCGGGAAGTTGTAACTCCTGCAGATTTCAGAGATGGGATCTTTTATTGAGATAAAATCTTCATTACCTAAGGGGAGAACCTGAAAGCAATGCCGCACACAGGGTGAATGTTCCAGAGTCTTTTGATCTGTCTTTTAGACACTTTTACAAAGAAAACTTTGATAGGCTCTTGATGTCCTAGCCAAAGATGTTACCACAACCTCTGAAATAATGAAAACAATTTTATAATCTGTAGTTTACAGAGATAAAAGCCATACAGTTTTTTACAGTAATATATTTGCACATACACTTACTTCTCAGATTATTCTTGTGCTTCTTAGATGTGATCCAGCAAGATAACCAACAAAATAATTATAAGAATGCTGGTGCCTGCATAAATTCCTATTTACTTAGATGTCAGCAGGCAACCTCCAAATTCAAATTTACTCATCCCTGAACACATGATGTGTGTTGAGGGATCAGAATCAAATTAAAGCTCTAAGTTGCAGTATCAGAAATGGCTACACAAGCCAAGACTGTTTATCCACCAAAGTTAGGAAAGATCTATGTTAATAATCCAAAACTGAAAGAAACACTGAAAAAACCAGATTTTGTTTTTGGGGAAAAAAAAATTTAAAATAATGTTAAATTACTTGCTGATGGAAAACTACTTATTCTATACTGCTGATGTTTATATAGAGTATTGGTTTATATAGTATAGTGGTTTTGTACTTCAACAGTTGCCTTTGTTACAGTCTTTAAATGAATAAAATAGTCTTCGCCACTACAGTACAGTAAAAGCTCCCTAAATCATTACAGCCCTCAGAGAAATCTGATAGAAAAAGTGGTTATGCAATTTCTGTTTTACTTACAGTATAATTAAAGTAATTATTGTAGTTGTTGCAGTAGTACACCTTTTATAATTCCTTAGCTGAAGTGAGATCTTGGATAAATAATAGCTAGTGCACGGACTGGAGACATTATTTACTTTTACAAGCTATTGATTACCTTACAACTCACAAAAGAGGCAAAACCACAAACTAGCTTGCAAAGAACATTAATAAAGACTCTAAATAAATAATATGGCCAGGTACAGGTTCAGTGGGTACTTCTTTCACATAGTACTATTAATGCATGTTTACAAATGCATATGCAAACCACTTAATTTTTAACATACCCTTTTTACACCAATCCATGTCTGCTTTTAATTTTCAAATTGACTAGGTAACTTCTCCCTCAATGCACTTCTTTGTATGTGTTTTTAACAACAAAAAGTAATTCCGTATGTACTTATATCAGAAAAATAATTTAAAAAATCTTCAGTTTGCTTTTTCTGAAATTACTTTATCTCTGCAGCTCGCACAAACTTGATTGTTTTTCAATTAAGTGAACGCGTCCTTAGTATGAAAAAACCCCATATGACTGTATGAAAAAAACCCCATATGACTGCAGTGAAATGACTCATATTTTTAGAGACAAACCAAGGCATGAAAGTTTTCACTGTCTGGTAATAACTTACAGAGCACTTGCCATTGACAGTCCATGATTCTAGGAGTTATCAAACTAGAATAAAGAAAAGGCTGCAGTATTTCCCTGGTCCTGGAGAACTGATGCAAAAAACCAACTGATACAGCACTGGTAGGCCAATATACTCTAAAAAGCTTAAAATTCCACCTGGTAAATGAAAAAAAGTGAGATGTTTCATAGAAGATCTTTTATAGTATTCTGCTGAATTGTATGGAAAATGAAAATGCCAGCTGTTCTTTGCGTTGCAGAGAGGGGGGAAAAAAAGCCGATAAAAAAAGAATCATCAATCTTTTTTCACTTTTCCTATAGAAATGATTTCTTATACTAAAATGTAATGCTTATTAAAATCTTTGATTGTAGCATCTAATGAAAATAGAAATAGAATATTTCCCATATTGTTCCCATTTAAAACAAATGTAGCTATTAAAATTTAATAGACAAAATGTTTATTTACTTTTTAGAAATTCTAGACAATGAGCATAGATATGTTTATTTTGAACAGGTGAATTGAACAATCAGAAAAGGGATTTCTGCCTCTGAATTTCTGAATCAAAAACATTAGAACATATTAACTTTGAAATACAATTTTGCATCTACCATTCCCACCAACACTGTGGTCATCATTTCCTTCTGTGGACCATACTCGTAAAATTTCCTACTTCGAGTAAAGCAAACTGTTTTTCTATTCAAAATGTGTAAAAAAACGAAGTCTTGAGAGAAACTGCATAGTCTTCTGCAGCTCTTTTCTTTGAACTTAACGAGAAAAGTTTGTAGTCCAAGGATTTATTTTCTAGGTCCTTGAAAATTCACAGCAATTTTTAAAATCTTTTTCTTTTTAAAGAATGTCAAGGAGTCTTATGTGTCTAAAAATGAGCTTTAGTTTGATCCAGTTACTCATAAATCTTAATTAATTTTATGATTTTCCCCTGCATTTACTAATTAGCAGAAGTATAATCAACAAGATTATATTTGTGTATTTACACGCAACCTTTCTTTTTCATGGCCATCAACCTAGATAGGGTTTCAGCAGTACAATCAGTAAATTCAAAGCTAGGATTTCAGTTGTGCATTACAGAAGTTTCTGAATGGCATCTCTGACACCTGTAAAGCATTAAGTACATCCAGCCACTTTGCTCCAGCTTGTGCAAATGCCAGGCTGTCTCTGTTGAAATTTTTCTTCCTCTTTTGTTATGGTTTTCTGAGAAAGATTTGCCTCGTCAGGACAGAGGGACAACAAAAATACTGCAAAATACTTCACAAACGTAGTCCCTACTGAAACACATGGATCTCCAAATATGAGCAATTTTAGAGATCTATTTAATAACTTCTGAAGAAACAAAATTTTCAGTTATTCCTATCTTATTTAAATATCCACCTGGATGTAGTATCATTGCCATTCTGAAAATGTAAATTTGTTTCATGCATCCCAACCCTCTTATTAAGCACTAAAACTATGCCACACATTTTCTGGCAGAGCATATATTTGACACTTGGCACCCTCCAGATGTCCTTATATATAGTCTATTCACATGCTCATTTTACACCTCCTCAAAATCTTAGCACTATTTCTGTTTTAAAAGTATTTCTTTGTAACTCCTCTCAGATAAAAACTGCTTCTGTGGTCAGGGAACAATCCAGATAAAACTTTTTCTAAGGTGTCAGTTGAGTTCCATAGGCTTGGCAATGTTTCCACATACTACCCTCTCCTGCATTCTGACCTAAAATTTTATCTGTACCATTAGAAGCTTTCAAAGTTACTCTCCAAAGTTAACCTATCATATACCCTCAAACTTCATCGTATTACAGGGATGTTAATATGCAAGATTACTTACTAACAACTAGCATTCTCTGACTGTTTGAGAAGGGGAAGCATGAAATGCAATTTTGATAGCAACAGCTGTACCTATGAAGGAGAAAAACCAGCACTGCAAAAATAAATCCACATCATTCATTACTGTATTACATCTCTTGTAAAAGTTTTCTCAGGAAGGCTGATCATGAATCCTGCTTCCAAGAGCGGAAGAGCTGTGGGGTGGGAACATTGGAACACTATCCTATAAGATGCTCCCAGCCTTCTGCAAGTTACAGAAGGTTTTTTGAACCACAGAAAATTTGTGTATCTAAAGCAATCCATGGCAAAGACATTCCACGTAATATAGAATCAATCTGCTATATTATACTAGCTAAAGGTACTACAATTCTGTAATTTGCGTTTGTATCTGGGAGAAAGTTCAGTTCTGCACAACTGTATGCATGTACACAGATATTTCCAAACTGCAGATAGCACACTGGACCAGGCTGATGTGGGCAGTCATACAAACACTTCAGTTTAAATTAAGACGCCTTAAATTAGCCTTAGGAAATCTATGCTGGAAGCCATCATGAAAGAAAATACTTTCTAGTTCACCTCCAACCTTCATTCTTCCATATACCATAGAACCAAAAGCAGTAAATGAATGGCATAACTATTCAGTCAGCTATTGCCTAGGTGCCTGTTGGATTTGTTTAACCTCAACAACTTCTGAAGAATTAGCAGGTGAGAATTGCCAGATATTTTCATAATGAAATGTATAAAAAGAAAAAAAAAATCCAGACTCTCTGAACTCTTATTGCCTCTTTTACACTACATAAGATTTTTGCTAATTCTTCTTAGAAACACAACGTTCTATTGAATGTTGCTCATGCTGCTTGACCGTAGGTTGAATATTGAAAACAGTTCATGCACAGCAGAGACAATGTTCTATGCTGCAAAATATAAACTTTTAACACCCCACTCCTCCAAATAAAAGCAAATAGCAGACCCTTTGAATAAAACTGAGTTTACCACTTGCTGGAGAAGCCAAGAGCCAAGAAAGTACCTGAGAACTCATTCTTGGTTTTTTGACAGTACTACCTTTCTTATTAAGTGGTGGAGAGAAATGTTGGCAGAGAATATTCTACTAGCAGATGGCACTTAAGCTGGAATTAAATACTGCAACGGTATCCCATTTGGACACTATTCAAGAATGAATGCTTCCATGCAAGAAATTACTTAGTAAACCAGGACTTCTCAGGCTGGAAAAGAGATGGCTGAGTGGGAATGTGATAGAAGTTCATAGGCATGAATAGAAATTAAGTGTCCAATGCCCTTTATACAAAAAAAAAAATTAGCTTGTAGGTGAGGGTTACTAAATGCAAAACAGGCACATCTGCATCTGGAAAGATGCAAATTGTGTCATGGCCCAATATTAGGAAAAGGATCGATTTTTCAGAAAATGAGACACTTAGGGGAACATAAGCAAAATCTCCTCAAGTGAATATATTGTAAACATGCTTAGAAATGCCATATTGAGAAAAAAGTTCTATGAAATTCAAGAAACCTGATTTATGTTTGAGTTACTAACACCAGGCAGTGCTTTTATGTCATAGCTCTCTTACTTTAGATTTGTTTAATTCTATTGCCAGCTTTGATTACTCTGATTAAATTAGGCTCAAATCAGAAGAAGTATGCATCTGATCTATGTATGATCTGATACCACCACTCACCATTTTCAAAGCAAATTGTCACACTATACATATGGACCCTATTTATCATTTAAATGAACTCTTTTCATAATAATTTATCACACTGATTCTTCAGCAATGTTAAATATTTTTTCCATTCTTACATTATATGTTCTTTGAATTTAGTTTGTAAATTTTTGCGTTGTCATTAGCTTTGCTTTATCTGAATTATTCTGTACTATTACCCTGAATAATCATGAACTGACTAAACTCTACAGCAACTTATATCTAAACATAAGAAGCCTGCAATTAATAATGGTATTCTTCTGTGGGATTTCAAAAGAAATGCAGGCACTTCCAGTCGCTTTTGAAAACCACATTCTGAAGAAATCGTACTGTTGTAAATTCTTGTTTGCAACATATTTGAGATGTGATGTGAGTAGGTTTGAGTCCTGAATTTTGTTTGACTGTGCATTAATATATTTTCTGTAAGTTACAAGTAAAACCTATTTTAAAAACTGGTAAATAAACCACTTCCATGACCAGTTTTTCTGTGATGTAGGTGATTCACTTGTTTTTGCTCTCTGAACTTGCAGGTCACTAAGATCAAGATTTTGCACAAGTACAGGAATGCAATCCTATTTCATAAGTAGCGATCAAACTCTGCCTTTTGCTAAGCAACACCAGAACAAGTTCTAAAAATGCTATCAGTTTAATTTTTGTGACAGAAAATAATCTGTCCAGGTGTTGGAATGCAATTGCATCTTTGGGCCATGAGACAAACACGTAAGAATCTCTT
Source organism: Oriolus oriolus (assembly GCA_013400235.1). Classification (NCBI taxonomy): domain Eukaryota; kingdom Metazoa; phylum Chordata; class Aves; order Passeriformes; family Corvidae; genus Oriolus; species Oriolus oriolus. The sequence goes on from VXBT01011641.1 coordinate 502,407, forward strand.
TTCTGGAATTCCATCAGTATGTTTCTAAAGCCTCTCAGTCTTCACTGAAGTTTACAAGGTGCAGATGAAAATGAAGATAAATTTATCCTAAAAATTTCAGAGCATAGAGAAGACTCATTAAATAATTTCTGAGATATGGAAAAGGTATTCATTAAATAAATACTAAATAATGATTAACTAAAAGTATAAAACTGTTAACTTAATGAAATATTTATTCAATATAGACATAAGCAAACTTACATGAGAACACATTTCCTACCACATGTGCAAATGTTTAATTTAGTGTACTCTGTTGTGACCTATGGCAGTGCTGAAGCAGCTTAACATCACGAAAACTGATTTATTTCAGGATCAGACAAATTATATAGAATCTAACCTTGCTATACAGGTAAAAGTATTGCCCTTGGATATTACTTAGCCTGACCACAGGGCTTTCTGGAAACAGCAAATGCTTTATAAGTGTCAGCTCATGGCTAAATCAATGTTTATGCATTGATACCTTTGAATAGCAAACACTTGCTGCCTGCAAGCTAAACAATGTTTTTATCTGTTTGCCTATTTCTGGTCCTTCAACCACAGCACAGGGTGTTGCAAATCGCATTTAGTAACAATTATCTGCTGGAATTTCGTGAAGAGGAAAGTAGCATGATTAATGAAAAGTGACACACAGAGATTACTTTGCTGTGCCAGTCGCCTTGGTGAAAGGGCGACTCTGCTGAACTGAAGCCTGACCTTTGTTACTTTTAACGAGGTCATCGTGAATGCTAAATGCTTGAAAGATTAGCCACTACAAATGTTCCTGTATTACTTAATGATGCTGCCACTAATGAACTGCAGGTAGCCAGTTAAATATAATGATACAGTTTTCACCTTTGAAACAAAGGTTGAATAAACCCCTCCTCCTCCCC